>VYXC01012983.1:103-29255 GCA_013397175.1 Platysteira castanea | reverse complement strand
CTCAGACACACTTTTTTCCACCCCTATATATATAGTTTCTGCTTGTTTTTTGGCATACCCACTACTCTTCTCCTCTGTAATTGTAATGCACTATTGTGATTTCTATCAGAAGCTACTATTGCCTTTTAAGAACAAAATTCCCTAGAAGACAGGGAATGAGAAAAAGGGAAGAATAATTATATGATATGGTGGTAAATTTTACTCCTAAGAACAGAAGGCTGCTTCTGGTTTTCAGTTGAAAAAACCTGCAACAGCAACTTACTTAGGCACGGTTTGTGACCATTGTCCACTTCAAAAAGTTACTAAATACATTTTTTCCTCTCCTTAGCATTTATTTTTGGAAAATTAAACATTTGATTATCAAAGTTGTTGGGTGAAATTTATTATAAAGATGCCAGAAGTCTGAGGTGCATCATTATGATTCCACATTAATTTTCTCATCTGGTTATGCTACTAGGGTGTTTCATCTCCTGCCAGCATTACCAAAATGATAACAGACACTTGCCAAAAGGGGGCCTGGGAATGACTGGTCAATAAGGGAAGCAAAATAAGGGTTAGCTGATGATTTTCTCTTAACATTTTTGTTATTTGTATGTCTGCGTTCCTCCACCAAAGTTATAAGCAAGGTATACAGCTGAGTCAAAGGTACAAGGAAACATGCAAAATTTTAATGTTGTTTGAGGAACTTACTCTGCCTAAGAGATACTTTAGCCAATGCAATTTCCTTCATAACTTTCATAATAAGGATCTTCTTCTTTTGTTCCTATTCACTAGCACATAAAGATGGGCTAATTTCTAATTGTATTTAGCTCCAATTACCTGGCTGTGCAACAGCAAATGTACCTCTGCAGTTCAGCACCTGACACCAGTGAATGGTAGTAGTAGCATATGGACACTGAATGTAAAACAATACCAAACCAGTGGTAGAAAGCCAGTGGAGGAGCACAAAGACCTAAGTCTGTGCATGCACATAGAGTTCCTTTCAGTTTCCTGCTTTCTGCAGAGATGCTCAGGCATATGCCTCAAAGAAGCTATTCATACTTAACACTAGGTAAAAGCAATCCTCATGCTGACTTTCATCTATTTAATAGGAAACAAGCCCAAGTGTTGGGTCCTTATCATACACCTCTATATAAACTGCTCTCTGCTGTTTATCTGCACTGTCTCGTACAGATTTACAAAGATTAGCACTGATCTTTTCCCAGTTCAGTTTCTGGTCTGTGCTCAAAAATTGCTCAGAATTGCTTACAGACCTCCCGGATGTTAAAACTGATGTGACTTGATAGTCAAACATTTGTCTTTTCCCATACCAGACTGAATACATCCAGAGTTAGGCTTAGAAGTTGTTACAAATGAAAGTGCTTGAGATCTCCTAAAAAATCATTGGTAAGAGTATGAGCAAAAGTCAGATTTAATATTAAGTGACAAAGCACAACAAGTTCGCTGGCAAGAGTCACTCTACTACTTAGAGGACAGATAAGGCACAACAAGGGAAAGGAAGCAACAACAAAAACAAACAATATCCAGGTAATCAAAACAGAAATGAACTGAGAACTCTCTAGGGGTAGTGTGTGTGTGATTAGGCGGGGGTGTGTGGGTATGTGTAGATGTGTGTGTCAAAAGACAGTGCTGGCAGAGATAAAAAGGAACACGGCCTAAGAGCTTAACAACACTCAAATTTAACAGTACTTTAATTTAACTAATACCCTAAGCCTAGCAATTTAACACAGGAGAAACATTTAACTTATACCAAATTTACCTTGTAACTTAAACTTAATTTGTAGTTTTACCTTAGCAATCTAACAGAGGAATAACACTTAAAAGCATTTAACCTAAGTTATAACTTCCATGTTGAATTTAGCAACTTAACAGAAGGACACTTAGCAATCCTTAGTTTAGCTTATAACTTATGTTTAATAATTTAGCAAAAGAACAGTGCTTAGCAGCATTTAAGTAAGCTTATGAATTAACCTTACTTACAGGCCTAACTTACTTTGATATCCAAGGTACTTAAACATCACAGAGAGCAGCATTTCTCTCAGATTTGCTATAGCATATGCACAGGGGCACGCACACAGACAAAAACAGGCTGTGCAAGCAAGGTACCTGTGAAAAGTTCCCCTCAGAGGTCCGTGAAAATATTCACTTTGGATGCTTTTGTATCTCCCAATGGGTGAAGGATCGGGCCTCTAGGAGTGAGGGTATGGGCCCCGGATATGTCGTGATTTGGTGATCCTCCAAGTATAGCAAACCTGAGAGTTTGCTGGTCCTCCGAGGAGTCCTGCTCAGATGGAGATTGCTGGTAGCGGGCCTGCTGTGGTCCAGGAGAGCTTAAAGGGCCCCATTTTGGACCACTGTTTACAGGGTCATGAGTGGGCTTTAGTCACAAAAATGTTTCATCCTGGCCACAGTTTGGGTTGGCACTTCCTTTGAAAGGGTGAGAACAGGAATGTTATGCCATTCAGGCCAGAGGTCATAAGGAAGGGCTTATCAAGGCTGGTCATAAGGAAAACAGAAGCTTGTTAGCAATTCCTGGAAACAGCCGGTGTTTCTGATAAGCTCGGAAAGAGCCGAGCCCAGGTGCAGTTTTCAAGGCCAAGGCCTAACAAGCATTTCTCAGATCTCACTGCAGCCTGGAAAGGGGGCGGGGGGCGGGGAGGAGGGGAAATGCACCACCACAGAGGTATAAATGTCAATATAGAAGAACTCAGCACTGCAGGATACTTCCTGCTCACTACCTTCAGGCATATGAAAATTAATAGGTCTTTTTTGGGCCTTGGTTTCTGCTGTGATTGAAAGCTACTTTGATTATGAGCACAGTTTTCCACTCCACTCTGAAAAGTGTCTTTAGTACTGCATGCTACACTGCTTGCAGCCTACATAAAATGTGTAAGAGTAACTCAAATACAAGGTATTTTTCACACTGAGATTCAGTCATCTTTGTAAAAATCAAACATGTTATGTGAGGTTCATGGAGCACACCAGGAAATCATCCTGCATCATCCTTTTAAATTAAGTGTTCCAAAGAGTTTTGCAATCTCACACAATTCAGGAAACATTTTAAAATAAAAATAAAGGATGAAAGCAATGTATTCTTCAAAAACAAATACACACTAGCAAACAAAAGACAGTCTAATTTATAACTCCATGAAAACAAAATTCCACCTCTTTTCTAAATACACTTCTCATTTGCACAAAAGACAATACATCTTCTCTTTCAAGGTGGGATAAAATTCATGTGTAAACATTAGATTTGACTGAGATGATCTAGATGAGATTCTGGTGGCATTGAAGCCATGGATAACAAAGGCGTTTACACTGCAGTGCTAGGAACAGAGTGCCTTTAGCTCTTGAACTCCCAGTGCTGGACCAGAAGAAGTTGCAGCCATGACATGAACACTCCTGCCATGGTATAAACCATTTTGGGTAGATCACATTCTCATAGAAAGGTCAGTTTTGCATAAGCAGGCTTTGGGCTAGCTCCATCCTGGCTAATAAATGAAATTATTTTGCCTGCTCTATTTTCTTTACCACATCATTTGACAAGTTCTACAGAATTGTGGTCCCATGCCATGCTCAATTCAGATTTTTATCCATGAGTGACTTGAGTTAGTACTGTGCCCATCCTGTTTTACGATTGTGGAAGCAGCAATCAAAAATGGAACAGATGTTTATAAGTCAATGAACCTTACAGTTCTTAGTAAATTCTGTTCCATGTACAGCACGTGCAAAGTCATTGGGATATAAATGACTCTTCCATCTTCATTAAAAATCTCTCCACTGTTTTTTGTTTTTGTAACTGTACCAGTTCTTTTTTCCTTGGGCCTTCTGCATTAACATTAGTTAAAGCATTTATACTGAGGGAAAACTGACCACAGCTTCATGGCCTAGCACTTTTAAAGTCAGTGTCTCAAATGCTGTCCCACTCTGCCACAAGTGTTGGGATTGCTTGCATTCAAGGTCATGTCTGCTATGGTGCAACCTTGAATGGAGCTGCTGGGAAAACTGTGTTTTCCCAGAAAGAAAGAGGAGTGAGCTGTGCAACGACTTGCTGACCACCTCTCCCTTCTTGGCTTGGGAGCTGCATGGCAGCTCTGGCAGCCCCTGGCCATCTCTGACCTGCTGACTTGGCTTCCTGGCTGTGCCTGGAGCTTCCTCCTCAGTGGTGCTGCTGTGGTGGCCGCAGATCCCTTGGTCACCGCTGGTCACTCTTCCCAGCCCTACACCATTTGGTTTGTTGGGATGTGGTGGGTCTGTACATGGGCTAGTAAAGGCATAGTCCTTCCAACCTTCTTAACACCCTCAACTCCTGGTCCTGGCTCTTAAAAGAGTGATAGCTTCCTGATGATATCCTAGACTTGTCAATCTTCTCTTCTACCCAGAGTTAAGCGGTGACTCTTGTTTTATTTCAGCTATTTTCAGCTTTTAAATTGTGTCCTTCTGTTGCCCTTTTTAATCTACATTCCAGGAGTCTTGGGGGAGATTGTCTCTTTTTTTCAGAAGTTCTCAGTAAATTAGCATTTCACACTACTTACAACAGTAGTAGTAGTCTATATAAAGTTAAATTTTCTAGTTAGGGAGATAACAAAATATTTTTGCATGAAAACTTTTTCCTCTCTAATTGGAAATTTACAGTTACCTAGAGACAAGAATAATTACATGGTTCCCAGTTAATTTTTTTCACAGTGAGCACCGAATTTCTGGATTTTTCCTACAGCATTCTGAATGGTGATGAGAGTTTTTAACCTCTCTGATGACAATTTGCCTTTGGATGTTATGACACTCAGCATACTATAAATTCAGATATCATGAAGGCAAATACTAATCTCAGGTATCTTAAATGTCTCTTTTCTTCCAATTTTGTAGCCTGGCAACAACCATCATTCAAATCCGACAGCATAATTCAGCTTTAGTAAGTCTCTTCAGTTATAGGTGTTCATTTAGTGCTTCTAGCAATTTTCTCACAATGCCTAAACACTTTTTGCTGTTTTCCAATGTTTCATTATTATTTCTTATGGGGTTACCCTTCTTTCCATGGCAACCAAGTGACCAGTACCACTGATCTTGTCTCGCAGAATACTCAGTAGTCTCAAGACTAGTCAGTGCTTGAAAAGCAAGCTAAGGGCTGCAGAAAGTGATACTAACCAGCTTTTCCAAAGCATTCAGTACAGAATGAGTTACACAACTGATTGACTTCTATCCTTTTTTTTTATGTAACGGTAAACAACCCAATTATGCAATAGTTCTGTAAGCCAACTTTTCTTTTTGTTTATTCAGTAAGTTATTAAAATAATTGTGCATTATTTTGGGAGACATGGCTATGATACAGTTGCATTTTGATACTTCAGTGAACATGAAATAAAGAGAATTACCTTTCCTATCTCTCGCTTCAGGAAGGCAAGAGGCTAGGTGGGTGATGCGTGACTCTCCAGACCAAAAGACATTCTTCCTTTTTCTTTTATTTATCTTGTACCACAGTATTATTTTTATCCACGTAGGAGTTGAATTTCCTTTAAAGCTTACCATAAGGTACAGGTTAGGAAACCACAGCACTGAAATTTAGGACCCAGCATTCAAGTGCTGAAATTGTAGCATTCATCCTCATGGCTCAACCGTCATACAGGGATTGTAGGAAGGTAGAGAAATATCATCTTGACATTTGCTCATAACAATAAAATGAACATATCAGAAATATAGCAGCAACCAACATGAGAAGATATTCCTTTTTCCATTCACATCTTCAAAGATATAAGGGAAGTACAGAAGGAGCTACATGGTCCCACAGACCATGCTGCTTAGTTAAAAGGTATACTGATGCCTTCTCAACACCTACTCTTGTAACCTTCTGGGTCTTCAACTCATTCATATCTTCACTTGTGCAAGCTGGCTCTGCATCCATGAGTTAAGGTCTTGAAAATTGTTCCTGGGCACTCTTGAAGGGCTTTGACCATCCATTTGCATTGGATACTTGTCTGAGAGGACTTGTATTCGCCATTAGCTGCAGCCAGCTGGAGGTGACAATTCCTCAAGCTACAGTCAAGCTACTTGATTGCAAGTCAATTTCCTCTTTGCTCAGCTTCTCTTCTGCCCCATACGCCAACAACCTCCTATCCCTGACACTGTCTAGCTGAGTAACAGGCTAACTTAAATTTTACCTCACTTTAAATTTGCTCTTTCATAGAGTATATGTGAGGAAAAATGTTTTTCCATGCCCTGCATGTGTCATCTGGTTTAACTGATTATTTCAAGGCCATACTTCTATTCATATATAATTCTTTCCAGCCTATCCATGCCACCACTTTGTGTCATGAATTTCACAAGTCTCAGAAAGAAGTTGTCTTGCTATTTAAATTGCTCACATAGAATCTAGAAGGATTTTTCCACAGTTCTTACAGCCCTTTTTTCTCATGTGTAAAGACTTAAACCCTTTCTTAGTAAGATGCTTAGAGGCATCACCTTGATGACCTAGTGAGTCAGTATGTCCTTTGCTTATGACAACAGCCCACAAACCATCACAAGGTCCTATTATAAAACTCTGTAACACTTACCTTGTCTTCTAAGACAGCAGCTCATATACTGATCTTACTCGTAATCATATCTCGTAGCTTTGCTATAAAAACCGTGTGTTGTTTTGTTTCTACATGGAACTCTGGATCTGGATTCATAAAGACTCAGTATCTTAACTGATGTGTAACCAGACAACACTGTAGAGAAACAGATTCCTGATGTAACAAAAGAATTCCAATTGTTGGTATTACTGTAGAATAAGATTTCTTTAGGGCTTTGCTTAAGCCAAAGGAAGTGCTCATGGCTATCCATGAAGACTTTCAGGATACTTAACTTTGGCTACATAAAAAGATGATTAAACTCTGAGAACATATAAACAACTAAGAAAAGGAAATGCACAAAATTCCTGAGCTAGGTCTTCACCACATAGAAACAAGGAGTACAAAGGAGGATGGGATTTATTTACTTTTTTAAAACAATAGGGCATTCATTCTCACATAAAGACTACCGGAAGTTCTAGAGTTCTAGATCCACGAAGGAAATGTTCAGAAGTTTGTCTCAATTTTTAAATGTATTTAGTCAAGTAACGTATCTGTAAAAACTGGGAAGGCAGAAAATATGAATTTCAAAATAGTAATGCTATCTGTAGATAGTTCTGGAAGACTTAACAGGTTGAAGCCCAAGAAATAATGGAAGAAGAAGAAAAAATTCTATAAATTAAAAAGACTACAAGCATGAAATTAATTTCCTTGCTCCCTATAATAAAAACAGTTTTCTTGATAAGGTACAGGAAAAAGATTTTGAAAAGTCAGAAGAATCTGAGCAGTTAAGCAGCTAAAACATTTATTGTGTCAGCAAAGGTAAATTGTAAATGTGTGCAAGTGCAAGGCCATGGGTTATTATAAAAGAAGCAGCACAGTTTCCAGTTCTATACAGAGGAAAAGGAAGTCACAAATTCTGTCTAAGCAGATTTACTGTGGCTGTATGCAAAACAGAACACTTATTTCTAGGATATTCCCTTATAGGGAAATAGAGACAATCTGGAACAAATAAGAAAGAAAAAATAAAAGCACAGGTTTAACAAGAACTTCAGGTGAAGTTGATCTAACAGTAAAACAAGAAAGAACTGCTGATCCAGAAATATCTATGTCTGATAATGCCGATATTGACACAGGGTGCAGGCTTCAGAACCAGCCACGCTGTTAAAAAAAAGCACATTTCTCTATCACTTTCCTTCTTTTTTTAAGAGAACTATTGTAATAAAACTGAGAAGCACCCAGGTTCATGTTCTTTATTGTCATTTCCTTGGCAGCTGCTACAGCAAAGAGTTCAGGACTTGGTGCTCAGACAGGGAGGCAGGAAGGAAGAAACACACAAGCCTTGTCTATCTTGTCCCACAGTTATGCCACATGCTCAGGCCTGAATGACCTGTTCCTCTGCTCTCTCCTCCATATCCTGTCTCATTCATGCAGACTCCTCCTTCTCCTAAATTTAGCTGCTGTCAGCATCTTCTTCTGCATTTCAGTTTTCATCCTGCTTCTCACATTGCAGGCAGCCCTGTGTACGAAACACTCATATGTGGCTAACACCTTGCAGCTCCTTCTTTTGCCCCCCTCGTTTACTAGGAATGCTCAAGCTGTCCACAGAATAGTTTGCTTCTCTCTGTACCTTCATGCCAGTTGTGGGCAATGTGAGCACAGCCAACAAACTGGGCCCCTCCAGTGGCTGCAACCAGGCAGAGCTCAGGTCTGGGATGAGGAAGAAGAAAAGCATCCAGCTGCTTGGAGTAGGGAATATGTGGAAAGGCACATACAGAAAACTCTAGGAAGGTCTGAGACATGCAGAGATTGCAAGATTCAGGATGGAGAAGAGTCCTGTGCTGCTCCAAGGCTCCAGCATCTCTGAAAGGATAGCCCAAACCACAACTCACATCATTCAGGATTGTACCTCTTCCTTAGGACACACTGTACTACTATTACTAATACTGAGAAACTGAGAAGCCTGTAGCTGACTTCTAGCAAGTAAAAATTAGCATGCTTCTGTGTATCATTGATATGCAGAAATTTCCCTTTAAAAAGGGGGAGTTTCCCTTATTTAATATTTTTCTTTATATAATGAAGCATTGGACTATAGGAGTGACAACCAGTGGTGTGCATACCCCAAGTCATACAGCAGTAAAAGAGGAATGTGTTATCCTGTACTTGGGATTTAAAATTAGGTTGCACAGAGCACCACTTAAAAACTTTGGGAAAAAAAAATTTGTACCACCAGGGTAATAAACTAAATGACTTCTAAAACCTTTCTCCTGAAGTTGCTACTATCTTTTGATCTGTTTTCTCAAGGACCTAGTCCTTGGTATGCTCGACAGACAAGACTTTTCTTGCAAAAACATATATTCCATATACATTTTCCACAGCAGACAAACTGCCATTAAGAATTTTTCAGCATTTTGTTTCTGAGGTCATCTCTACTGGGAAAATAACTATGCCACTTCCATGCTGAAAACCTCTGTGAAGGAAGCATTTTAGCAATCTGCCATTAAGGGTTATCTTTGTACTTAACAGATGTTCACAACATAGCTTCTTCATTTCGTCTTCAAGACTGTGTCACATCTACAAGTATTTTTGTAAAGAAGATCCCAAAAATCTTGTGTTTACTGCATTTAAGTACAATTTCTAGTACACAGCCATAGCTACTTGTTACTTGAAGGAAAGTATGAGCTCCACTGCCTGCCAGCTAAGCTCTGTCTCCTACAGAGGTTTATCTCAGCCAGACTGAGGGGCACAGGCTGGCACTGCACAGCAATATATGGCACATGGACCACAGGCTCCATGCCTGCAATCACAATCCCTCAAGATACTCAGATGACTATCTATGGAGACAGTTTACTCCTGATCCAGTATTCTCAGCAGCCAAATGGGAAATCTACAAACCTCCAACTCGTATATAAATTTCACAGGATAATTGTCTTCTCGTAGCAGGTCCAAGGACAAGCATGGGAGTCTTGAAAAGCCTCAATTATCAAACACCCTCTTTAAAGAATTTTTTATGCAGACAGACACTAAGCCTCCTTACAGCACATAATATTTTGATTATCCTATCTACCCTACTCAGGTAAATAGCTAGGAAAGAGCAAAAAAGTCTTTGTTTTATTCTCTCTTAGGTCAAAGAAATATATTTTTCAAAATCTTCATTCACACATTTATTTATGAAACGAACCATAATCTCCTAGTCAGATAACAGATTAATAAATTAGGTATTTTTGTTCTTTTAAATTTGAAATAACAGAGTAATAAAAGGCATCTTTTTCTTAACTACTTTGTTTTCAGAAGTTATGACTGTAAATCAAGTTTCCATCTGTCAGAATTTTGCTGCTTAGGATGCAAACAATAATTCAATAGATCAAGAGAGTAGTTTTGTAAAGTTATTGTAGACTCAGAATAAAGTTCTTTTACCCACCTGAGAAAAAAGAACAAAAATTTCCTGAATGTTTGAGAAGTATCTCACTCAGACACTGAAAACCTGAGAGCTGCGGAGGTTAATTATATTTAACCAGGTGCTTCCAGAACTGAGCAGATCCATTAACCACAATTACTAGAAGTTAAGAATTGGTTTAAATAGACATAAGCCAGGTAAGCTTGTGAATCTCAAATTTGCATCATTTCCATAAGAAAGGAAAAATATTTTTTACTTTCTTCTCCACTGTATCATAGTAGAGACCTAAAAGTAACACAACAGAAGTTTAAGAAGTCATTTCCTCATCCAGAAGACTTTAGTGTGATACAGCTGTACTGAACAATTCTCTAGATGTAAAAACATGCTTTATACTTACAGTGGAAAAATAAAGGGCATTAATTATAATTTTTAGCCATTCACTCAAACAGAAGTGTGTTTGTACTTTGATAGGACTTTAGATATTCATGCATTGCTGAAAATTGCTGTCACACATTAATCCTTGTATTTGCCCAGGATTTTTCCTCATAGATGTGGGATAAGGAACAAAGTGAAGTCTAGTCTCTGTGATTAGTTAGAGCTTACTCAGCATTGTTTTCACTCACGAGCAGCTGCATCCTGGCCCTTTCTGCCTCTTCTGTTTGTAAGCAATTACTTGAACACACAGGTGCTTGACTGTCATCCCTTCTACCCAGAAATATACTTGCCATTAAGACAGAGGTGAGACAGAGATATATATAGGGATAGAGAAATAAACAGATAAATTAAGGTAAAATAAGATAAATTGGATTAATTTCTTGGCACCTTATCTGTCAGAGTAGAGTACAACAGATGATACATTTCTGCTGATAGTATAGGTATTTTAAGTGTATAAGTGTTCATGTAGAAGCACATGAGAACTGGTTTGAATTAACTGAAAAACAACCACTGGTCAGATACTGCAAATAAATTCAAAGACTGTATTGTATATGCAGAGACTGAAATCAAACGTCAAATTTTGTAATCAGAATTAATTTCTAAGCTAATTTTTAGAACACTTTAACCATTAATTTATTGTAATTTAAAAAAGACGTCTTGAGATTAATACTATTGCTGTATGCTCAGGAAACTTAAAAAGCAATATTGTGGACGATAACAAATTCAGTTCTAAAGAAAGAACATGATTGCCTAAAAATGCCGTCTTCATAATAAAACTTTCTTTAAAAATCGCCTGGAGATTAAAAATATTTAGTGCAGAAAAAGCCCTGCTGTCCTTCATTTGTCATTGAGAGGGGAGAAGAAATAAAGGATGAGCCAAAATATTGACAAACTCTTTCTTTTCAAAGACTTATTCTCATGTTGTTAAAAACTGCTATTTCAACTTAGCTATGCACTTGATGAGAGGAAGTGCTTTAATGTATGTCTGTACCCTGCCAAGTCATAGCTGATAGCAGAGAGGCACGATGCTCCACTATGTCGTGCCAGTGAAGTGCTGCAGCGTGAGCAGGTAGCACTGTCCCTGTCTGAATGAGAAGTGAGAAAGAGCCTGCAGTCTGTGCTAAACCATTTTTAATGGTGTTACTGAGTGGTTTCTATTAGACAGCCATTGCCTGCTGGACATTTTGTACCAGTTTTGTTCTAACTGTTACCAAATGAGAAAGGCTTCAAGGTATTTCATTAATAAATCCTATTGAGAAGGTTATACTTGTGTCGTGGGGGCATACCCTACTATACTCCATAGAACCACTGTTCATTTTCCTATAAAAAACTCAGTTGAAGGAAGCTAAAAAGACAGACCTTTCATATGTGGACAGTTTCTTTGAGGGAGGTAAGGTTCACAATGTTTCACCTGCTTACCGATATTTCACTTAGATTTTGGATATCCTAAGTCTCACATCACTGTTTTTCATCTCAAGGACAGTGAATTATTCCACTTGTAGTAACTATAAGGCATCTGACTTTCATATTTTTCCATTTCTTTCTCTCTTTCTCAGCTGAGGGACCCTAATAAATCCTTTCTGTTAAAAACAAATCCATGTTTCTCTCCTCAGGCGCTTCAGCTAAGCCTTCCTTTATGGGGGATAGTAAAACCCACTGCTGGCATCAGTGGGATTCCCAGCCTACTGATGGAGGCTGTGCTGCCAAGATGGGGCAGAACAGCAGTAGCTGCAGCAAGCCAGACTAGAGCTGAAAAGGAGATGTCACATCTGTGTTTGTATTCAGCAGGGGACCAAAACCACACTAAACAAAGTGCCAGATTTGGCAAAGATATGTGTCACTTCACTTCTCTTAAAAGAAAGGAGTTCCCTTTGTCTTTAGCTGCCGCAAACATAGCAAATTATGTTGTATGTATATCTAATAGTCTGAGTTGTCAGGTGGCACAAATGAGCATTAGACGTGTCACAGTAGAACAGTGTTGTTGGTCTAACAGGATCTGACCTTTCTGATTGTTTCACCAGTTAGCCTTTTTCTTAGGCATGTATTTTGGAAGGGGCATTTGGTTCCTTACCCATTTTGGTCCCAGGCACATTATGAATGCAAAGGACAGATTTGACAGGGAATGGAAACTCTTTATATGATTAGGAAACCATGGTTGAACTCACTTCGTTTCCTCCTGCTCCTGGATGCCTCTGGTGCATTTCCAGTGGTGTTTCATAGTTTTTTGTAAGTGCTCAGGTATCTTTTCAATTTTTACTCTATAATCTCTTAAGACGATATGTGGAGGGACAGATTATCCATATGTTTTATCTTATAATTCACCATTTGATTCTGTCCAACTAATGCCAAACTGATTTTTGCATTTTTTGCTTTTGTATTTTCTTTATACATATTTGTAGCTCTGTATCCTGTTGTTATATAACCATATGGATTTGTTTCACTTACTCTGTTGGACAGAAAGGCAAAACACATTCCGAAAGGCTCCAATACTAATCTTGCTTCCTCTGGGAACCAAGGTTAAAACAGCTTCTTAACCTTCTTCTCTTTCACACACAAAGTTTAGTTAGTATCTAAAGCGTCAGTTTCAGAGGAGAGCCAAACCAAAGGGGAATTACTTCATCACCTGTGTCTCTAATTGGGGATTCTTGTCAGTTGTGCTAATTTCCTAAACATACAAAGTTGTGCCTACTTTATGTTACAGTGTGCATCTTTGGCACATTTTCAATGTATATTTCCTCGTGTTATGCATCATAAAGGATCCTTTATAAAGATAACTGCATTTTATCACCTAATTGTGTCTGGCTTGTGATTTTAGGACCAGGAAAAGCTGTCACAACCATGTTTACACTGCAACTACTGTAGAAATTTTGCAGTAAATCTAACATTGTAATATGAGTGGTTAGATGCTACTACATAACTAAATACTTTTCTGGATGTGACTAGTGAAAAAAAATTACAGAAGAATAATTGTCTTCAATTTTTCTCAGAGATCAAATAGTAATAATATTTAATTTTATCCAGAAATTATAAAATGCAACACATTTATCCCCAGCATATACTTTTTGTTTGTGTTTTTTTTTAATATAAGTGTATAATAAAAAATATCACATTAAATATGCTTAATATATATGTTCATTATTATTCCAAAGGAATAATTCAGCTGAATCACTGCTAAGTCAAAGTATAACTGTTAACTCTAAAAATACAAAGAGGTATTCAAGTAAGTTATATATAGGACAACCACTTATTAATTATAACTATCAAGGTTTTGAAAATATTTATGAAAAGTTTTATGAAAATAATGAATTTATATTTACTAGCAAATTACAGGCTTTACCAAGGAACTGGGTAAAAGGTTTGCTTTAAAATAAAAGTCCCTAGGTTTTGTAATTAAGAATTTAGAATTTTGGTAATTCTCCACGCCCACTTTTTGCTTCACCAGTAAAACATCACTAAGTTTCTGTGCACTGCAGCTGAAGAGTTGGGATAATAACACCAAGACATACACAGCCTCTGCTAGAATCCTGCTATGCACACTGTAGGCTGAGCACTGCTCACTAATGTCAAACTTCCTCAGTGAAATGTAAAAATAATTTTAGTGGAAAATTCCTACCTTGTGTAACAGACCTATCCACTTTGAAAGTTGTTGTTACACACTGCTACTTTCATTAGGTAATTTTTAATTTGCACTGCAATACTACATAGAAACTCAGCTGTGGATTAGATCCCACCACCCTTGCCACCGATAACCATAGATGCAAAAAAAGAATCTGTGCCCCAAGGAATTTTAAAGATAAGGGGTTTTTTCACAATTTTCATGTGCCAAATTGCCATTCTTCCTCTATCTGCTTATCTGAGAATTTCTCATCTTGAAAAAACGCACATGAAATTAGAATATAGAGAAATATAATTCCAAAATATTAGCTCAAATGACAAAGGGTATAAGAATATGGGACATACAAGGGATAGCTCATGACAGTTCATCATCTGGCATGTGCTACTCAGTCCCAAGAAAAATGGTAGATCTTCAAAACCAAAAAAAATCCCAGAATACTTGATAACAAATTATACAGAGCCAGGTACAGATGCAGAAGGTATCCTTGATTTGGCAGGTAATTTTCATCTCTGGAGTCTTGGTTTTTCTAATTTCATTTATGGTAATACATTGAAATTCATCAGCAAAAATAGACAGCGCACATGAGCCAGTAAATTCAAAGCCCTACTTTTACACACAAAAAGACTGTGAGATTTCCATGATCTCTTTCCAAAAGAAAGATGAAATATTGCAGGAAAACTATAAATGATTATACATTCTACAATTAAACAATAACATACATATAGAAGAATATGTACCAGCTGTAAACTGTGTATAGTGATAAGTCATACAGATGATATATTGGTTAAAGAGAATGAAGGATTTCAGAAACATACCTTTAAGCTCAGAGGCTCTATTCAAATGTCAGGGCATGATTGTTTCTTGTGTCTGTCAGATAATATTTCTTATGGAAGTACAAAGAGAACAAGGATTCTCAGTCAAAACCGTTCTGTTGAGTCATGAAAGTTATTAAGAAATTAAAGACTGTCCTTATTTATTTTTGAAAAAAAAAATCAGTATGACTATTAACTCCCGGGTATTATATATATTGTCTTTGTCATGACTCTTAAAGGTATTTCCATAGGCATTTCATACAATAGATAGAAGCACCTTTATAAACTCTTCTTTTTCAGCAACTGAAGACATCCAGAAATTCAGTAACAGCAAGGGACTGCTATTCCCAGACTTGTATGCGTATAGTTAGGACTTCTGTAAATTGCAGGTAGAGATATAGAAGCAAAGCATTATTAAAGGAAATGACCCATGGAACACCTACCTTGCATGGAGCACAGCTCCTGCCCATCTGAGTGCAGTTCTGTGGTGACATTTTTGGAGTTTATGTGCCATATTTGGATGACAGAAGACTGCGAACTTGAAAAAAGCCCAAACAACGTAACAACACAATCAGGTATAGCAAAACATGCTATTGCTAACTTAAATATAATTCTCTGAGAAATCTCATGCCTTAATGCCTGCATATATACTTGTTATATGTTATTGCCATACAGATGACTATTCTGTGCATTTCAAAATTGCTAAAATTTGTTTTTAACATCTAGAGGCAGATTAATTTTTTGTACAGTTTATTATGCAAAAAAAGTGAGGAACTAAGACAACCAGCAAAACTGAGTTATATGTGGTAACTGTGTAGCAGAGAAGTCAACAGGATCATACAACTTTTGAATTTTGCAGATGCCATGATTAATTTAATTAGCTCTTTGAGCTGCATTCTTAAATTTAACTCCATACTTATATGATGAAAAGGTACACTACTTCAGGCTGTCATTTCTGTCAAGGCCTCCCCCAACACTCGATGTAGCAATTTCATTCATGTTGGTAAGAATCATCAATTTGGAAATACCCCAACAGAGAGTAAATTAGTCCACTAAAACACATTTATTGTTGTAAGTGAATGCAATATTTATTAGCATTAGCAGATGTAATACTTATACAAGAAAGGAACAACAGTGAGCATGTAGTCATTAGATTGCATTAAAAATAGAAATGAGCTTAAACTGAAAAATCTGGCATTAAACAACCTAAATGTTAGTAATGTCTAATTGCAAGACTTTAGTTTCACTTTTTTTATAATGAGTTGTTTTAGCAAGACTTTGTCATATTTTTTGGTTCAGAGACATGGAGGTGACCTGAAAAACACGTAGAAATAAGGACAGTAATGTCTATGTCATAATATTTAAACTGTAGTTCAGTCTAGATCTACTCTTATAAATGTCATTGAGGTCATGGCCTACTAGAAAGGTCATGTCTGAGTTGTGACATATTTGTTGTTACTTTGCAGCCTCCACAAGTTTTGGAACTGTTTGCCTAAGGCTTCAAACTGGTGAAATAACCTGGTAGCAGCTTACATTATGCCTATAGCTCCCAGTGAAAGTTTTGTTCCAGATCTCATATTTGTGAAGCGCTGTGATACAACCATAGATTTAAATTATTTCGACACATTTTATTGAATTCTCAAGAAAATATCAAAGGGAGATATACTGGATAATATTATATTTGACTCCTAGCTGAGCTTTTTATCAGTGAGGGTGTTGTCTGAAGGTGCTCCAGGCCTGCATACCATTTCAAGGTTTGCAGGGGACAAATTTCAGTCTCTGGGCACAGTCATACTGCCACAGCTGGGTCATCTAGCCTACTGCTTTTGCAAAGTTATGGCAGGACTAGATAAGAGAAAAAAATTGTATTAATCTACTAATATCTTCCTTAATTCCTTGGAAGTTTTCTCTACAAGTTTTTATTCAGAGTCAGTTTGATATCCTTGTTAGAACAAGGTCATTTAATACAAGGCAGAGAGCAGAACATGTTTTTTCCTTAATTAAATATTTACTACTAACTTCAGTGGCTATGGTATAACTCCTATTGCGTCTTTTTTAAAGCCTACCTCAGAAATCATATATTCACTTTGGCTCAGTAAATTGCAGTCATTTTCTACTGCTATTGAAATAGTTGTATAACTAAAACCAAATGTCCACCTATTTCTTCAAAGCTCCTTTGTATAGAGAAGATCTAGGTTCAGAGTCAGACTGCTGAGAAATAAAAGAGGATGCTCTTTGTAATGGTAATGAGGTAATTGTCCTTTACTGGCTTTCCTCAAATGGAAATATAACTCATTCACAGATTAAAATGAAAAACGTGTGTCTTGTTTCCCAGGTATGCAGGAATGTTCATGATCAATATAAAATGAGTTAGGAAATATGGGAGGTACAAAATTTTTCAAGGAAATTTTCAAGAGAAAAGGATTTCACCACATGTATCTTCTGTTCTCCAAAATGCATCTGAAGTGCCTCAGAATGCTATTTTCTTTCCATTTTAGACAGAAATTGTGAGGTAAAATCTTGGTCTACTTTATGTTTTAAATACTTATGGTACTTCGAAAATTTTTGCCACTTTCTACAATTTCTTTTTCTATTTCTTTTCCTTAGAAATCAATCTTTATTTACCTTTATTTTGAAATATAAAATATAAATGAACATTTATAGGGTTTTTTTCAAAGTAAAATAGGTCTTGTGTATTTGTCATTCATGACAATATTCCCCTAAAAGTTGGTTAATGCAAAGATTCAAAAATAAAGATTGTTTGACTTACTACCCAACCCTGCAAAATAATAACTGCATTGGGAAAAAGAGGGAAAAAAAGAAGAGAATATTTTTCAGAATGTAAAAAGTCAGTGATTATTTTGTTTAGAGGCCCACCCATGTTTGTGGGGGAGGGCAATGAGGCTGTGTACAAGAAGTAAACCTGCATCTTTTTTGAGAGATCAGAGTACTGAGTGTCCAACTTAACCAAAAAATCTCTGTAAACAGAATTTTGGTTTTATAGATGATTTTGTAAAACCATAATCTGTTCTTTCTAAAAAAGCAGTGACTTAGAAGGCTGATGGGAAAATGTTAATTTCTAATGTTTAATGTAGTTGAAAAAACTTAGTCAGAAACAATGATAAATGTGTTCAGAATTTTCACTACAGAATTTATTCTGCTTTAAATGAAAGCAGTCAGACCTGTTGAGAACCTGTCTCTATGGATTGCACACAAAGAAGATTTCCTCCCTACTGCTACAGCAAATTACTGTAAATTGCCTTTAAGCTGATGGTGGCTTCAAGCTATTACAAAACATTTTGGAAAGTATGATCCACGCATTCAGTGGGGGTGTCTAGTAAGCAAGGAGAAAATAAAGAGGTGAGATTGGCAGAAATTATCACAGAATCACAGAATAAGCTGAGTTGGAAGGGACCCATCAAGCCCCGCTACTGGCCCTGCACAGCATCATCCCCAAGAGTCACACCACGTGCCCAAGAGCATTGTCCAAATGCCTCTTGAGCTCTGTCAGGCTTGGTGCTGTGACCACTTCCCTGGGGAGCCTGTTCCAGTGCCCAGCCACCCTAAGGGTGAAGAACCTTTTCCTAATATCCAACCTAAACTTCCCGTGACTCATCTTCCAGCCATTTCATTGGGTCCTGTCACTGTCACCACAGAGAAGAGATCAGTACCTGCCCCTCCTCTTCCCCTCACAAAGAATGAGGTCTCCCTTCAGTCTCCTCTTCTCCAGGCTGAACAAACCAAGTGCCCTCAGCCACTCCTCACACGGCTTCCCCTCAAGGCCCTTCGCCAGCCTCATAGCCAGGCAGTGGAGGTGGAGAGGGGTGTTAGGCAAAGCCCCATGTGTGAGGCTGAGGGGGAGTTGCTGCGCCACTGAGAGCAGGACCCCACCGGTGTCACTGACAGGTAGCAGAAGATTTCACTTTGATATCAGAGAACCAGAATGGCCTAGTGCTTCCTGCTTCCCACTAGCAGCCCTAGTGAGCACCACCAGGTAGAACACAATGGGGGTATTGCTCGTACTCCCAGCTCTGAAGAAATCATTCCTACAAAATTCCGTGGATTGAACAGCACCACTGAACTTTCACCACCTAATGACAGCTTCTATAAGCCTCTAGATATAGCATCTGATGATGAAAATGTGCATGAGAAGAAGTAAGGGAAATTTAAGAAAGAAAAAATAATGGAAGGTTATGCTGCATTTCAAGAGGGCAGTTTTGATGAAGAAGCTGAAAATCCCTCAAAGTTGAAACAGTCTAAGGAAACCCATAATTTAAAGAAAAAATTAAAAGGAATTTAAAATAAAATAAATCAGTCTCCTTGACTATGTATAAAATCAACTGAACTGTGAAAATTACTGTAATTTGAATCAAACGACACAAATTATTGCTGGCTGTATACACTCTGTAAAGAAACCTTTCTTCTAAGCCTGGAGAGTTTAATACTTGCGTCTTCTACACATCAGACTCAGGTGAGTTTAGAGAGGCCAGAAGAGTTTTCCAGTGACGTTCAGATTATTTCAAGACTGATTTTCTTCAGGTGATTTAAAATAATTCAATAGCAGTTTTATTTCCAACCAAATTAACTATTTACATTATAATACATGTCTTGCTGTGAGTTTGTAGGAGGGTTTTAAGTTACGCCAAAAGCACCTGAATTTTAAAATCCTTCTGATGTTTAATTTTTTCCTTCCAGACTCTGACTATGACTAATTTACTGATGGAGCTGCTTTCCTAATTTCCAAAGCATGGTTTCTATCGCTGTTTCATTGTAAACTTTTGTTGGTTGGTGCTGTTTGCTAAATATATTAATCAACACTACAGTGTGCAAATTACCTGAAAGCCATCATTCACTAAAAACCAAAACTGTTCACTCTATTCATGTTTTCCTCAAAAAATACCCCTTAAGCCAAGGCAATGTGGAAGAAAAGAGGAAAATAAGAGATTGTGTATCAGGCACTCTTTGTTGAACAGCAGCTTGACATCTAATTGTTTGTGTGGGCTTTTCTTGGTACAGCAATTTACAGACTTTTAATTAGTCATTTTTACACACACTATGTACAGCTTAGTTTTCCTAACTGCAAGTAATTATAAACTTCTGTGTTTTATTTGAAGTAAAGAAAAAACCAATTTTTTCCCCTCTCTAGATGATTTACCCCCTAATTCCCTTTTCAGTGAGGAAGATTTAATAAAAAAACTTAGCAAAATTTCAGGTTTATATGGTGAAGGTAGTTTGAAAGCATATGAACCTGACACCAATAATCACATTCAATGATCAAGGTCGATACTTGATTGCATTTACTGAGAAGTAGTCATCAAATTTCATCAGAATACCCACCAGGCTTGCAACATTTGCAGCCTCCCAAGCAGAAGACAACATCCAGGAGACCATTGGTTATGGTGACTCTCATGGGATGGGAAATCTCAACCTGTCTCTCCACTTGTGCACATTTCACAGCTGCAGAGGCCTCCAGAAAGCAGGGTTTTATGAGAGGAAATGCCAACCCATTTTAAGTAAATGGAGACAGTGAAAATAAACAGAAGTTTCTGGAGCTCATCGCTGCAGTTCCCAGCCATGCCCAGCACACTCCGAAGGAAGCAAATGTCAGCAAATGAATTATGCAGGTAGCTGAGAAGGGTAGCACGTTTTTATAACTAGATAGAGACTTCTGTGAGGTTATTCTATGATCACTGAATGCAAATGAGAAGAGATACTGTAATAAGCAATGGTCTGAAACTAGACAATTGTTTGTTTAGGTACTAAAATATAATAGACTTTTACAAGTAACATTTCTACAAACATTGATTGTTATAATTTGAGTAGCATTCTAAATTAAAAAATATGAAAGTCTGAGAATTGTATTCAGCTGAAAATTGTATTCAGTTCAAGAAGTACACATAGTTATGACACACTTATGGAATGACTATATAAACTTCTAAAATATTACAATTTTCCATAAATCAGATGTATGTCTGATTTCTTCCATGTTTTCCTCTTTAGGTATCACACAGGTAGGAATACCTTCAGATATCCTGGGATTTGGGGGGGTATGGGGATGGGGACGCTGATGTTAAAGAACAAAAACAGAGCACCCCGTGCCAAAAATTGCAATTCTAAATAAAGGCAGAATATGGCATGCATGAATTATTCGAAGTCCCTGCTTGTTTCTGCAGCTGTAGGATGCACTGCATGACAACTTGGAGGGTAAATTCTAAATGATTACCTGGTTTTGGCAACAAGCAGGAGGCCTTTCTGAGTCTAGACAACAAGCATATTTAAATAAGTTAATTAAGTTCCTTATGGCTTTTTATAGAAAGACAAGTAGGCAGCACCTGAACACTGTAAATTCAGAAAGTGAATTTAACAAAGCAAAATCACTATAAGGCTGTCATGAGAAATCTGGGGAAATACAATTCTGATGTTATTGTACTAAAGGGAAGAAGACTAGAAACACAGTCTGGGAAATTACATCACCTAGGCAATCATAGACTTAAGTAGTTTGTTTTAGTAAGTCTAATTATAAGTATATCTAGACCTATTGTTATATTCTTGGTAGTTGAGTTATATGAGTTTAAAACATGTTTACCCCTCAGAAGAACACTTAAAATGTGTTTAACTTTAAATATGTGAACCTTTTAATTGTAATCAGTGGAATTACTGAGTGCTTACTGTCAGGCAGATGTTCAAGTCCCATATTGAATCAGTTTTCTTATTGCTTTTCAGTAGATTGCACAGACCAGCATTTTTAAAAGAAAATTCAACAAAATCCAACTGCATGGTTGAGTTAAACAACAACGGACATTTCAGCTGCCTGTGACATGGCTTTTCTTAATATTTAAAAACAGAATACCATGGGACCATTACTGCTTGCCATTTATGCCTAGACAACTCAAGTATAACACTTGACAGTTTATTCAGATGACAAGAAGATCAGCTTAGTTACTGATTATAAGGAGAGGAAGACATACGTATTCAGTTTTTCGGATTAGCCTTCGTTATGAAGCCTGACCAATTTACAAAGAGAAATGGAGGTAGACAAATGAAAACCTAGAATCACAAAATTATAGAATCATTTATATTGGAAAGGACACAATATCATTGAGTCCAACCATACACCTAACAACCCCAAGTCCATCACTAAATCATGTCTCTAAGCATGGGTCTTTTAAATATCACTTCCTGGGCAACCACAACTCTTTTAATCAGTTAAAAGTGTAAAATAGGAAGCAGAGCTCTAAAGCTGAGGAATTTGCCTCAAAATAGAGAGAGATAATTTGTCAAGAAACACTGTCAAAATAGCTTTCTCTTCAATACCAATCCTAAAGAAATCTAATGAGCCCAGGAAACTACGACAACTCTTCTGAATCAGCATTACTTTGACTCTAACAACGTCAGTACAGTAAAGAAAAATCTTCTCCTTAAGTACAGCTCAGTCTTCCATGTCAATACGCTGTACAGCAAGAATTCAGAATTCCTTTGGTCTATCTGTCACATGTTTAGCATTGTGTGATGGCCAGCAGGTAATTGATAGCAATGATGGCGATCAAGTCACAGTTTTATTACATGTAGCCTCAGAATCTGAAATACTTATTTTCCAGGATTTTTGTATAGACTACCTCAAGACAGAAATGAGGCAGAAGCATTACTTGTAAAACAAAATAATATCCTTACTTGGTACTCACATGCTAATCTACTGTTCATAAATCTTTCCTGCTATTTCACGTGCCTATAAAACAAATGTCTGTATGGTTATCTCCTGTTCCACAATAGCTGATGAGTAGAGAATCTCCCTGAGAGCAACATTTCCTCTCAGCTGGAGACAAAGGAAGGAAAACTGTAAAAAAAATTCAGGAAGCGCTTCCACTCTCTATGCAAGGATTTCCTGTCTGATAGCTAAAAGCAAAACAGAGAGAAGGAATAGATGACACCAAAGGAGCAAAAAGTGAGAATGAATCTGCTGGTTTTCTGAGTTGTTGGACTCTCACTATTCCACTAGAAGCAGAGAGTACTGTCTACTACAAGAGGTTACTGTTGCTTGATAAATTCAACTCACATTGGTAAAATATCTCCAACGGTGTATATGGAGGAAATATCAAACCACTTAGAAAGATATCCACTTAGCTTTAGAAGAGGAGGTCTACTTTAATGATCTCTACCACTGTATCATTTTTAATTTCTTCAAAGAAAAAGCCATGATGACAGAGGTGTAAGTCTAAGTACGAGGAAAAAACTGTTATAAAGAACCTAGGTGACCAAGAAAATTACTTCTGAAATCCCCAGATTCTTAAAGTCCCAAATGAAAATGTGGGTTGCCCTTAACAACATAGTCTAAACTGTGCTCAGAGGTGTTTCTTTTTCCAATATGTGAGTGGTGCAAATAATGCAACACCTTAACGTATAAATAACAACGAGTGACTGCTAGATTGTTCTGTGACATATGAAAATCAAGTCTAAGACTAAGAAGTGATATAGTAAAATGGTAGAGATATGCTATCTCTATGTCAAAATATTTAGCTACAGAGAGGAAGTGGAAAGTGAATGAATAAGCAGTTTTTACAAAATGATCAGTGATCTAACCTGATTGCTTTTCGACTACTTTGTGACAGTACAGATGTTACTGTACAAAACTTCTTCTCACCAGTAATACCAAGTCTGAGTGTGATAGCACTGTGACTGATGGTCTAGACCGTGTCTGGGGACCACACGAACCTCTAAAACTCAAAAATTTCTCTTCTCAAAGTTGTTTCTAGGTCCCAATAGGAGATCATTAATTTCCAAGAAAAAGCTTTTTCACCAAGTAACTTCATAAAGAACAAAGCTGTTAGTCTCTTGGAAGGCACGGAAGACAGTAACAGCCCAGCCATTTAGAGTTTGTGTGCAAACTGTTTTAGAAAAACATTAAAAGTTATCTCTAGCAAAAGAAAATGGAAATGAAAGAACTGGAAAGCTATGGTTATTTCTCCTGTTTTACAGGCTATTTATATTTACTCTTGTTCCCATTACTTCACTCCTTTCAGACTTTGTCCTCCACTTGTTATATGCAGTTATTTAGGAATAGGACTACTAGTAGTCGAGTGTGGGCAGAGAACCTTCTCTTCCACCTGTACTCCGGCTGCCCAGTTTGAAGCCAGCTCTTGTGCAGAGGCTGTGTAGCTACACCAGGGACTGAATATATGCTTATACACTGTGATGGTGACAAACTCTTTCTCCCTCAGAGAGCCAGCTGAGCTACCCAGTTTCCAGAGAGGGCTGGGCGTGCCCATGTGGCACAGGAATGGCAGCATTTAAAATGTTCACTCACACATGCGCAAGGGTGGCTCCTCTGCTTTTCTTCCAGGGCCAGCTCTGATAAGCTCTGATACTGTCAGGACAATGCTTCTGTGCACCTCTGATATAGCTCTGTAGGGATTTGCTTTGAGTAGTCCTATAGTTTTGGTAAACCTTCCTTCTAATGAAAGCAATTAGTGTGGGTTTGAGCCATGGCCAGATTTTTTTGCCTTAAGCCACTCCTATATGTAAGGCAGAGGACTCTACCCTTAGACAGCCTACTGAATCTGCATTATGTTATTTCATCTCTAGATAAAATATCTTTAAAAAAAGGGAGGATAGGACCAAAGTAAAAGAGTTTGCATTACACATTTCAGCTACTTACCTGGGTTCAGTGCTATTTCAGGACCAAATTAATTTTATATGTCCAGAGGAACAGTTGATTTCAAGACCGATACAAAAAAAATTGCCTGATCTCATCCAAAGGCTATTTATCTTCTAATCATCTCCCTTCTTTGCTTCTAGCCCCTAGGATTTCAAAATATCTCTTGTGCTTGGAAGAATGCCTGCACCTATCAAGATGATTGGCCTGCAGACTGTATTTCCACTGCTCCCTGGGGAAGGAATTCAATCACACTCTCTGGCTGTAGACATCCAGTTGCCACCACTGCTGACCTCAGCTGTTGTCATAATCTGCCTAATAAAATCAAAAGAATTTTTATGTGAGAAAGCTTTACAGTTAGACAGAGATTAAACATACCCTTATCAAGGTCTCCAAATTAAATTTTCACATCATAATTCTTTAGACCCAGACCATTCCCCAGTAAATGTACTGGGCCAAATTAAATTTCTGAATGCACTACTTAGAATTGTTTTTTTAGTGTCATAAATATTAATTCTTTTATTCCTCATGCCAAGTCTTAGACACTTCAGCTAAAAGTATGATGTATGTTTCAGCTCATCAATTAACTATAAAGAAAATTCTATGAAAATGCAAGAGAAAGCACATAGTGAAGCACTTAGTAAAGCATCTGTTGTACAAAAAATCCTCTTTATAACATAGAAGAATGGGGTGCACAACATGTGAATATGTATTTCTGAAGTGAAATGATGTCAAGAAACCATGCTTAGAGAAGTCACGTGGCAAAGAGCAAGCCTGTAATGAAAACACATGCTCTTAGAAGCCTGTAGTGATGATAAACTGATGACAAAAACCCAGACAGAAAACCCAGCCACAGCTCTGTGGACCATGTTTAAGAAGAATAAACCACGGTGTAAGGAAGACTGAAAGTAGCAGCACAATACAGTAGAAATTGTCCAATGGCAAAAAAAAAAAATCTAGGGGAAAGAGCAATGTATTTCAAATGAAAACTGAACATCATGTTTGTGAAAAATATTAATTTCTTAGGGGGAAAAAAGAGCCAAAATGAAACATATGAGTTTTCAGTATGGAAATGTAAAAAATGTATGACTCTTGGGAAAAAGAATATAATTTGAAGGGCAGGAGCAGCTGGAATAACACAGAAAGTTAGTCCATATGCTGTTACTTACAGCAACTCTGTAACAATTTCCTTTAATAAAGATTTGTATTGACCTAAGGCATGGTTTATCCTTGTCTCCTTAGGAAATCATCCCTCTTCCCTCTTCAGGCTCCCACCAAACTTTAAACAAGAGGAAACACAGTAAAGGGAGGGAAATTAAGAATGAAGTATCCGGAATGTGTCCCTACAAACACCTGTATGGCACCTCCTGTCACTTTTCATTCATAGTTCAAGGACTGAAATCAAAAGGACTGAAAATCAAAAGGACTGATGGATGATTTTCGGGTTCATCTTCTTCTACTGAAACAAATCTATTAAAAAACATTGACAAGAATTTCAATTTGCCTACTTATGCAGCAAGAACTGTGAAATTTGTTTATGAGGTGCCTCAGATGTCAAAAACTTCTGAGTTCCCTTTAAGGATACATCAGGATTACTAATATCTGGGAAAAGTGAGCTAAAAGCTGTAGCTGTGGTACAGCCTGTGCTCATCTCCTATCCATAAATTGTCTTTTAAGGAAGAAAAAAAAAATCTCAAAAAAGCAGGTTTTGGGCTGGTATTTCCCTTCTGCTTGGAATTTAAAGCAGGTTCTCTGCAGAAAGTGATGGACTGCCTGTATGACAAGGTTGGCGGGGAGCTGGCTTGGTCCTGGTGACATCACTGCTCTCCATGACTGCGGTAGGCACACTGAGCTTCTCAGGAATTGACAGCAGCTGTCAGGAGGGCAAATAAGCCTGAGTTTGCTGTTCTGGCTCTACAGACTTTCTCTACATGCAGAAGTTCCCAGTTTTACTAACATCCACTTCTAAAGACAGAAATATTGCCTTTACAGCTTTTGAGAACTAGTTCTTCTCTGGTGTCACTCTGTCCCGGTTTGAGACCGGGAGGAAAGGAAATTTGGAGGAAAGGTCCAAAATGAATTTCCTCTGATAGAAGGCATGTTTCAGCAGCCCTTCCCCCACCAGGTTCGGAAAGAATTTTTCTCAGAGGAAAGTGAAAAAAACCTGTTTATTTAACAAGCAGGGTACATGCATGCACCAAGAAGAATGAATAATATTAAATAATAAAACCTCTTGCTTTGGAGAAAACCTGGTTAGATTCAGAGTCCTTTCTGTAGGTGTGATTCTGCTTTCTCCGGAGCTGGGGTGCAGCATAGGCCCCTCCGGGCCAGGGTGTGGGGCCTCCTGGTGATGTTCTGGTGTTGCTGACCAGTTCCAGGTGAAGAAGAAGAAACCACAGTCCCAGGAAATACTTACTTCAGCTAATGAACAAGAAGCTAGCTAAACAGCAAGAGATTGCAACTCCCTTCCCTGCTGCAGAAAGCAGCAGGGAAGCTTGGGTGAAAGAGTGAGCGAGTTATCTGTGTTTTGGAACACAGTCTGCCAAAGGAATTCCACTGGCTTTCCCCTGCCGCCTCTCTTAAACGTACAGAACTCATGTCTGGCATAGAGCAGGCAATAGGGGATACAGCATCATAAAGTCACACCAAGACACACTCTTAAGCGATATTGAATATGGAATAGAACATTAGAATATACAGGTTGGTTTTGGTGGGGGTGTAAGACCCAGTTTCCTATAAACATACAATACTGAAAGTATTGAGAATGTACATTTGTGAATTTCAGTGCATACTCCTCTGCAAAATGCTGACAGGCATGCCCATTAATTCACAGTTAGACCTCTTACAGCAAGAGCACAAGGTCTAACAATATTAAATTCAATATGTAAAATTACAGGGAAGTGAGCACAGTAACAAAAGAGCTACAGAGATTTTTTTTTTTCCATTTGGCACCTCCATTGCCCTAAGGAAACATTTATTTCTTTAACGTCAGCATGTGCTCTTCTATTTTATTTGTTTGTATTTTTGGCGTATGTAGTCAGCCTTCTGATGTTCCTCAATAGTACTTTTGAGAACTTACATATCTGCATTTCTTCACTTAGCTTTTTCGAACTCAAAATGGGCTTTTGATAATATACTTTTTTCTGTAGGTGTTCCTGTTCTGAAAAAATATTTAGGTCTAAGACCTTCACGTGAACAGATTATCATTTTTTAGGATATGTTGACAACGAGCACCAGCACTAATTATCCTAACTTCTGCAATATCTCTCCTTCAGTTGTTGCTCTTTAAGTCACTGTTTAGATATTATCTGAAGAAAAACAGCTCCCCATCAGACTGATGTATACAAAACCAATCAGAGAGAAAGTGGAGAAAACAGTAATATAGACATATTTAGCACAATTCTACATTTTATTAAAAGATTCTGCAGCAAACTATTTCTATGTACATATAGCTACTTCCATTATAAGCCTCTCTTCCTTTTCTGTTGTATCTTTCTCCAGAAAATCCCAGAACTTCAACTTCGTTAAATACAAAGACATATTTAAAACTTTCTTACTGTTTTCCATCTGGAATTCAGTGTCAATTCAATATACAGGCACATTGCATGGTCATTAATTGCATTTGCATAGTAGCATTCTGTAATTGGGATACTAGCATCTGCACAGTGTATGTATACATGTTAATATTAGTTATGTTAATTCACACATAGGAAGCTCTGGCTCTCTAAGAAGGGAATGTGTCCCCCTTGGGTTTCCTTCTGCTTTCCTCTGCTATCGCAATTTCACAGTAGGCCCTTTCTAATCACACACCAGAAAGAACAACTATTTTTCCTTTGAGGGTACTTGCAATTACAGGATGATAAGCAATAACACAGGGCAATTAGGTTTTTAGGAGGGGAAAAATAAAGCATTTTCTGTACTGCAATACACCACTCTACAGGAATCCATGTCGATTCCCACTCATCTCTCATTATCTGTGATTAGGGCCCTCACACTGAACACCCCCAGCAAGCAAACTTTGTACTCTTTGTAATAATAGTAATTAGTCAACATTTAGCACTTGAACAGCACTTCTCACCTGTACTTCTTAAAGTGTTGTAAAAAGATGCAGGAGCAAGCTTGGACAAGCTTGAGGCTAACGCCAAAATTAGGTGAAAATCAAGACACTGGCTGCTCACCTTTGGGCAGCTCTAAGTCTTTTGCTAGTCTACACCACCACATGAAAGAGGGACAAGCACTTCTCAGCGGTGCTGAAGCCAGACGTCAAGTGGTGCTAAAGCCAGTGTTGATGCTGCTTTAGCACTTGCCACCCCTGGAAGAGATTATCTGTGATGGATGCCATTTTAGTGGTAAAAAACAGAGCCAGAGGGTCAATTAACAATGAAATTTTGTGGATAACGACAGCACCAGCATTGCAACAGATTGCTTGGACTTCTTCATCAGTGTTGTTGATGCATTCTCTTCTGATATTTTTCAGTTGACATAGCTGTTCCTACCGATAATCTGAAAGCCTACTTGTCCCTACTGATAATCTCCAGGCTCCGAATGACAAAACCACTTATCCACTTATTATAATTTATTATAAAGATAAAAGAAAATTTTTTCTCATTTCCTAAGTGTCTTTCCAATCTTGAGATTTCTTTTTTTGGGAAAAACTCATCTCTACCTCTATGTGGAAGGGAGCAACCAATTAACATT
>VYXC01012982.1:436612-502313 GCA_013397175.1 Platysteira castanea | reverse complement strand
TCCCTGTCCCCCCGTGTCCCCTCCCACCCCGGTACCTGCAGCGCTGGTGCGGATGGCGAGGCCCTGGAGGTGATGAGGATGATGAGGGGTCTGGAGCAGCGCTCTGATGAGGAGAGACCGTTCCGGGCCTCTTTACTCCAGGGAGGACTGAGAGGGGAACTCGGCAATCCATGGAAATACCTCAAGTACCCATGGGAGTCTCACCAGTCCGGATAAATACTTCAAATATCCATACAAATACCTGGCAAGGGGCGCCAAGAGCGTGGTTCCAGACCCTTTCCAGGAAGGGTGCTTTGATATTCCCCCTCTGCATCAGGGAACTCACAATTCCTCTGTTTTCCTTCATTTTTCCCGCAGCTCACTGTGGTTGTTGAAGATTCTGGTGCTCTGCCATGTAAAATCTTTACTTTCTTGTGGAAGCTTCTGTTCAGAACTGTCAACAGAATGGATCTTCTGCATCATCCCCTATGCCAAAATAAATCTTTACTCATCCTGCGGGATATGAATTCAAAATATTCAATATAAGTTTTGTGTATACTTGCAGCAAAGAGAAGCGTGGCCGGAGTGAAGGAGGGGTTTTATTGTTTGGTTTGTGTGAGTACTGAAAGGAACTGCACTCAGCTGTGTTTGCTCTATGAAGTTTTACTGTGTGTAAAATGGCAGCGCGGGGAGGCCTCGCAGGGATGAATTCCAATTATCCATCATTACTCCCTTTTGCCCTGTGATGTGCTCTGGAAAAGCATCCGAGTGCAGGAAAATGAATGCAAACTTAATTATACAACCAACCCTTGCTGCTCTGGGGTCAGAAAATGGAAATATTCCTTTTGCGTTGACATGGTGATCTTTGCCCTGTGTTCATAAATGCATGTCTATGAAAATGAGAATTAAAGCCAACTTATTTTCTCCTTCCAAATTTTGCCCACCAATTCACTGAAGCGAGAGCACAATGTAGGTGTCCAAATTCTACAGACTTCTAGAACTGAAAACTGTCTGCCAGGATAACCTCCCCTTATTAAAGCCATGGGATTCTGGCTGTGTGATGATGGAATTCAGGAAAATTAGCTGATTTCCAATGAGCTGGGACAGCTCTCTGGTGTATCCTGCCCACTCGTTCTCATGGCTCGTTTCCCTGGAATTCTTGTGTGCATCATTTGTGTGGTTCCATCAGCAGGGTTCATATTCCTTACTCTCCCTGGAGAACAGATGAAATAATTACAGTTTGCTTCTGAGCAACATTCAGCTGCCAGCGTGTGATGCTGAGGACTTTGGAGGACTTCTGCTGGTGTGGATCGTGTTTGTGCTCAGCCTTGCAGGCTTTAGGTCTTCCTCACACTGAGTCCCCACACTTCTGATCTTGCTGTTATTAAAATGTGATGGGAATGAGAGATTTTCCAGCACTTCGCTGAGAGGCTGAGGTGTTCCTAGCATTTGTCAGCAGTGCCTTTCATCCCTGAGTGCTGGCCTGGATCTCCCTAAGGACAGGGAACTTCTGGGATCATCTTCCTCTTTGGGAAGATCAGCCAGGAGCAAGAGGAGACAGATTGATCCTCAGAGTCCTGGAATATCTCCTGCTCTCGTTTTTCTTCCAGGGCTGTTGAGCTGCAGCTGAGCCAAGAGCAGAGACAAAACCTGGAGGTGCAACGTTTCCAAAACAGCCCAGGGAAGTCAATGGTTCACTGCAAGTATGACAGCATAAAACAAGAGAATAGATATAAAAAGCAAATAAAAGACTTTGTTTTAACATCTTTCATCAATGCTGAATTTCTGTAATTGCTAAAAATAAAGCAGGAGTGGAGCAGAATAAGGTTCAAAAAGGAGAAAAAGAACAAAGTACTCCAGTAGCAAAAATTAAAAATCCCTCACAAGTTGTTTTCCTGTGACAGAAACCACATGTGAAACTGGGCCAAACATTCATATTATAGCTCCCTGGGCTGAAGCGACACCCACCAACTAGTGTTTTTTCACTATTTCCTCTCTGAATTCTTGAGTTCCTTCCCTCGACCCTCTGGGGGTGTGTGGGCTCCAAGCCCAGCCCTCATTTGCTACTGAGTGAACAGGACTCTGTTCCCATCCTAGGGCTGCCTCCTGTAGTTCCCAATGTCAGGGAAAGTTCCTTTAAGGGAAGAGCTCTGGTACTTCCCAGGGTGACCTTTTCCACTCCCAGACTGCCCTACCACTTACCTCTTCTTAAATCTGCAAGATTATAGGAACCCTGTGAACTCACTGGGCCTGCAACAGCATCCCAGAGCAAGTTCCCAAAGACTAATGGAAACGTTTTCCTCCATTGGAAAATTTTGTGATTGTCTTTGCCAGCACCCCTTCAAATCTAGCAAGCTCTTCGCAGGGCTTGGTCAGTATTTTTGGCTGAAGGCCCAAAAATTGGTGAGGGGCCATCAGTAGCAAGTGCATGTAATGACAGGACGAGAAGGAATGGATTCCAACCAATAGAGAAGAGGTTTAGTCTGGATATTGGGAAGAAATTGTTCCCTGTGAGGGTGGTGAGGCCCTGGCACAGATTGCCCAGCTTTGGCTGCCCCATTCCTGGAAGTATCCAAGACCAGGATGGATGGGGCTTGGAGCAACTCAAACCATTCTGGGATTCTATGAGTTCCTCAGCCTTTGAAGAACCGACCAAGACCCAGAATCAAACATAGTCCGTAAGAGAAAATGTGGCCTTTGGTATTTGATATGGGAGAGGGATGTCTCCAGAGGGGGAGACTCCACACCCTCCCTGGGCAGCCTGTTCCCGTGCTCTCCCCCACTGCTGCTGCTGGGATTTATCCCTCAGTGCTGGAGCTATTTCAAGGCACGCTGTGTGCAGAGCTGCTCAAGGTGCTCAGCAGGCAAAGCTCTGCCCCTGGCTCTGGTGACAGCCCTTCTGTCACTGCCTCAGAGCCACTGCAGCCACTCACAGCCTCCGCCTGCTGAACCCATCCAGAGATTAGATTTGATTACACAAGAATTCATTAGGATTATCTAATGATATTAGGCACCACTACTCTGCCAAATTCCTGATGAGTAATGGCTTGTAGTATTGCAGCCATGTAGGGAACCCATAAAACTCTGTTCTCTGACCTTCGCTTCAGTTCCTGAGTCACGGGCTTCAGCTTCTGCATACCCTTGCTCCAGAGCCACAGCTACAACTCCTCTGGAGTTATTTTTAATGGAGACTCCATGCAAGGGGTGGTTATGTTGATTTCAAAATGGCTAATCTGGGTTTGTTCCCATTCATCAGCGTTATCCTGCTGCTTGAGAGAGGGAAACAAGCAAGGAGCCGGCCACCATTCCTACCTGTTACCCGCGGCAGCAGGTGGGTGTGGGTGGGAGTGGACGGAGGGAAGTGTTTCCTTCACCTAAATCCCAGTTAAAGTGATACAGTTGTTCCGCAGGCAAACACTGCACCCACCTCTGCATGGCTCTGGGTGCTGCCAGCCAGCCACAGAGGGCAGGAAAATTAGGGTGTAACTGTGGGAAATAACCTTGGCTAATATTTAAGGACAAATAATTGCATAAAACAATAAATAAACGAAATATTACGATTTTTTGTTCTCTGCTGGTCATTCTGGCCGAAGTTGTGATGTCACGTTAGTGATACCCGCCGCGCCGTAGTTTTCGTGAAGAGGAACCCCAGTGACACTCGCTATTTCCAGAGTGTGGAGCAGTTTCCTGCAGAACAGCCGTGACCCTGCTCAGCCAAGGGCTCGTACCTGAGTCACGGCAGAGGTGACAGCACCTGTGCAGGCAGGTGTCCACCTCAGCCGTCACCTCCCCGCTATTCTGCGCTCCTCAAGCCGTGCTGACACCTGGTTTATTCAGTATTTATTCAGTGTTTACTCTCTCTGGCTGGTTTCCCCGCAGCCTCTGTGCCCCGAACGCTCGCCCCTCGCCCGCTCCAGGGCTCTGTGCGGAGCCCCCCGGACCAAAACACATCCCCGTCCCCAGCCCGGAGGTCCATCCACATCCCTAACCANGGTTTCCCCGCAGCCTCTGTGCCCCGAACGCTCGCCCCTCGCCCGCTCCAGGGCTCTGTGCGGAGCCCCCCGGACCAAAACACATCCCCGTCCCCAGCCCGGAGGTCCATCCACATCCCTAACCACACGGACCCGGGGGCTCACCCCCATCCCTGACCGCACGGACCCGGGGGTCCATCCCCATCCCTGACCGCACGGACCCGGGGGTCCATCCCCATCCCGGACCGCCCGGCCGCAATGGCCCATCCCTATCACCGACCGGAGGGTCTCCGCTGCCCCCTGCCCGGAGCGCGGCGCGGGGCATGCTGGGAGTTGTAGTCCTGCGGAACGCCCTCCCCGCGGCGGCGCGGCGGCGGCAGGACTCGGTTACCCAGCGTGCCTCATGGGCTATTTAAGGCGCGGCGGCGGGCACGGAGCGCAGTGACCATGTGGACGCGCAGCTGAGCCGGCGGCAGGCGCAGCCTCCGGGAGCGGGACCGGGAGCGCCGCCGGAATGGGGCTGCCGAATCGTCCGTAGCCCGCCCCGCCGCCTCCGCAGCCAGGTACAGCTGGGAGAGAGCGGGCAAGGCTGGGGAGGGAAGGGAGGCAGGCGGTGAGTGGCCGCCGGGGCAGCCCCGTCCCGCAGCCCGAGGGATGCAGCCTGGTGCTGCGCGGGGATGTCCGGGGGATGCAGCCCGTTGCTAGGCGGAGATACCCGGGGATGCATTCCGCTGCTCGGCGGGGATGCCCGGCCGCCGCAGCCCTCGCAGGACCGGGCAGGGACCCCCCCGCCCTCCCGGCGGGTCCCGCAGCGCTGCCGGACCAGGGTCCGGTCCCCTGGACCGCTGCGGGCTCGGCAGCGGAGCTGCGCGTCCGCTCCAACTTTCCCCGTGTTTTTGCCCCCGAACGCGGGGCTCAGCTGCGAGGGATGTTTCGCGTTATGTAAACACTTGCGAGCGCCGTTGGGGACTCGGCTATGGGCGATCTTCCTGTTAAAATGGCCAAAAAGCGTGCAGCTGTGGGTGGATGTTTCGGAGGGTCCCGGTGACTGGCCTGACAGGCCAAATATTTGGCTGTTTCCTGGACTACAATAACTGGACTTCAGCGGGGGAAGGGGTGGGGGCACATGTGCATTCCCCGTTCGTGTACGTGGGATGTGCCATAACCCCGGGCGCCCGTGTGTCTTCATGCCGAGCCCCCGAGTCCTGTGGGGTGTTTGGGGCTGGCGCTGCCCCGTGGCTCCTCCGGCCGGGCACGGGCTCCCTGTGCCTCTTGCTGTGCGGGGCTCCGGGGGCTTTTCCCCGGAGCTGCTGGGGACGGTGAGCTCCGTGCCTCGGGAGCAGCTGCGGCTGCCTCAGCCTTGCCCCTCCCTGCCTCAGGTGGGTCCGCTCTGCCTCCCAGGAGTTTGTCCAAAAAGGCTCCGACAGGTGAAAGGTTTGAGTTGAATTTATTGCTGTGCAGCGGTTCTGTGCCCGCTCAGCCACAGATGGGTTGGGCTGCGGTCCCGCTGCTCGCAAATCAGGAAGGGAGAACGTGGCTAATACAATCCAGATCTTTGCCTGATGAAGATTTAGTGACCACGAGTCAGGGAGTAGCGTGTGTGGGAGCCGTTGGTTGTATTTATTACTGAGGGTCGGTACCTGGGCGTGTGTTTCATTTCTTAAAGTGTGTTTAGCTGTTTGCCTTTGAGGTTCTTTTCCTGCGCTCAGAAATTTGCCTGGTATCCCAGGACTTCCAAACCTGTTGAGCCAGAGGATTGGCTGACTTGCAGCCCAGGCCAGAGGCCCACGGTGGAGCTGTTTTCCTTGCAGGGCTCAGCTGTGTAAGTGTGGGATGCCATGTGAGGCCAATATCCCTTCCTTTCCCTCAGTGGTTCCTCTGTGGCCAACTTAATGGGCTACCAGGCACTGGATTTCTCGTTGGTTTCTTTTCTGTACCTCCATTTACACCAATTTCCTCACACAGTAAGTACTCCAGCTTCTAAATGCCTGGTGGTTTTGCTGGTGCAAGTGCCTGAAACAATAACAACATTGCAGGGTGTTCTGGCTGGAGCAGAGCTTGGCTGCCCAGCACTGGCTGTTCAGTGAGTGGAGAAAGCTGGTGCCATCAATCAGGCCAAAAATTCAGGTGAAACAGGATGCTTGGTGAAAATTCAGCACTGTGGAACCCAGCAGCTTGAACTGGTGCGAAGGTGTAGTGCTCAGTGTGCCTAAACCAGAAAAAAAGGAATCACTGGGAAAATAAAACCACAGCTCCCATGTGTTTCAAAACAAGCTGATGCTGAGCTGATTATGTCTAATGTTTTCTTTAAGCTGCCTCTTGTTTGTCAATAATAGGGGTTTTTCTTGTTAAAATACCTGATTTCCCCAAGATTAAAGTGTTTGCTTAGATGAGGGGGTTTTTTCCCCCCATCTGCTTGTTTTGCAGTGTTGATTAAGCCTTGAAAATAGTTTCCTCTTACGGGGTTTCACAAATTAGGAAGTAAACAAACAACAAGAGTAACTTTGGTTTGCCTTTGCAATCGTGGGGTGGAGCTTAGCTCGGGGAAATGGTGTATTTTTATGAGATGTGCTAATCCTGAACACCATCACTGGAGGGTGGAGGAGGCCTTAGTGAAGAGCAGAGGAGGGGGAGATTTGGTTTGTTTCTTTGGTGGTGGATGATGGAGCTGCAGGCTGGGATGAGTTGGAGCTGTCCTGGGACTGATGAACAGGGTGGAGGGGGTGTAAGGGACAGTTGTGATCTCTGGTTATAAATGAGAAGTGTAATTTTGGGAGGAATTCTTCACTGAAAGGACTGTCAGGCCTTGGCAGGGGCTGCCCAGGGAGGCTTGAGGTGCCCAGGGAAGGCCTGGATGTGGCACTCAGAGCTCTGGGCTGGGGACAAGGTGGGGATTTGGCACAGCTTGGACTCGATGATCCTGGAAGTCTTTTCGAGCCTCAGTGATTTTGTAACATGATCTTATCCACAGCACCATCAATCCTCTCACATTCCCTCAACAAACCTGTTTTGGTGTGGCGTAGTCTAGAAAATGCACGAATTGAGTTAAAGTGAAGAAATAATCTCGAGTCCTGGCAGCTCACAAGTGAGGCCATTGCAGCTTAGAGTGAGACTCACAAACCACCATGTCCTGCTGTTGGGTGGTGTGAGGTCTCAGTGTGATTTTGTAGTAACTCCTCTTGCAAAGACACTGCTGAATGTCCCTGACAGCGTGGCAGCACGAGAACAGGGCCAGGCACCTGCAGGGGTGGCAGGTTTGGGTGAATTTTGGGGTTCCAGCTCCTCCAGTACCGTGTGTGTGCCAGAGGGAAGGGAACAGTCCAGGGGCTGGTCAAATTGGGGTGGCCCAGAAGTCCACTCTAGAAGCAGAAGCTCCTTTTGGCTGCTTCTTGTAAAATGAGCGGGTCTCTCCTGGGAAATGGCTGAAATGGGCAGTATTGAGGTGGAACTTCTTGTTCAGTGCTGTCAAGCAGGATTAAAGCAGCTCCCAGATATCTTGAGCCCTTCTCTGGTACCTGAATTGAAGCCATCAGGAGAGCAGGTGTTGCTTGTTCTGATGAGCTCTCAGAGCAGGTGCAGCTGCTGGGCTCGTTTGTGCCCAGGTGGGCAAGAGACCAGTGGCACCTGAGCTGTCCCAGCACTGGTGTGGCATCAGGACCAGGGCAGTGCCTGTCCCCTGTACTGGGCACTGCTGGGGCACCTCCAGTCTTGGGGACGGTTTGGGGACCCTCAGTGCACGAAAACACTGAGGGGCTGGGGTGTGTCCAGGGCAGGGAACGGAGCTGGGAAGGGGCTGGAGCCCCAGGAGGGGCTGAGGGAGCTGGGAAGGGGCTCAGCCTGGAGAAAAGGGGGCCCTGGTGGCTCTGCACAAGTCCCTGACAGGAGAGGGCTCAGGGCAGGTCGGGCTCTGCTGGCAGGGAACAGGGACAGGAGCAGAGGGAACGGCCTCAGGCTGGGCCAAGGGAGGCTCGGGTTAAATATTAGGAAAAATAACTTCACTTGAAAGTAGTCAAGCATTGAAATGAGCTGCCCAGGGGAGCAGTAGGGTCCCTGTCCCTGGAGGTGTTCAAAGACTGAGCAGATGTGGCACTTCCTGAGGTGGTTTAGTGGGCACAGTGGTGTCAGTTGGACTGGATATCTGGGAGGTCTTTCCCAGCTCCCATAACTCGGTGATTCTGGCTGGTTTGTTGGCTGTGGTAATTCCTCAGTGCACAGCAGGCTCCTTAGGAATATCTGATGTGTCAAGATGCAGAGTGTACTGGGAGTCTTTGAGACATTATTACCCCATAAATACAAGACAGTTGTAGTTGTAGGATTGTCTTGAAGGCAGGAGGAATCTCAGGCTCCCGTGGGAGGTGGGATGAGGGTAGTGGCTCTGTAGTAGCTGGCAGACGAGCTGCTGGCTCGCCCGTGGGTGAGTGTGAGGGAAGGCGGCCTCGCCAAAGCAGCTTATGGAGACCAAAGGGTTTAGAGGTAGAAAATCATGTGCTGCTAGAAAGTTATGTAAATGTAACATCTCTGTCACAATGTGGTGTAAATCCTAAAAATCTACATTACAGTGTGTCCCAGATGAGTTTCTTCTGCTAAGATAGCAGAAACTGAAGGTGCTTGGGTGGCCTGGAGCCTTTTTTGGGGCTGTTTGTGTGTGGTAATGCATAAGGGGAGTCCAAAGCTGCCCGGTTTGATCCAGTGGCCTGTGCTGGGTGGGGACAGGTGCTGCTTTACGGGGTGCCATAAAGGACCAGACTGGAAGAGGCAGCCCAGAGCGTCCCTGAGCTGCAGGGCTGGATGCTGGCTGTGTCCAGAGCTGTTCCAAGTGATTCCTGTGCTCTTCCACCAAGCCTCTCCTGGAGGCTGCTGCGGGAGGCAGGATGCCAAAACTGCACGAGCTTTGATCTGGCTCGATATTCCTGTCTAATTTCTGCTCCCCATGGATGCTACAGAAGCACTACAGCAATTATTGCCTGGTTCTCTGTCTTGGCACGGGCGGGCGGTGCCTGGGGATGGAGGCAGATCCCTCTTTCCAGGGTGCTGCCTTTAAGTGTAAGATTGGCAGAGGCATCCAGAGGCTCCATGTCTGGCTCTGGCTTGTGCTGTACCTGTTGAGAAAGGACATTTCCAGGTCTTCAGGGCAGTTGTAATTTATGGGATCAAATTTGCCCAGAGAAGCTGTGGCTGCCCCATCCTTGGAAGTGTCCAAGGCCAGGTTGGACAGGGCTTGGAGCAACCTGGGATAGTGGAAGGTGTCCCTGCCCATGGCAAGGGGTGCCACAAGATGATCTTCAAGGTTCCTTCCAACCCAAACCATTCTGGGATTCTATTTTATTCTGCGAAAAAGATAAAGATGAAATGGAAACCACAGGAAGTGTAATTCAAGTGAGGAAAGCTGCAACATTCAGCTGTGGATTCTGAACTCAGAGGAGTTTCATTTTCATGCTTGTGGTTTTGGTTAAGCTTGTCAAAACTTGGATCAGAACTTCCTAGCAGTGTTCTATGGAGAATAAAATGTCAGTTCATATCTGAGCAAGTTAACCCTCTGGAGAGAAAAATGGGTTGGAAATGTGCGGAGAAGTCTTTGTTATTTGGGGATTTGTGGCTTGTGGCAGTGTAACTGCCTCCTCATGTGCCAGAATGCCAACACGAGGAGTGCTGCAGGAAGCTGAATGTTCACATCTCACTGATCATCTTCCCTGGAAGTGTCCAAGGCCCCGTTGGACAGGAGCAATCTGCTCTAGGAAGGTGTCCCTGCCCATGGCAGGGGATGGAACGAGGTCATGTTTCAGGTCCCTTTCAAGCCAAACCAGTCTGACTCTGTGGTCATTTGGCTGCACAGGTGATCAAAGGAGGGGGAATAGCTCTGAGGAATGGAAATGCCAGATGTTTCTGGGTTAGGGTGTCAGGTAATGCCTCTGCTTTTGGTGTAATGTGATGCTGAGCTGTAAGGAGAGAGGCTTGGATGATTGAACCCAATGTCACGATGGACTCAGGCCATTCATTCTCTCCTCATCCCACCCCGTGCATGATGTCTGTGGTCAGAAGATGATAATCTCTGAGCATGCACATGGAAGAAATCTCTGATCGTAGTAGGCCAAAAAATGGCTGCTGCCCAAAGGCTGTACTTTGTTTTTGATTTTATGGAATTGTTTAGTAGCAGTTTTGCATGAAACTTGTATAAACATTGCTTTTGTGCCTTGGCCCATCCTGTCCGCTTCTTCAGAAATTCAGAAATCTGCCAAGAAGTTGTGAAAAAAAAGCTTTGTTTGCAGTCCAGCTCTGTCCCATCTGCATCCCACTCCAAGCCGAAACACATGGCCACAGACGCAGACACCGACCTCAGCTGGCTGATGGTGCTTGATCTGAAGGGTTAATTGAAAACTTCTGATTAAAATAACTCTGCAATCCTTGCCCGCTCCTCTCTTAAGAGTTTGGTAGATCCAGATGCTAATACTCGTGGGTGGTTCGGTATTTTGAACCTTTACCTTCTAGAAAATTACAGCTAGGAGGCCAACAGGTACAAGTCAGCCTGGGAGCTGGAGCCCTCATCTGTAAAGGAGCCCAGCCCATCAGGGCTTTCCAGCTCAGCAGAGCTCAAAGTAGGTCCCCTGGCCACCAGTGGCTCTCCACACGTGCTCATCATGTGCTGGCACTGGCTCCTCCTCTTGGGCTGGTTGTCCCGGGCGCTGAGGTTTTATCCAGAGAGCCGGGAGCCCGCGGAGGTGTCCGGGAGGGTCCTCGGAGCCTGCAGGAGCAGGGCCTTGCTCGTGGGACAGAAGCGTCGGCTCCGCTGCCGGTGGGGACCCAAAGGTGCCGGGGACAACCCTGCAAAGCCCAGCCCTGGAGCCCGACAGCAGCAGCACCATGGAGGAGAGGGAGCCCCCGCCGAGGTGCGCTGCCGGGGAGGGCACGGGGGGATGGATGGAGGCTGCTCGGGGGAAACGCCACTGAATTGAGGGGGGGTTGCACTGCTAAGGGGTGTGGAGGGTTGGTGTGGGGAGCGGGGTGTAGGATCCTGCTGTGGTGAAGCCTCGGGAGGGACCTGGCCACGCAAAGTGACTTTGGGACTGTTCTGTGCCCTCTTCTTCCCTGGCCATCTTTGTTGCTTGGCCAAACTCCAGTTGGTGTAATGAACCAAGCTTGCTCTCTTTGCCCGTGACATTGGTTGTCCTGGTCCTTTTGGCGTGTTCCAGCTCTCTCCTGATAGAAATAGGCTGGAAAACATTGTGTGCTCACAGGGGCCTCGTCCAGAGGCTGACGTCCAGGCTGCCTCCTCCCAGCAGGGCTGGAGCCAGCAAGGATGGACTTCAGGAAGTATCAGCTTCAGTAAGTGCTCCTTACTTTTAATGGCATTAAAAAGATGCTGTCAGGTCGTACTTGGTTCGGAGCAAAAAAATGATATTTTTCCCCTGACAGTGTGTCTCTAATAGATTTTCTTTTTCCAGCTGTCTGCAGATGCCTGTCAGTAGGACCTGTCAGTCGTGTTTCTTACCTCAGTCAGTGGCTGCTGTGGAAGGGATTGCTGTCAGAGTGTAACTTCTATGCTTCTGACCTGAATTTTCTGTATGTAGCTTGTCTGGTTGCACTGGGCAAATAATTAAAAAGAAAATGCAGGTGCCCTTTCTAAGGAGAAAAGGACATTGCGCACATTTGCTTTCCGGTGCTGAGGTTTGATTGAGGTTAAAGTTACCAAAGTGAGTTACTTTATCTGTTTTCGTAAACTGCTGTTGCTCCTATGAAATAGTAACTTCTGAATAACTTTGTCACTGATGTGATAAAAAAATCTATTTGTCTGTGAAGTGGCAAACAGTATGAATAGAACGTAATTAACTCGGCCATCATCTTGCTGTGTGAATTTACACCCCTGCTCCTACTTATTTTTAGAGAAAGGGGAAGCATGTGCTTGATTAGATGTGCAGAGAGACTGATCTCCCTCCTGGGAGCAGAGGGGAGTGCGGGCTGGTGGATGGGGACTCGGGAGCCCTGGATTCAGATCTGGGCTCCGAGTCTGACCTGCTGCACGTCCTTGAGAAAGTCACGGTGCTGTGCTGCTGCCTCCTTCCCCTCTTCCCCAGCCTCCATCTTGCTGCTCAGCCTGGAAATTGGAGAAAAATCTGCTGCGTTTTAAGCGTCGGGAGGAAGAATACTTTGTCTGAGAAAGTGCATTTCTCCTCCTTAATCTAACGGTTCATCAGCCGCCCGTGTGTGGCAGATAGCAGCCTCCTGGACCTGAAAGGCTGCAGCTGAAGGGAAAACAAGATCCTGTGGTAGATAAATGTGCTGCACTGATAGGTTTTTTTCATGTGCAATCTCTGAAATGGAACTCCATGTGCATAAAACCAGCGCCCAGCGCTGAGCCGAGTCCCAGTGCAGGTGTGCGAGGATCCCGGTGTTCAGCACACGGCCTGCTCCCCATCCCCAAATCCCTTTATTTGCCTTTCCCTGGTGAGTGCAAAGAGCTCCTTTTAGATTTGCTAAGTCAGAAGCTTTGCAGATGACGGAGCTCTGTCCTCAGCCCCAGCACGGTGATTATTCACTGGATGATCTTTTAAATAAAGCACTTCCTCCCTTCTTCGGCTGCTTTAATGGGATTCTTAGGAATCTTTCTCGGTGTCCTCAGGGAGGAAACCTTCTCTTTTTTTACTGAAATAAGAATGAGAAACATGAGGTTTGGGTTCAGATTTTCAGGTTAGCTGCACCTGTGAGAATAGATACAGAATGCTCTGTGAGTGTTAGCCAAAAAACCACGTGAAATTTTGGTTAGTCTGCAGGGCCAAATTTTCAAACAAGTAATCTTGTAAAGTTTGGGTTTACCACATTATCTAAGTACTGGACTTTCAGTGTAATATAGGGTTTGGTTGCATTTAAAAAATGTTGACTTGCGTGGCCTAATTTACCAATATTAATGACCCAATTCCATTTAATTCAAACACAGACTTACCTGGTCTTGGGGTTCTCAGATCTGTTAATTTCTGGATGATTCTGCTTATGCCTTTAAGTAGTTCTTTGTGTTTGCTTCTTTGTTGTCTCTCTACCCTTAAACTCTGGTCTTGTTTCTGTCAAAAAGTGAAACAAAATTAAACTTTCACTCTGGAGTTTCCTGTCGGCAGTAATGAAGTTGAAACACTTGAGTACAGTTTGAGATCCTATTCTTAAATAACCAAGGTAGTGGAGAAGACTTTGATAAAGTGCTGCTCCAGTTTTGGTACCAGTACATATAAAATTGTCAGTGTTTGTTGAATTGAGCACTAAACCACAGTGAAAATCTGCCAGTAGAGACCTGAGTGCATCCTAGGACTGCAGGGCACAGCAAGGAGCTTTTTTTTTTGCTCTAAACAAACATCCTTCAAACCATCTTAGAAAGATGCAGTAATTTGTATCCCAGTTGCTGGGAATCAAACAGCCAGCAATAAGATGGATTTGGGCTTGTTTATTTTACAAATAGGATTTGCAGTGGCAGGGTAAAGAATTAAAATCCCACACAAAGCAGACGTGTGAGACATGAAATCAGGGAAGCAGCTTCAGATTGTTTGAAAAAGCCTTTCCACAGACGCTTGGGATGAGGCGTGACACGGTGCAGGGATGTTGTCACAAACAGTGCCCGTGAGGAGGGACTTCAGACGGGGCCTTGACTCGGCTCTCCAAGGAAAGCAAACTTCCAGCGTCGCTCTTGAAACCTGCTTTTCCTAACAGCATCGGGGGCGAGATGAGTGCTGGGAGAAATGAGCCTGAAATGTTTACAGAGCAGTGGCGTTTCCCATCCTGAGCGTTTCAGAAGGAGCAGGCTCAGCGAGGTGTTTGATATTGAGCAGTGTTTGATTTCGCAGTGTTTCCTCTGTGAATCCTCTGTGTTTTCATGAGAAAAAGCATCGAATTGCAGGGACTATGTTAAGCTTATTCTGGTTTATTCAAGGCCATTAGGCTGAGCATATGCTCTGCTTGTGCCTGAAAATACAACTGAGAGCTGGTTCTGGGTCTGCAGAGCTTCTCCTTGGGTTTGGGGACAAACCGGGGTCAAGGGCTCGTACAAACCCTTCCTTTGCATTTCAGAACCGGTTCTTTTCAGTCCTTCTTGTGCCCTAAAACACAACTGAGAGCTGGTGGGAGCCGTTCTGGGTCTGCAGAGCTTCTCCTTGGGTTTGGGGACAAACCGGGGTCAAGGGCTCGTACAAACCCTTCCTTTGCATTTCGAACCAGTTCTTTTCAGTCCTTCTTGCTATAGGAAAAGCAGCTTGTTCTGAAGCTTGTTTGGGGACAAACCGAGGTCAAGGGCTCGTACAAACCCTTCCTTTGCATTTCAGAACCGGTTCTTTTCAGTCCTTCTTGCTATAGGAAAAGCAGCTTGTTCTGAAGCTACACACAAGATAATCTGTAGTAAGAAATAATCAGAACTGAGCCCCGGAGTTGTGTCACTTTCTGTTCAGAACATCAGACTCGTGGTGTTGTGGTGCAGGTTGGTGCTCACCAGAGCAGGAAGGGAAAGTCCTGGAGCTCCTGGGCTGAATAGCAGGTTTTTCCTGGGTTTAATTCTCTGCCTGCACTTAGCTGATGCATGTTCAGATCCGGCCGCACAGAGCAAAGCTATAGACTGGCAGAATAACTTGTAGGTCAGTTTCTTGAAATTCACGTGAAATTCATCAGATCTCTATATTTGTTTGTTTATTTTAGTCAGTTTCTTAAACAGAGACTTGATTTGATTTTTCTGTGCAGATAAACTATATACAAAACATGCTCAGACAGTAACTTTTATATAGACATGAGGAAATAGTCACCAACATAATTATAAAAATTCAGGCTTTCAGGGCTTAAAAAAATACTGCAGAATGTGTTCACCTCTCAGGAATTTTTTGATGTCTATGGGCAGATATAGTTAACTTCTCAATGTTCAGTCCACTTTTAGTTCACGTTTCTTTTGTAGTCTGGCAAGCCCTTCTGCCTGTTAAAATTAGAACCTTCAGCTTAGTGGGAAAAGAACATTATTTTTAAAGCTTGGGTTGCTGCTGTTGGCATTGCTGCCACCTGAGTGAAGCTGCTTGGAGAAACCCGACTTCATTTTTGCTAGATATCGCCGTGCTTATCAGTGCTACATCTCTGATTTTTTTAAAGTGAGTTTACCTAGAGGGAATCTTGTTTTCCTGCAGTGTTTAAGGGGAAGAGGAGGACAGGGTAACACTGCTGTGTTTCAGCTGGAACAGGATGAATTTCCTGCAGGACTCCCCTCTCGCACGGCTGTGAGAGTGCCATTAAAACTGGGATTATGCACAGAATAGCTGCAAATGTTCTCTTAGGGCCGTCCCCTCCTCTAGTATAAACCAATTGCTCTTGGCACTGGCATATCTAAAACAAACAAACAGTGGGGTAATGGTTGTGTTTGTCCGTGGAGCACAATTGCTTTTTGAGCTGTGATTGTGCTGTGGTGAGAGCCAGGTACAGGAGGGTGTGAGAATCCTCCTGGGATCCTCCTGTCCTGCTCTTCAGGGACTCCTGATGCTCATCTCCTGCCTGTGGTCAGTGCCTTGGGGAGGGAAATGTCCCCTCCTCAGCCGGGGACACGCACGGGTGCTCTGACAGGAGCAAACCTGTTCTCCTCAGTCCCTGTGGTCTCCCTGGGCTATCAACTTGGCATAAATGTGCCAAGGCTGACAGATTTTTTACTGCTTCTGCTTCTGGGCTGTCCTGCTGAAGAAAATAATCAAAAATGACTCCCACAGAGGTCTGATGTTGGGAGGATTAGCGTGGTCAGCTGTTGTTGACAGCATCTTTTAGAAAAAGGTTCTCAGACTGGGTACCTGGGAATGATGCTCTTGAAGACTTCCCAGTTCCACTTTTTGCTTCACGTTTCCCAGTTGTCAAAGGCAGGAAATACTCCGTTTGAGGTGTCAGAGGCAGAAAATACTCCGTTTGAGGTGTCAGAGGCAGGAAATACTCCGTTTGAGGTGTCAGAGGCAGAAAATACTCCGTTTGAGGTGTCAGAGGCAGAAAATACTCCGTTTGAGGTGGCTGATCTCTCAGTGTTTGGTGCCAATAACTGGAGTAATTTGGTTAGTCCCTCATGAGGAGACTGTAAAAGGCTTTGAAGCTAAATCCGTGTAGCAGTGATGCTCTTCCCTCGTGTGTGGGGAGGCCTGCGGGGTCACTGAGCCCCTCTGTCCATCTGCCAGCCCAGCCTGTTCCCCAGCCCTGGCCAAGCTGAGCAGCAGCATTTGTGAGGAGAATGTCAGGGGGACTGCCTTGGGCTCTTTATCTATTAAAGAATAGATGTAGGCAGTGTCCATTTGGGCTGTGGGGAAGCCTTAGGATAAATCAGTGTTTTATAAGAGGCTCGCCCCAGTGGGAGTTGGCTCCTGGCTTCCCGAGGTGGTGGAGCCTCTCCTGGTGTGTTGGAGATGGCCTCACACTGATGGGTGTTGGAACAGCATTCAGAAAAAGTGATGGAGGAATTTGCTTGTCCGTCCCTGAGCCTGGAGATTTTTTTAAATTATTATGTTATTTTTAATTTTTTTTCTCCAAGAAAAAAGTCTCTAATGGAAGTCAATAATTTTGACCTTCACATTCCCTTGGGAACAGCTGTGGTGAACATCTGCCTCTTCCAAAGAAAAGAGAAATCCCCCTCACAGCCTGGAAAGGAAGCCTTCATGCCATTGCAGAAAGGGTTAATTTAGAAGTATCTGTGGGGTTTTTTTGGCTTAGACGGTTTTTGCTTTGGGCTTTATCAATTCAGGGCTGAGCTTAATTTTGAGGGGTGAAAAGCTTTTTAGTCTGAAGTTGGTAGTTTAACATCCAAGTCAGGAAACGGGGAAAGTTACATTTCCAGTGCTGCTAATTCAGTCACTCTGCATATTTCTATAGATTTCGTGGCATATATCTTAAAATAAGTACAGTGCTTTTCTGTCCACTTATCAAGAACGGGAACAAACCGTGTGACATGCAGTGGCTGGAGGACTTGGCATTTAACAGGCAACCTGGAGCCAAAGGGTTTGGTTTTGTGTGCACCCAGATTTGGTTCCAGAGGAGCTGAGCCTCCTTTAATTGCGTATCAGCTTGCCCTGTTATCTCCTGGTTTTCCTGAATTTTCTAACTGTACCAGTGACACAGGGACACTCTATTTACGAGGATAGAGTGTCTGTGTTCAATGATGTGCTTTGACTTAACAATAATCAAAGTTGTTGTTGTTTTTCCCAGCAGTGCAGATCTTTTAGGAGTGAGGAGGGGAGAGCTGGTTGGAGCTTTTCAGAAGAAAAATGTAACTTCGGGTGTTTATTGCCCTTTCATAGCTGCAAACATCACCTTTTAGATCCCTGTGAATTTGTCCTTGTTGAGCTCCAACCTTGCTTTACACCCTGCTCCTTACGCTTTTGGTGAACAAGGGGAAAAGGGGATGTTTATCCCTGTGCTCTCAGGGCTGTGGACAAGCATAAGCAGAATTTCCTGCTGCTCAATTCTGCTCTTAGCCCGTGTGGAACCTCTTTGGGTGTGATGGAGAGAGGGTGGAAGTGTTCTGGGTTCTTTTTCCCTTACCTGTGGGAGTGTGGCCCTGGGCAGAGCTGGCTGGCAGGGCTCACAGCCTGCCAGGAGCAGCAGCTTGGTGCTCCTGCTGTTTGAAACCTCCAGCACAGGAGCTGCTTGGGCCTTTTGAACTTGGGGATCAAAAAGCAGGCTTGGGAGGATCTCCAGGAAACCAGCAAATGGGCTTGGGAAAGATGTCTTTGAAAATCTGTTCAGTTAGGTTTTTTATCCAGGCTCGTGTTATCTCTGTTGCTGTCACTGATTGAAAATCGCTTTTTTCTGTATTTATTTAAATGACAAGTGGGTCCTGTGTCATTTGGACTTGGGGCTTTAGAGAAAATAGAGGTTTTAATACAGTGGAAGTTGGCAACACGCAGTGTCTGGCTCCTCAGTGCTACATTTAAGCCACCTATTTTAAACCCAGGATTGAAGTATTACTGATTTCACAGGGATCTGGCTTCCTGATAAAGCATTTGACTTTGAAAAATATTAATCTTTATGTTTTTATGTGCAAAGTCTGTTGTCAGGCATATTGAGTGGGTCTTCACCTAATTCTGGTTTTGGGCCTGCAGGTGTAAGCAGGAGGCTGCTGGTGTCACGTCAAAATTTTGATGTGACCAAAAGATGTTGCCATGAATTGGGGCAATATTTTTAATTTCTCCGGAGCACCATTCCAGCAGAAAGGAGAACCTTCATAGGATGCTTAAACCCACCTTTAATACTGGCAAAGAAACGAGGTTTAGATACAAATGTGCCTTAAACTGAAGCAGTCCCCTCTCCCCCTCTCCCTCTGGCAGGTGGGATGGAGGGGTTGGTGGAGCTGGACTGAAATCCAGGCTGCTCTGGGATGGATGCCTGCCTGTGAAGCAGTCCCACGTGGGATGGGATGCCAGTAGCTGCTTGTTTTTCCCTGGTTTATTTTTCCAAGCGAGCACTCTGGCGTGCTGGCTTTTCTTTGATACCTGAAATTCCACTGCGAGAACTTGCTCAGTTTTTCAAACAAACCAACAATCAAAGGCAAGGGGTCCTGTTGCTGTAACCTCTGGTAGCTGCACCAAGGAATTCTGCCTGATTAATGTTGTGCTTTATTCTTTATTCTTTCTTCCAGGGGCAGTAAGCCAGAGATGACTGACAAGATGTCGAGCTTCCTTCATATTGGAGATATTTGTTCTCTCTATGCAGAGGGCTCAACAAATGGATTTATTAGCACTTTGGGGTAAGAGCAGCTGTTCTCTTGTATTGCAAACACCGTGAGAAGGACTAGCAGAGCTCAGCCAGCTCTCCTGAGCCTGATCCCAGAGAATACAGGGTAAAGCAAGGGAGCTTTATGGATGGATTTGGCCCTAAATTTAAAAATGGCCTATAGTTAATGTGGCAAGGTAGATTTTGGGAGGCTGGAGAGTGTATCAATGGCTGTGGTGTGGTTTTATGTCCTTGGTGGGGAGGAAGCACCTTCTCAAGTGCAGGTGTGGGGAGAGGGGGAATGAATGCAATCCAATGATTTTCATGTTGTTGTCTGTCCCGTGTCCATCCGTGTGTCCCGTCCTGTCCCTCCCTGCCCCTTCCCCCAGTCAGGGATGGACAGACCCCAGTGCACTCTGCTGACTGCACAAAAAGGATGTAGCATAGGCAATGGAAGTAGTTAAAAAAGATATTTATCTAAAAAAAAAATCGAATCCCCGAGCCAAGTGGTTTAAATACCAGTAACTCACCACTACAGCTAGTTTGGTCTGAAAACCGAGGTTTAATTTGAGGTTTCTCCTACAAACAAAATCGTTTTGCTCCCATCAAAGGAGAACATGTTTTGACCCCTCTGCTTTGCCAGAGCTGCAGTGGGAGCTGTGCTGTGCTGGCTGCTGCCCCTGGAGCTCTTCCCACAGAGCCCCTTGGTGCTGCCTTCCCCAAGGACACGGAGCAGGTGCTCTGCAGCAGGGAGCAGTGAATGCTACTCCATTAACCTAAAAAAGTAGCTTTTCACGTGGGAAAAGGGAGAGCTGGCAGAGCAAAGCCATGATGTTGGAACACAGCTCTGAGCAGGGCCAGGGAACCTGTGCTCCAAGGTGTCCAGCTGCAGGTCAGTCCCCTCTGGAGTCCCCTCCTGGGACGGACCCTGAGCCTGTGACCTTTGGCCAGGCTTGGGGGATCTTATTTTTGGTATCATTTTTAGTGAAGTGTCATTCTGAGCTTTGCAGAGCAGATCTGTCTTCTGTGGGCAGATGTAAAAGAGTTGTAAATATAAGTTTCATATAAATTAATCAACGTGAGGAGCGATCTCAAGAAGCAAGATTGACTGCTTTTGCTCGATCCCGCGGAGGAGGAACCTCTGCCAACATCAGGAGCTGGCAGAGGAGCTGGGGAGGAGCCCTGGGAGGGTGAGGAGCTCCAGGAGCAGCTCTGCCCGAGGCGTGAGGAGCACGAGGGCACCAGCAGCGTGTGGCACACGGGCTGTGCCGAGCCGGGGGCACACGCACAACCTGCTCTTTCTCATTTCCAGTAGCCCTAGGGGCCTCAGGGTGGGTACAGTCACTGCACATTTTTTGATGCCTACAGTCCAGATGCATCTGCTAAATGGAGCTCCCAAGCAGGGCACAGAGACAGCATCCTGGTAAGTGCCTCGGCAGGAAACGACGGGCTGGAATCTCACCTGAGTGACTCCAAACTAACTTGTAGGTTTAGTCCTCTAGCTATTAGGATTCTGGAAAATAAGGGGGCAGAGAAGGAAGCAGACACTGAAGATGCACCATGATCTATTATAGGAAAGAGAAGAAAATATGGGATGCTGCCAGAAAGGAAAGAAGGTATGATAAAAGCAAGGGATGTAGTAAGTAGGGTTGGTCGAATAGTATTTGGCGAATGTATTTGACAAATTTCCCAGGTCCTCGTCAAATATGGCACGTGCACTCTGCAGTCCTGGATCAGCTGTGTAACGGGCCAAATACTATCTGCTGAACACTGGCAACGTGAATTATCCTCTACATCTGCCTATTGTTTTTCTTCCCAGTCCTGAAGCGAGTTTGGCAGTAAATAATTCCAGAGCGAGTAGAAAGTTGTGATGTGGTGTGGGATCCCATGCGGTGCATGATGAACAGTATGCAGTGGCTGTGGCTTCTGATGGCATTGCTGAGCAGATATTTTTCACCATGTCCTTTTGGGCATGGCAGGCCCCAAGCACGTGTATTTCCTAGGCTTGATGAGATGTTCTCGTGGCAGGCCTAAAGAGCCCTCAGTGCCTCCTCTTTGATTTGGTTAGTGCTGTTTTAAGGTAACTGCATTATAGAATGGCCACATATCTCAGCCTAATCTAAGCCAGAGATCCTAATTGCTATGTGAAACATGAAATGCATTAGCACCTTAATAAGCCTTCGTAATCGAATTAGTTCTGTCCCATATTTAATTTAGTCTTTGTCCCGGAGAAAATTAAAGCAGCAAAGGAAAGATTTGGTGTAATTGTCCTCTAGACCATGTGGAGTTTTGACAGTCTGATGTCATAACGATGTGTAATGACTTGTTATGTGGTTACTGAAGGTTGAGGAGCAGATAGATGCCACTCTACATTCTAATGCTGTCCTAAATCTCTGAAGAGTGTTCCTATTTAATATTCCTATGCCATGTTGCTTAATCAGAACCTTACTCTTGCTTTCCCAAACTCAGTGCTGTCCTCATGATGATTACTGGTGTACAATATATCCTCTTTCGTGTTTCTCACCCTGTAAAATTTTTCTCTTACTAGTTTGGGAAGTTCCTCTTTACTTTCAACTTAATCTCAGATGAGAGGGATATATTGCACTGAGATTATCTGTGTGGGATGATCAGAGTAACCCATTTCCTTGATATTTTTGGCCCTTTCTTCACTAGAAGGAGGTGCTTCAGCTCAGATGCTAATACCATTCACATTGGAGCACCTATATGTATCTATAGCAGTGAGTAGGGAGAAAATCCATGGGGAAAAAGCAACTCACTCTGAATGTTTGCATATGCAAATTTTAGATGCACAGAACTGTTGAGCCCACTTAGTTCCTCTGATCTCTTAATTTCCATGCACTTCCTGATTTTCTCTGATTGTTGTCTCAAGATGCTCCCTGCATGTGACCAGCCTCTGCAAGGAACAACTCTCATATTCTAGGTCTCAGTCTTTCTCCAGTTGATTCTGCATGAGAATGGACCTCTCAAACCTTTGACCTTGGAGTTTTACTTTCTACGTTTGTGTAGAAAGCCTCTTTGACAGATTGGTTGTACGGGGCCAAATTGGGTGGTTTAGGACCAAATCAGCCCCCAAAGTGTTTGGTTGCAGGTGCGATTTTCCAATTTGGCAGCAGTGTTTGGGAAAAGCTCAATTCCCTCCCCTTGAGCCAAAGCTGCTCAGGCAGAGCAGTGGAACAGGTGCTTCTTGGCTATTCTCTTTATTCTGTGGGATTTCAGCTGACCCTGAAATTTTTGCAGGGACAGAAAGCTCTGTCCTGGCATTCCCTCTTGGAATCTTCTTGGGTTCACTTGCCCAGCTCCCCCCCTTCCTGGTAGAACAGGAGGAGGTTGGCTCAGTCCCTCAGCTCACCTTGTGTTTAGCTGGTGAGCAGGAGGGTACATTTGTGCCTTCCTTTCTGTCAGGAGCCAATTTTTATTGTGGCAGTGACTGCTCCTGCCATTTCTTAATACTCGAGGGGTCACAGGGTCGGTGTCCAGTTTGCATAGCTGTCATATTTTCCTGTTCTCTATTCATATAAACACATTTGCAGCGTGACTCAAATCTGTCCAAGAGGCAGGAACTGTCCTGAGGCTGTCTGTCACCTCCCTAGAATATGGGCTGTTCTGTCTGCACCTCGAGCAGGGGCCACAGAGGCGATGCAGAACCCAGGAGCAATGATTTATTTATTGTCCCACCTACCAGGAGCATAGCTCTGGGCACCACTAAAAATTAGCTGCATGCTTCTTAGAAAGATCTGGCATCAGTTGGCATTTGGGGAATGTCTTCTGCTGAAGTGGCCACTCGGATGAAATATTGCAAGTGAACAGCTGTGGTTTTGTTGGTGAGGATGCGAGGGGCTGCAGGGGGATGGAATCTCACTTCCCTGCTCATTTCTTTGCAGCCTTGTGGATGATCGGTGTGTTGTACAGCCAGAAGCAGGTGATCTTAACAACCCACCCAAAAAATTCAGAGGTAAGTTGGCCAGCCAGCTCCTTACCCTTCTGCTTAGGAATGATTCTTCGTTTTGTGCAGTGATGTGTAACAGTTTCTGGCCTCTGTGCTTTCTGTGGCATATTTTAGTGTCATCTTCTTCCATGAGTGACAAGTCATGGGGAAAAATGTGTGTGTGTTGAACGTGTGTGGGTTTTTGGTGTTTTCACCTGAGTTAGCTCCACCCAGTGGGATGGGGAGAAGAATTGGGAGAGGAGGAGTGTTCAGATAAAGCTGTTTAGTAGATAAAGGAAAAGCTTCACACACAAGCAAAGCAAGACAATGAATTCATTCCCCATTTCCCGTGGGCAGGCGGGTGTAGGGCCAGGACAAATGGCATCACTCCACACACTGCCAGCTCTGTATCCTGGCACGATGCCCTATGGGCTGGGATATCCCTGGGGCTGGCTGTGCCCCCCAAGTCCTCGTGCACCCCCAGCCCTCGCAGGGGAGGTGAGGAGCAGAGATCTGCTCAGCAGTCACTGAAACATCCCTGTGTTACCAACAGTTTCCAGCACAAATCCAAAGTGTGGCTCTACCAGGTGCTGCAAAGAAAATTAACTCTGTCCCAGCCAAACCCAGGAACTGAGAAGAAACCTTTATGAGGGTTGAGGTGTTCAGTTGTTTGCCTTTCAGATCTGTCCAAACTTCCAGGATCATTGGGAATTCCATTTTTTTCTCCATTCTATCACACATTCCTTCTAATTACCTGGTACCAAACCTGTTTCAGGGAGGAGGAAAATAAAAAGGAGCAAGTGTTTGCCACAACTATTGTAGCCTGACCTAATTTGATAGGAGCCACATTGGGCTTTGCTTTCATTCTGCCAGGAAACTTCTGCTCAGTGATAAGAAATGAGTGCTGCTGCTTTGCAGGTTGGCAAGGGCTGCCTTGTTCAAGAAAAGCCTCAGACAGGAAGAGAAGCACTGACTGGGATTTTGGTTGCAAAGACCTTGAATTCTTTTTCTCACCCCTGGGTTGCATCTTTTACCCAAAGGATAACTCGGCCAAATATTCTAAAATTTTGATCTGGATTTTATTGTTTCAGATGTAGCAGCAAAAGTGTGTCTTGTTTCTTTGGATGAATCTTGTAAAATCCTTGGTTATGCTTTGCCTTTATCAGGGCCTCAGAATCACCATAATTCTGTTCAGGTTTGGCCAGAGCTGCAGGTGGTTGCCCTCTAAAATCATGTACCATCTGTGCTGCTAGTTTTGCTTGCTGTTACTTGGGTGGCTTTGGGGCTTTTTGCCATGATGTCTCCTATAACGAAACTCTCCTTTTAAAATATTGCTGAAGTCTGCGAGTTCTTGTTGGTTTTTCTCCCTTTTTCCTGGAAAACTGAAGAGCTGATAATTGAAACGCTAAAGAGGCAACCTGGGGAAGTTTCAGCATTCAGTGTTGAGCTCTCCAAGAAAGAACAATGTTATGTGAAGCAGAGCCTTGACTTGAGGCATTCTTGATGTTAAAATTGTATGAAGGAATAAAGCAGATTTGACTGAGACTGCTGGGTACAGAAGGAGGCGGAGGGAGAGAGAGAAAAGAATGAGAAAAAAGCAATTCTTGCTCGCACAGTTTAGGAACTGCAAGTACAGAGAGACATTTGTGTGACATAAAACACCGTGGTTAGACATTGTAAATGTTCTCATATTACTTATAATTTATACAGGGAGAAAGAATGGTGTGAACCTTTTCCAACCTTTGTAGTTACTTCAGTGAAGCTTTCACGGGGAAGTTTATGCTTAATGGTAAACGGCAACAAAAGCCATAAAATTTTAGCAGGCTTTTCTCTTATTTATACACATACTTTGTAAGTGTAGTCTAAGATAAAATGCTTTCCACCATAAATATGGTCAGAAGGAATAATGAAGTTGAAGTTTATCACCCCATCTTCACCAGCAGTGGAAAATACCCTGTTTTTATGCAGAAGTTGGATGGGGCTTGGAGCAACCTGGGATAGGGGAAGGTGTCCCTGCCCATGGCAGGGGGAGGAATGGGATGGGTTTTGAGGTCCCTCCCAACCCAAACTGGGTGTGAATCCTGCTGGTCATCACAGCAGCTGCAGGCCTGAGCAGGGGGCTCAGGCACGGGTGATTAAGAAGGAAAGTCCAAAAATCTTCTTGGAGCAAGGACAGAATGAATCAGATGGAAGTGACTTGGATTATATCCCTTACAGAGGACTGGAAAAACAGTTCTGTGGTTCTGTGACCTGTTTTATGTCCCTGTGCTCCAAGGTGTCCAGCTGCAGGTCAGTCCCCTCTGGAGTCCCCTCCTGGGATGGACACTAAGCCTGTGACCTTTGGCCAGGCTTGGGGGATCTTATTTTTGGTATCATTTTTAGAGAAGTGTCATTCTGAGCTTCGCAGAGCAGATCTGTCTTCTGTGGGCAGATGTAAAACAGTTGTAAATATAAATTTCATGCTTAATCAACGTGAAGAGAGATCTCTAGAAGCAAGATTGACTTCTTAGATATGCGTACATGACTCCAAGAAAATTCAGTGTGAAACTCAAGCCTGTCTATCCAATGGTAGAATGGATCCATCCTGCTTTTTTTGCTGACCACTGGTGCTTCAGGTTGTAAAAAGTCATGTTACTAGGGCTACATTTAATCCCTTGCATCTGGTGGCAGCAGCAAGGCCCTGGTCTGGAGGGTTGGGGGATTTTTCCTTCTACTTTAGACCCTTGAAATGGAGCAGAGCTGCTGTGCTCCAAGAGGGGGATGGAGAGAGGGATGTGGCAGGGATGCTCCGATGTGAGTAAATTCTGTCACTGAGCACTGATAACCTGCTCGTGGTGTGAAAACAGCCCTGCCTGAGGAGCGTGTTCCTAAAAACAGCCTCTTCCCAGCTGGGGTTTGCGTGCTGGGTGATCACTGCTTGGGGAGGGATCAGCCTGGAGCTGTCCTGAGGCAAATGGAGCGAGGGAAGCAGGACGTGTGTGCTGGATGAGGGTTGGGTGGGTGTGCTAGTTTGAAAGCAAACTAGTCAGAGACTTCAAGTCGGAAATAGAATTTAATAGGAAAAATAAAATAAATTTAATAGTACAAGAAAACAACCCACTGACAGAGTCAGAGTACAAACCTGACCCCCTGACAGTCAGGGGGTTGGCAGCAGTCCCATCAAATGGTGGCTGCAATCCTGGAGTGATGGTTCTGGTGAGGCGGTGACTCTGTAGGAAAGGTCTGGTCTCCCTCTGAAGGTCTCATGGCAGTGTAGAAGGGTCTGGTCTCCCTCTGGGAATCCAGTGGGAAAGCCTCCCCTGATGTTCGAAGTTTCAGCTTCTATCCAGGTTGGAACGCCCGGCTCCTCCCTCTGGGCGGAGCATCTCACCATGGGATGGAATCTTATCAGTCACACGGTGATGGCCCATGAACAGCAGAGATCTCCCTGGAGGGAGGATGGGTCATGGCAGAGATCAAGAACTCTGCCCCACCTGGAGTTAACAGCTGGCCCATCAACAAGAGATAACCCCATGAGTTTATCAGGGGTGGGGGACACTGTCCCACCGGTTTGAACAGCTCATGAAGATGGTGAATAGAATACAATCTTTTGGGTACATCTTACACTGTAACCTGGGACAGTGGGACAGGAGGATGGGCAGCAGCAGGGCTGGAGTCACAGCTGGGAGCCACAGAGCTGCTCAGTCTGTGGGGAGAGGAGAGAGCAGAGGGAGCCTGAGAACACCAGGAATGGCTTTGTTGACAAAAGTTGTTGAAAAAGCAGGCTGACAGATGGGTCTGGTGGTGGGGGAGCCCTGGGAGGGGTGAGGTGCAAGAGGCAGCTGAGAGTCAGGGGTGGTGGTGTTCAGGGCTGGAGTGGGGAGTAAAAGTGTAAATGAGATGGTTTAACAACAACAAAAAAAAAGAATTCCAGGGTTATTAGATGGAAAAAAGCGAAGTGCTGGAGTTGGAAAGAGCTCCAGAGGAAGTTAGTGCAGCACGCTCAAGTTCCTGTGAGTGTTTACCTGCAGTTATTCCACGTGGTAAATGCTGTGGTGCCTCTAGGTCATTAAAATATTCGTTTGATCACTTGAAGGTGTGAAGGCTGATTCTTTTTCTCACTCTTCTCCATCCCAGTCAGGATTTCATAGCACCTGAGGTCAGTGGTTTGAGGCTGGATGGTAATTATGGTCTAAGATTTCGGTGGATTTTTTTTTTTTATTCTGGCTTTCTGTGTCCACTTTAAATACGGTGGTTTGGGGTTTTTTTGGGTTTCAAGTTCAAAGTGTTTCTCTGGCCCCTCGTGCTTCCAGCTCCAAATAATTCAAAAGTCCTCTAAAACTGCCTTGCAAAATGTGAAGAGTACATTCATTAGGGTGTTTCTTTTTAAAAATGTTAATATGCAAACCAGTTTTTTTTAACTTAACCGTTGTAAATGTAGTGTGTGCAGAGGAGATTCCTGGAAGAAATCCTACTTGTACGAGTCTCCAAAAAGAAGGAATGTGATAGTTCCTTAGTTACTTGCACTTCTTTGAACAGAAAAGACATTTAATGTTGTTATTAAGCTGGAGGCACTGCCCTAATTGCCAGCTTTGAGTGTGACTGTGCGGCTGAAGAGTGGCTATAAATGAACTTCCTTTCAACGTGCGTGGATTGATGTGGGAAGTGCAAACTGGAGCTGACCCTCAGCTGGGCTAAATCCCCGTATCCCACTGGAAACCCCTCCTGCAGAAATGCACTGAGAGCTCCTTATTCTGCCCCCAAAACTCAGCCCTGCCGTGGTGGCAGAGCTGCAGCAGAGCCCGAGGCTGGTGATTTTGTGCTGGAGTGTGTCCGGGGAGACACAATAAAGACTCTTACACCTGCCAGGTTCAGCAGAAAGGAGGAAATGGAATGGATTTATTTACATTATCTCATTCTTATACACGTCCCAACTCCACAAGGGAGTGGAGAGCATGGCACTTCCTTCTCAATCCCACTGGAGAAGAAAGGTGCTCATCAAAGTTGGCATATCACAAAAGGAATGAAAACCAGAAAATACCGTTAAGTAAACATTGGCCATTATTTACATGAAACTGTGTGAAAAGAATCTGACTCCAAGGTTAAAAACAGAAGGCTTACAAACCAGGGCAACATCGGGGCTGCTGTTTGGTGCTCTATTAGGGAATTTGTGCATGTGCAGGGGTTGATTTGTGTTCGTTTGTCCCGGAGCACAGCCCCGCGCCCAGCCAAGCGTGTTTGTTTAATGCAAGACACTGCTCCTACAGCAAAGCAGCCTGTCTGACAGCCTGCTCAGGAAATTCCTTACAGCTCTTTATTTGGGATGCAGAGCTGTCTGCCAGGCTTCCAGCAGCCCTGCAAGAGCTGCTTGAAACTCTGGCAAAAAAGGGCATGCACTGGGTTAATTTGTCCAGCAGCTCCCTCCTTCCAGAACATTGTTTTAGTAGTTGCTGGGCAACACTCTTTTTTTGGCAAGATGTTCAAGGAATGAACCCATATCTTAGACTTAAAATACCCTCATGGCAGTGCAGAAGAGGAGTAGTTCAGGCTCTGTTTGTTCTTTTGATCCTAATCCGTACTGGGCTCCTGTGGCTGGTGCCTCTGAAGGTGTTGGGGGCCAGCCCTGGGGGGCTCAGCCTGGAGCTGCAGCTTCAATTTATAATTATATGGGTATGAAAACTGTGTTTAGTGTGAGTCATGGAATGGCTTGGGTGGGAAGGGACCTTAAAGCCCATCCAGTGCCACGGCAGGGACACCTCCCACTGTCCCAGGCTGCTCCAAGCCCTGTCCAGCCTGGCCTTGGGCACTGCCAGGGATCCAGGGGCAGCCACAGCTGCTCTGGGCACCTTCTCTCCCCACCCTCACAGGGAGGGATTCCTTCCCAATATCCAGTTCCAGTTTTGATGGATGTTCCCGAGTTATCCCTGTGCTCAGCCCTGATGAAGTCATTGTGCTTCTCCCCAGCAGAAATGTTTTGTGTTTTGCCCTTCAGAGCTTTGCCATGGCTGATCTGGAGCCTCCCCACCCCGGCTTTGTGTTACATGAAGGAAACTCCATATGAAGGAAAAATATGAAGGAAATCTGTGATTCATGCAGGTCTGATGGAGGCTCTGGAATTCCATTGCACACATAGACATTATTTACCCTTATTTAGCCAGGGCAGGCTCGTTTAGAGTTTGGCATCAGGGCTGAGATTAAAGGATTCTTTCAGTGGAAGGGTCACATACATAATTTTCCCAACCACTTCCGAAAATTAAAAAACAAGCTAAAACAAACAACCAGGTCCCTCTGCCTGTTGGTTTTGGAAGAGGATGAGCAGGGTATAGAGTGCCCTTTGTAGGCTGTGGGGTGGTTCAGTGCCACCCCTGTGTTCATCAGGAATTTTCTGTGGGATCAGCCTGAGGTTCCTGTGCTCAGCTTGCAGTCAGTGGGCAGCCTCGAATCCTGGTGCTCTCCATGCACGCTTTTCCTGATCTGCTGTGGGGAAAAGGATGATAGCAGCTTTCCAAACTTTGATGTGAAACAGCCTGAATTGTTTGCCTCTCTCAGCTGAGCTGGGGTGGGTGTTCTGCAGAGGGTTGAGCTGGAATGATGGCGAAGAGGATGGGATAGGCCTGAGCTTCACAGCCAAGTTTGGGCTTCTTTTCCTTTTGAATGTGGAGCTTCTAATGCTGCTGAAATGCTTGGGTGCATTAATTATTAAGGTGCCTGGATTCCTTTGAGGAATATTTAAACTAGAGTCTAAATCTGACTTCTTTTTTTCACTCTGATATTAGCAGTTCAAATAGCAGGGTTTGTTTTTCACGCAGGAAGCAGAACTTTGGGGAGTGCCTGAGTGCTAAGGCCAAAGCCTTCTTGCAGAGACATCCATCACTTGCAATAGAAACTCCTTTCCAGTTCTGAGATGTCCAAGTCAGATTAAAATGCCCGAGCTGAATACCAGAAGTAGAAAGTGGAGCATAATAGTGAATACCCACTTACCAACTTCCCTATTCTACAGCCAAACATCATAAAAAGAAAAAATGGTGCCTCTTCGCCCATTTTCAAAAAGAGTAAAAATCAAAATAAGAAGTGTAAAATCAAAATAAACTTTTAGGTTGTTTGATGGAAGAGAAAAATGATAAAAATACAGTCTGTTGTTGTGCCTATAAATTTTTTTTTATTCAAAATTGAAGCATTGAGCATTTTGAGTAAAAAAAATTTCAATCTTGCTGAATGAGGATGCAGTTAAATCTAAAATACATTTTGCTGCCTTGATGAGGAATCTTTCAGTATTTATAGAGCTGCACTAGAAAACTGCCAACTGCTTGTATGCATTTGAATTTGCTGCCCTTTATAAGATGAAGAAATCCTGAATCCTGTCTCTGAATTACGAAACTTTAGCCCACTGCAACCTACGTGCAAGCAGATGTTGGGGGCAATTGTCACTGCAGCATTTAGGTATTTTAAAAAAAGCTGGGAAATTGGAAGTGTTCCTTTTTCATGCAGGCAAGTTTGCTTTATATCTGCTAAGGCTTGGGACACCCTGATCCAGGTGGATGCAGGAATCAAAGGGAAGGTTGGTTGGGGTTTTTTTATCGTGGAGAGTGAATTGGAAAGCTGTTTTTATTTCATTTCCCACATCTCTTGCAGAGGTTCCTTACTGGGCTGTGAAGCCAGGCAAGTTTGTGGTGCAGTCAGGAAATGTTTGTGATGGGGTACCAGGATATCCCAAAGACATCCTGACTGTGGTGCTTTGCTGCCCAGAGCAGCTGTGGCTGCCCCTGGATCCCTGGCAGTGCCCAGGCCAGGCTGGACAGGGCTGGGAGCAGCCTGGGACAGTGGGAGGTGTCCCTGCCATGGCAGGGCGGGAATAGGATGAGCTTTAAGCTCCCATCCAACCCAAACCCTTCAGGGATTTTGTGCTGGGGTGCTTAGCAGAGACAGTGAATAAACGACTGGCTAAATAATTACTGGTGTAATCAAGGTGGTTTTTGGCTGGTTTTTTGTGTCCCACTGATAGGGTACCGAGATTTGTGTGGCACAGATCAGGGGAGTCTGTCCAGCTTGGTGAGAGAGCTGTGGCCATGGGGAGCTGGCTCTGAGAGGCTGCAGAGATTTGCAGGGCTGTGCTTCCCTGCTGCTCTGTGCCCGGAGTCCTGTGGCCAAACAGCTGTCTGCCAGCTCCTGGGTTTCAAGGGCTTTCATCTGGGATGTTCTGCACGGAGATGGAGGCAGAGCAAGGCCCCTCTGGAACAGAAAGTGCCATTAATATGCAGAGCTGGAGCGCTGTGTGAAAGCCAATCTGTTCAGGTACAGCAGAGGAAGGAGCAGGGATTTATTTGAACTCCTGGGGAGAAGTTTGATCCCTGCACTTGGTCCATCTGCAAATGTGGGTGGCAGTTCTGTCCTGATGAGTTCTGTGTGGGTCAAGGGGGGTTAACTGTGCTCTAAAATTGAAGAAATAAGCAAAATGCAGTTTTGGACATTCATTCTTTCTCAACTCTTGCAGGTCTGAGCTTTTTTCCCTGTGGAAAGCTCAGGGTATTTCAGGTAGGATCGAGGAAGGGATTGCCAAAAAGCAGTGCTGAGCTATTAAGTAGAGCAGTTCTGTTAATAAACCTGGTCCCAACCTTGTAGACAAAAGAATACTGTGGCTTTGTTGCCATAGTTTCAGTGCAAAATCTGACCTTAGCTACAATAACATTCGGTTAGAAAGAACTAGCTAATCAGTTTTCTAAAATTAGTGTGTTCCCTAGTACATAAGCCAGTATGAACAGGATATTTAATGAAATATTATACTTAGTCACAAGAGCCCAAGGGAGTGAAATGCCTTGATGAATTGTGGGGGTGGGGTGACATTGGTGCCTATCTTTTAATACAGCAAAGTTATTAAAATTGGTGGCTTGCTTACTATTTAGAGTAGTTCAACTGTTTTGTTCTTCTGTGCATCCCATCTATTTTGCCCTGTGCCTTCTGAAGGCTCTCACGGGCTGTTCTGTGAGCTGGGGAAATTGAGATGCTGAGCCTCATCAATCCCAAGCCCTTCCAGAGGACCTTCAGGTGAGCTGCAGGGTGGGCGTTGTGCTCTCTGCAGAGGGAGGAGTCTCACTCCTTCAGGAGGATGCAGACAGATGGGTAATGTCATAAATTGTGTGGAAAAACCCTGTGGGTGACAGCAGAAGTCTCCCAGGTACTGGGAACATCCCGGGCTGTGCACTTATTATCTAAAGTGCTGAAATACTTAAGGGAGAGCCTCAGGTAAGGTGTGGGGTGTAAAAATCCTGCTGGCAGTCCAGAACACCTCACTGAGAGTGCATTTGTTGTGCCCAGGCTCACTGACCTGGCCTTGGGTGAGGTTTTATCCAACTGTGGTAACCTAGAGCCAAGGGTTTATTTCTTTGCAATACAGGAGCTGTGATGGATTGTTGTTTTCTTATGTGCAAGTTGGTTATTGGGTATAAATACAAAATAGGCTAGTCTGGGGTGGGAGGCTGGGTGAGCTGCTCTGTTCTCCACTACTCTTCGAACTGGAGTTCTTTGGAGCTGTGTTCTCACCTACTGTTGGGTGCTTGAGACAGCCAAATACCTGGGAAAAGGTCTTTTAGGCAAGAATCATCTAAATGATGCTTCCCAGTTTGATGGGAGCAGGGTGAATTACCAGTGGATCACCACCTCTTGTGGCAGGGCTTTGCAGTTGAGGTTAGAAGTGCTCATATTCAGTCAAAAGCAGCTGCAGTTCACTTAAAGACATTCCCAGGATTTAGCTGTGGGCTGTGCTGGATGTGTGGAAGCACAAACATTTGGTGCCAAGCGCACTGAGGTTTTGTTCAGAAAACCATTTTCAGCTTGGAAGTGCTGACGCTGGCAGGGCTGAGCTTCAGGCACAGGCTCTTGGCTCCCCTGGGCTCGATGATTCCTGGTGGGCACGCGGGCAAGGTGTGATCCACGCTCCTGGATCATCCCGGGCACAGTCACACCTGCATCCTGATGCTCCAGGAGTTCTGGTTTTCGGGCTGCCTTCCCCAGTAAAGCTTTAAGGAACCACACCTGGCCTCTTCAGCTTTTCCCCCCTTGATATTTCTCTGGGGCCAGGTTGGGTTTTCTTCTCATCCCTTGACTTGCTGTGGTCGTGAGGTGTTTGGTTACTCAGAGGGAGCAGATGAGTGCACTGGGACAGCCCTGGGGAGCTCATCTGTGTCAGACTCCTCAGAGTCTCTTCTGTATCGTCTCCCTTCTCTTGTTTTTGGGCACAGTGAAGTTCTGTGCTGCTTGCAGTAGCAGGAAGTTATACTGAAAATTTAAACTATTTTTCTCAAAAAATAAGGCTTTATACTTCGAAATGAGTTACAATTCAAAAATATTTTCAGTTTAGGTTATTTACTAAAGAAAACAAGAGATAAATATGCTAAGTTCCCATATCAAGGAGGCCTTACAGGTGCTGTGTCCAAGTGCCACATGGAAGTCATTAGTCCAAGAGGAACCCAACCCAGAAGTTAAATAATTTCATTTCTGATTTTCTGGGCAGCTTGTTCCTCACTGAGCAGGAGTCCTGACTGCAGTGGAGGTGTCTCAGGGAAGCAAAGCTGTGAGTGCTTGTGTTTGAGAGCAGTCAGGAGCAGAGTGCTGAGGCTGCCAGCAGAGCCAGCCATAAAAATGTGCTGCGAGGGAAGCCAGACCTTGCCAGGTGTCTCCAGCAAAAACAGCCTGTGCCCCGCACTTCTCCAGCCCTTCCCACACTCCTGGAGATGGAATATCCTGCCCTTCTCCTTGCAGGATCTGGATTCATCCTTCAGGATGAAGTGTGGTACTTAATGTGTCAGCTCCTGAGTGTGACTCCTCTCCTTCAGTTCCCGCTGCAGTTCTGGCACCTCCAGCTACGTTCTTCACATTGCTGGGTGGAGATCAAGGTGCCAGTGCTGATCTGTCAAGCTCCTGGTGATTTGAGGCCTGAGTGTATAAAAACCTCCAGTCTTTCCTGCCTGACTTGAAAGTGTGTGATCCAAACTCCAGGAAACAAGTGAGCTGTTGATGAAGGTTCTTGTCTGTGAAAGCTGCTTTGCATTTTTTTGCCATCCAGAGAGGAACTCGCTGCTTTGAGGTCAGTCTTGAAAGGCACCTTACTGGATCTTTAGGAATAAAGTGTTGGTTTCCTTGCTTGGCAGCTGGCTGGCTGGGGGTAGGGAGTTGGAAAAATCCTGGATTAGCTTTGGTGGCCCCTGACAAAAGTGTAAAAGAAGCTTTCTGTCTCACGTGAGTGTGGAAACACCAGAATAGCCATTAGACATTGACACCGAGCGTGGTGCTCCTTGGAGATTTTATTCTAATGAACAACTGTGCAGTCAGAGAGGGACTTGGGTGTTAGGGCTAACACTTCTTCATTCCTAATTTGTGAAAACAGTCAGCACGGAGCCCTCAGTGTTGGCAATTATCATCTGTTTTGATTATGTAACGTACAGAAGTTCAATGAAAACATAACTCCTTGTGTTGTGGTTGAAGAGCCTTTCTGTAGCTCTCAGGGAGGTGTTCAGAGTAAGAAATCTCCTGCAAGCTCTGCTGACAGCAGAGAAACCATGACAGTGCTGAAAACACTGCCACAGGATCCTCCCCTGCCTGAACCAGAGCAAATTATGCCTGAGCTGGGTTTTATTGAGGATACAGAGAGCTGTGCTGTGCAGCAGCAATCTGGTAGCACTTAGACCTTGCGTTTAGTGAATGTCAACCCTTTTATTTGTCGAGGTTAAAAATTATACAAGGGAAAAATAAACACAGAACGTGCAGGCATGAGGAAGTGAGGGAGCTGGATGGGGGAGCAGCCATCCTGAAAAGGAAAAAATCTGAGCTAGAGCTACAAAAATGCTTTCCCTCCCCTTCAGAGCAGCACATGATCTCCAGGCAGCACCAGTTGGCTTTGACCAGCCCTGGGGGCAGAGGTTTGGGCTGCTGGTGGCCCAGCACTCTCTGGGACCCAGCCCAAAGGGGCTGGATTGGGTTGGGGATTCCAGTCCACAGCTGCTCCTGCTGCCATAAAGCTGCGTTTTCTTGTCAGAGAAAGAGGAATAAATCTCAGCACGATGAGAATGTAACCAGCAGCAGTGTGGGAAGGGGAGGGCAGTCACTCTGCAGAGCTCTGAAGGGGAGAACAGGACCCGAGAGGGCTGAGCTGGATCTTGGCACTGGTGTTTTGGTGTTTTCCCCAGCTCCTCCCAAAGGCAGGAATTGCAGTGCTGATCTGGCAAATGCTCCAGGCTCAAAGCTTTGATTTACCAGCACCAAAAGCCTCAAAGAAAGCAGCAAGTGCTGGATCTGTGGTGCTGCCTGGTCACAAATGGCTTCAGCACAGAGCCTTTCTCAACCACAGCATTTTCATGTGCATTTAACTGGATTTCTATGGCAAATGCATCCAGGTGCCTTTGACTTCGTGCTCATGTCTTATCATTAGTACTGAGCAGAGAGGCTTTTTGGAGCAGACACTTTTGTGGGACTTCGCTGGGGGTTGTGTTGACTTAGTTTGTTCTGTCCTTCAAAAGTGCATTTCCTTGTTGATTAAACAGCAAATGGTGTCCTGTCCTCAGGTGATTGCCACAAAAACTGACCAGAACTTGAGGTTCTGCGAGAGTAACTCGATCACCACGTTTTCCTGGGAAAACAGAATCGTGTCTTAGCTGTGGGAGCATTTGGCAGTGTTATGGGATGGTGGCTCCGAGCCCTGCACGTGCTCCACAGGGAGAAGAATCTTTCTTTCTCTGCTGCAAAGTGCATCCTCTCTAAATAGCAGTGGCAGCACCCTGAGCCTCTGCCTTGGGGATTGGAGGTACATCTGAAGGCAATATAGATTTTACAAATAACGTTCTTGCTTGGCATTGACAAGCTTTAAAATAAGCGAAGAATTTCTATCCTCCCACTGCCTGTCAGGCAGATGGCCTTGGTCATGAAGAATGACAATGAGGAGAAGATCCTTCAAATATGATCTATAAGATTTAATCCCAAATATAATTTTTTCCATATGCAGCCTGTCATGTGCTGAAAGTTTTTGCGTTCTGTGAAGATTTGGGAAACTTGACAGATGATAATTGTGCCTTGGGATCAGAATTTGCCTGCAGAGAACTCTGGGCTTTAACAGCTTATTTGTGTTCAGTCTCCTTACAGGTTCATGTATGTATTTCTATATGTATATATACACAAATAAACATTGTGGGAAAAAGAGTACAGTATACAGAGATGGTTTTATACTTATATTTAATTGTAGTAGCTTATGCTGTCAATATCCACCACTATTTCACAGCAGCTCATTTTAATCTTAGCATTACGGTTGACATTTAATTTGTAGTTTTTATCTGATGAAAAAATAACTGCGAGGATGTGTTTTCATGTTTATTTTTTAGTATTTAGGTGCAGTTGCCTTGAAAGATCAGAAGGCATCAGCACAGCAGCTGCTCAGCATTCCTAACCCTCAGTGCTGAGCACTGGGAGGACCTGGAAGGCAGAGGAGAGCTGCAAAGGGAAGAAATGGAATTAGTTCTTTGCCTCTGTGGAGTGTTTGGTTGAGGGGAAACCCTGCAGCTGTGCTGAAGCTGAGCTACTTCAGGATGTGCTTCCAAAGGGGTGTCAGAATCCCCTGTGCTGCCTCTGCACCCCGAGCCAGCACCCACTAAATGGGAGAGGGAATCGTTGTAAGGATGGGAGGAAAAAGCCCTCAGCAAGGTCTTGAGATGTGGAGTCCACGTGGAATTCTTGTTCTTCCCACTAAGGAGTAAAACGTGCAGAATTGAACAGGTGAAATCATTCTGTTCTTCCAGCTTCTCCATGAATCCCTTACTGAGGAACAGTATAAAAATATCCAAGTCTTTCATTTTCTGAAAAAAGAAGCACAACCCAAAATCTTGAGAGAAAAAGTAAAGTTCTGGAGAGGAAAGAAAAAAATCGGGAAAATTGGTTCTTGTTTTCAGGCACTTTCCAGGGACAGGGGATTTTTATGTGCAGAAATTCCTTTCTTTCAGCTTTCAGCATTATTTTCATACCTGATGGCTGCATACATTTGTGCTGTGCTGAGGATCTTTGTGATCCTTCACTGAGGTTTGTTCCTGCCTCAAACCAGGAAGGGATTGAGGGGAGCCGTCTGCGTCTCCCACTGAATTAATTCCATCTTGCTGTACCTCGTGTTCCCTCCAGGTATTTCCAATGTTTACATTTTCTGTTCCCTTTCTTGTACCTTTTCTGTGCAGAAACTCCTGGATTTGCCTGTCTGCTCTGGGTTTTTAGAAGTCTGGTGAGCCTGGTCCTTGCTCTGATGTTTAATGCAGGATTGAAGTTAAAAACTGTGTTGGGAGCTAGATATCAAAGTATTCAAAACCCAAAAATAAAAGGGGAAAATGTGTGAAGGAAAGAAGCTGCAGCCTCAGACTGAAAAACTTGGGAACTTGAAAAGAAAAACTTTTATCTGTCAGAGATTTTGAAGTGCCTGTCACTTGATGTTCCTTCCTTCAGGTCCTGGTCGGAGGCTCATTTCAGAAAACCACAGTGACTCAGCTACTCTGAATATCTGTTCTGTGGCGGGTGGTGGAAGCTCCCAGAGTTTCTCCCACCTCCAAACGTGGTTTTTATTGGTGGATCATTCACTGGCAGTGTCTTGTGCACTGTGCTAATTTAAACCACGCTTCCAATATTTAGATTTTTGAAGTGTAAAGGCATAGTGCCCTGATATTGTGAGTAGAAAGGAGAACGTTTGCTTAGAAATATTTATTATTTTGCAAGTGTAAAGGTAAGCTTATCTAGATTTCTGTTCCAGATAAATGCTGAGTTCCTCTGTACAACACTAAATGTTCTCGAGGGTGAGACTGGCCTTGTGCTCTGTTTTATGTCCTCCAGCTCCTTGGGAATTTTATGGAGAGAGTTGGTTCTGGGCAGAGCTTTTGCTGAATCAGCCAGGTGACCTACTGAGAGTTCCTGAATGTATCAAAAGGAATTTTTGAGCAAATCCTGTGTAAACACACACAAACTAGGACCAGTGGGTTGTACAGGAAGGAACCACGTGGCCGTGGTCGGGCTGCAATAACCTTTTAACCTCTGTTCAACACTCAGAAGCCTAAGGATGGTGGGAATAGATGATAGGAACTGGATATTTGTGATGATTGGGAAAGGAAGGCGTCCGGTGGAAAAACTTTTCCTCAGCCATGGCTCCACAGGAGTTCTCTCCCCATCCGTGATGGAGCTCTGACAGTCCCGCAAGGGTTTGCTGTGCTGGGTGCCACCACCAGCTGCCAGGCTGGGCCTTTGGGGTTCCCACGGAGCCAGTTCCTGTGTCTGGGAAGACACAATAAAGAGGCTCTCACACCTGCCAGGTTCAGCAGAAAGGAGGGGAAAGACTTTTTTATTTACATATCTCACATTTTTATACAATTCTTAACTCCACAAGGGATTGGAGGACATGTCACTTCCTTCTCAATCCCACTGGAGAAGAAAGGTGCTCATCAAAGTTCTCTTATCACAAAAGGAATGAAAAACAGAAAATACCATTAAGTAAACATTGGCCATTATTTCCATGAAACTGTGTGGAAGAATCTGACTCCAAGGTTAAAAACAGAAGGCTTAGCAAAAACCAGGGCAACAAGTCCCACCTCTGGGCTGGAATTTACCCCGTGGCCGAGTTGCTGCCCTCGCTCTGCGGCGATTCCTGAGCGCGCTGGAATTGTCTCGCGTTCCTCGCTCCCGATTTCCCCGGTGTGCCTGGAAGTGTTGCCATGGAGGAGAGCGTGGGGTGGGAGTGGGCAGGAGGCAGCTGCCTGAGGGCCGTGGGGGAGGATGCTCCAGCGAGGCTGCTCTTGCAGGCAATCCTGGGAGCTTCATCCATCCAGAGCCGCGCGCATTCCGTGGGGAGAGCTCGGACGGTTTTTGAGGAAGGGTGGAGCTCTTATGTGAGCAAAGTGGCTTTCCCTGCGCTGCTTGGGAGAGGGAGGAGGTTCAGACCTCATGGGCATGGTGGAGCTTTGGGTTTAGTCAGGTTCCTTGTCCATCCTGTGTGCGTTTCTGCACTGTTTAAACCGGTTTGGAAAAACACTGGAAGCAGCGNCCGAGTGCCGCTTCCAGTCTTTTTCCAAACTGGTTTAAACAGCACAGAAATTTTAGTAGGTCATAGGTTGGACTCGATGATCTCAAAGGTCTTTTCCAACCTGGTTAATTGTGTGATTGTGCCCCTTCAAGGGTGTGCAGAACAACTCTGTTACTTCTTTAAAAGTCCTCTGCAAATCTTTAATCTCTGTTACGTCTTCGAAAGTCCGCAGCAGATATTTAATCTAGCAAAAGGGTGTTCTGATGGGGAACTGACGGATCCATCTGCTCCATCACAGTGCGTTTATCAACAGTTTCAGTTTAAATATTTTTAGTGAAAAAGTTGATTTGTGTAGGTAACAGGCATATGGCTTAAGGCTTGTACTCAGCAGCTGTTTGGGTGTATTTATTAGTAAAAGTACCACGCAGGGCTGTTTGGTAAGAAAATCTTGTTCTCTGGGGTGAGCTTGGGGTGCTTGAAGTCACTCGGAATCCACGAGCAGCCCTCGAGTGCAGGCTGGAAGCTTTCTCAGTTCAGCGGTCATTGGTGTCCCCAAACGTGGGACACAGTGTCTGAGAGTGTGGGCAAGCTGATGACAACTTTCCAGACATGTTACATCAAAGCAGTGGAGATAATGTGCATGAAAATTACAGCACTTGGCAGTGTCTGTAGTAGTGTGAGTTCAGGGCTGCAGCAGCAGATCTGCTCCACCCCTGTCTGGAGCTCTGTGCTGTCCCTGCTCTGCCTGGCTGTCACTCCTCCAGCCTCAACATTGCCTTGTAAAAAACACAGAATTATTCTCACAGTGTCACAGAAGCGTTTTGGCTCAGCAGCTGCTCTGCAGAGCACATGGTTCTCCAGCAGCTCTTCTGTTTCTCCTCGATTACTGAGTTTTGGTAACGTTTTTAACCATGCTTTCAATGGCTTCACCTTGTAAAAAAGGCTTTCAAAGCTCTCTGAATGAGCAAGAGGGGAAATCTGTGCAGTGGAAGTGCTGCCACAGGGCACCAGTGACACTTCTGTTCATTAATGGTTCTGTTTCTGCAAGAGCTGGAGGTGATGGAAATACAACTCACTGAGTTTGTGCCAGCCAATATCTTTTGTTTAGACCCATAATCCTTTCTTGAAGAAGTTTTTCATTTCACTTACATAGAGTATCGTAAGTGCTCTTTAATAAAAAATAGTGGATGTGTTCTGCAGACACCTCACGTGCATTTTGTGTATTTGAATGGAAAAGTAGCAGACTTCTGGGATATTTTCAGTGAGCAGAGGGAAGCCATGGTTGTATCGGGAAGTTCATCTTTTAAAAGTCCAGAGACTTGGCAGACAAATTTCCCTCACTGCTTCTAGAGGCGTCCTCTTTGAAACATCTCAGTAAAATGGGAAACCCACGTGGAGAGTCCCAAGTGCTCATCCAGATTGAAAAGCTCAGGAAACTGCAGATAATCAGCTTTTCACATCCTTTTCACATAGAGGTTTTTCGGGTTTTTTTTATAAATCTATATCCTCAGATATTTTGAGGGGAGTTTTTGATTTGCTTGTACCATTTATCTTTGAATAAGATTCAGGTATTTCATCAGGACAGTCATCGCTTTCCATGATGGAGCCTTTGGATAACGTCAGCTGTCTGGGTTTCATTTGGGATTTGCTAAAGTAGTTGTTATTTCTGAATCTGTTTTTGAGCATCTCTAATACCAAGGACACCTGCAATCCAGATTTCCTAACTTGTGTCTGGTTTATCATATGGGAGATGCTTGTTGGACTGAGAGGTTGAGAATCTTGGTTTTTCCAGAGGCTGGAATTGTGGATAAAAATTACCCCAGGCATCTTCAGGTGAATAACACAGTGCAGTGCTCACTCAGGCTGCTGCAATTTTCCTCCAGAGCCATAAATCTGGGGAGCATTGTTTTAACTTTGTTTTAAACCTCCTCCATGGGAGAGCTGGCAGGGGCTGGTGCCCTGAGCCCTCCTGGAGCCGAGGGTGCCCAGGGCTGGATTTTCGGGGCTGGAACCAGCGAGTGGCACCTGGGGTGAAGTTCTGAGAACTCCCCCGCCATTTGCAGCAGAGCCAGAGAGGGCCCCAGGAGCTTTAGGAATGCTCCATGCTGGCTGTGAAACCTGCAGGGTTGGCTCCTGTCCTGCTGGGGGACTGAGTGTGGCTGCCTTGGCCACGTGTCACCGTTTTGGGCTGTCCCACCAAAGGGTTTCCCCTCCTGCTCTGCAGCCCCGCAGGTGTAAATTGATTTTATCAAATCTGTGCCGTAGAATCAGGGTTTTTTGGTCGTTTCTGCTGTTTCTGAACGCCAGGATTTTGTGCAGAGAAGGAGAGTTAATCTAAGACCTGATTAAATTAAGCTGCAACCTGAAATCCTGAAAATCAAGGCAAAAAACTGAGGTAGATGGGGAAGTAGAGACTGGACCACCTGACACAACCAGAAAACAGTTCTAATGCAATTATGGTGCAATTAATAATTGGAAATAAAGACAGTGATTGAAACAAATGAAGGGAGAGAATGGAAAGGAGCAGACAATGTTGAAAGAAGATTTCAGTTCATTTTTCTGAACTTGGAAGCTTTTTTCTGCTTCGAGGCTGCTGACAGAGGTGGTATTTGTGAGCCAAGACAACTCTCTTTGCTGACTCTGGGTGGATGGGAGTGTAGGATGCCTTCAGTGATGCAGCTGGTGTTATTTAATAATTCTCCCAGCCCATCCATCACTTCTGAATCCAGCTTTGTCCCTCAGTGATTCATGTGTTACCATTGTGTCAGTAAAGCAACTTGAAAGATGGCTGAAAACAGTGAAAATACCTCACTGTTGTTCTTCGTGGAAAAGGGAGTTTTTAAACAGCTGTGGCACAAAGCAGCTTGAATACATTTATTTTCTGTAGACTTTTCAGGCACAGGGGAAGGGGTGTCTGGTGGTGGGGAGGGAGCACTGGAGCTGTGGGTTCACACAGCTGTGAGAAGGCAGCAGCTCATGGGCTCTGATGTTCACTGGCTGCTAAATATTGTGGGTTTGAAGGTAAATGGGGTTAGGAAGCAAGGGGTGTTCAGGGTGGAGCACAGGTGGGTGCTCCTGGCGTGGCTTGGGGGGAGAGATTGGGACTGCTCCAGGCAGGGAGAGCAGGTTGGAAAGGCAAATCCTGCAGGAGTGGAGCACCTGTGGGGCAGGTGAGCTCTGCTGCAGCTGCTGTGACACTGGGGTGAGAAGCCTCGCTGTAGGATCAGCAGGATGTTCTTTTTTCTGGTTGTTTCTGTCTCCAGGATTTCAGGGAAATAAGGGAGGCACTGTCAGCACCTAAACCCAGACTTCTTTGCTTTGTTGTTGGACACGGAGTTAAAGAAATGAAACTCGTGGGGTTTTTTTGCAGGTGTGTTTTAACTCCTTGGTTTATCCCATGAAGTTTTGGGGTTCCTGTGGGCTCTTAGCAGCCTGTTCTCCAGGGAGATAATCAGCTGGGACAAACCTAGGAGGCAGAGAAGCTGCTCTCTCTGTTGGAAAGTCGACAGCAAGTTAACAGAGTGTTTATTTCTGCAGAAGGCTCACACTGGGAACGTGTTTGAAACATCCTGAGCTGGATGATCGCGTGTTCCGCTGCTTTTGCTGGAAGACACTGAGGTAGCAGAGCAGGCAAAAGTAAATCAAATTACATCCACGCGTTTCAAAAAGAGAGAAGAAAACAACAACTCAGTTGAAGCTGCAAAAGGATCAGTTTCTCTTTAGCAGCTCCATCTTGTGCTCGTGTGGTAGCACTTGGGCAGCTCTGTGGAGCAGGTGAATGCCATCCCTGTGGGACACACGGAGCATCCCCAGGATCTGGGAATGTCTTTGCAGGCTCTCAGGTGGTGCCAGGTGCCCCGTGGGTGTCTCTCGGAGACCATCCCTGGGGGTTTGCCCGTTTGCAGTGCCAGCCCCTCATTGCCAGCCCCCAGGAGCCCCCCGAGGAGGTGCTGCTGGTGGGGTGAATGCCTGCTGGCTTGGCTGGCGGGCTCTGCTCTGCTCAGAACATTTGTTCTTGCCATCTGAGGTGCAGCCCAGCAGGGCTGGCCGCTCCCCAGCACCAGGATCCAGCTGTCCCAGGCCCTGCTGCCTCGGCCCCCGGCGCTCGCTTCCCTTTTTTGGTAACACAGCTCCTCAGCTGCTGCTGGAAGGGGCTGTTTTACGGGTTTAGGGACTATTTTCCACTTTCGTTTTTGATCTCCAAAGCTGTGGATTGTGTTTCAGCTGCGGCGCTGGTGCAGCTTAACTCCTAAGTGCTGTCAGACTGGAATATTGTGCTTTTTAGAAGTGCTTGGCTGTTTCCCTCCCTGCTGCAGTGCTCAGCTCTGCTGCTGCAGAGCCAATATATGGCAGCACTTGTGTTTACGGGGTGTATACACCTTGTCAGCATAACCTGCTTATTAAAATGACTTCCAGAGTGCAGCCTTCAGTGCTAAGAGTACGTTCTGGAGGCCGGATTTTAATTAGCTGCATGATTTGTTGGCATTTTCCGTGCTGTGTTCCCGGGAGGGGAAGCAGCGCCGGAGCGAGCTTGGACAGATTGAGCTGCATCACTTGAGAGGCCTCAGCAGAGCATCTCTGGGGCCCTGCCAGAAGGACGGGGACTGTTTAAAGTGGAGAGAGGGAGAGGCCTTCGGGAGGTGGAAGACTCGAGCTCAGGAACACAAAGCAGGGAATAAAACTTCCAGACTGGGAGCAGATGTGGGCAGTGGTGTTTTGTTGGGTTTGCTTGGAAATGCAGCCCAGCTGGGCAGCAGGACTCTGCTCTGTTCAGCTCCAGAGTGGTGTTTCCTACAGTTAAGGCAGGCCTGGGTTTTTCTGTGTTTATCTTTGCTTTATTAAGCCAGTTTCTGGAAGTCTGAACATCTGTGGCAGCTCACCCCTCTGGGGTGCTGCCCATGTCTGCCCCACAGTGCTGGGCACAGCTGGGTGAGCTCTGCAGAGGAGACACCAGCTTGGGAATTCACTCAGGACCTGTCAAAAACTGCTCTGAGCTGGCTGCATCCAGCGAGGAGGAGGGTGGGCACGTGGCAGTGCCATGGGGAAGGATCCAGGGTGTGGGAATCGTGCTTAGAAAAGGAGTTGTCGATGCTGTGCTGTGACAAAAAGTGCAGTTGCTGCCTTGGAAAATATATAAAAAGAAACATTGCCAAAAAGCATAGTAATTATTTTTTCCAGTTTTCTTCCTGGCAGAGCCTCAAGTGAAGTTTCTTGTTCAGTGCAGGACCTTGTGCTTCCAGAGGGAAAACCCAGGAGGGAGATGGGCAGGAACACCACTGACCAGTCTGACATCTCAGTAGCTGTGGGACTCAGGAGCCTGCAGATATTGCTGGGAGAGGGAGAAATTCTCTCCTGCGTGTCCATGTGGAGAGGGAAGGAAATCAGGGCATGAAGTTGTAAAAATAAATAGGTTAGATACACAAAGAGTGAAGTGCTGGAAGGGATGGCTTCAGGTGTTACGCCAGGAATGGAGCTAATTCTGCCCTTGGAAGGGAGGGATGAGCTGTGGAGGCTCTCCAAGGGGCTGTGAACCTGAATTTGGAGTTCTGCAGGAGACAGAGGGTCAGGAGTTCAGGAGGGCAGCACCTGGTGCTGGAGGAAAGAAATAAGCATTTCAGGCAAGGGGTCCCAAGCGCTTCGTTAGCGTAAGAGAAATCGAAGCACTAAATTCAATTTTGTTATTTCTTCCATTCTTCCAACCAAGACCTCAATAATATTATCAAATATTTATTTAATGTCCCTACATCTTTTCTTGGCAATGCAGTTTTTCTTTAAGCCAAATCCGTTTAAGAGCTGAAAATGGAGCTGCTTTATTGAAGAGCTGAAAATTTTGTCTTTTCTCTTGCGTGATGCTGCGGTGGTTCTTTCCCTGTGACACGCACACGAAATGTTTTTAAATAGAAGTGGCTTTTATTATGCTGTTCAGTCAGCTCTGTCTAATAGCACAACAGTGTTCTTTCCATGCTGGTCACCAGTGACGCTTCCAGAGGGGGTTTGAAATTTGATCTTCCTTGTTCTTCCTGTGCTCAGACCGTCCAAGCTTTCCCTGCCTCCTGCCCCCACTTCCTGCCCTGTTTTCAGCAGGAACTTTAATCCGGAAAAGCAGGAGCGAGTGAAGAAGCAAATGTGAGAATGAAATCCAAGGGGTGAGCAGCCAAAATTAAATGAAATTTGGCCAGCAAATACATCTGCTTTGGTTTACTGCTGGGGTAAAACGTAGACTGAAAAAACCCAAAGATACTGAGGAGGGGATGTTGCAGGGTTCCTGTCCTGAGAATTGTGTTGGTGTCTCACAGGAGATTTGTCATGGAAACTGTTAAAAGGGAGACCAGGAATGGCTTCCTGGGTCAAGGATCCAGCTCTCAGGCTGGGACGAAGGCTAGAGCCACAACAATTTACTTAAAACTCCTTCTGCAGCTCATAGGACGTTAGTTTGCTGAATTCTCTTTTTATAAAGTATAAATCCTTCTCCTTGTGTGTAAAAATTGGTTTTCAGTGCTTGTGAGGGAGAGAAAGGGATGGCCTTTCAATTTCTCCAGGTGGCCCCTTGTTCAGGGTTTCTTTTCATGCTGGACCAGAGATGGAGCTGGGCTAAGACAGCAGAAACATTCCCTGGGACCAGCAGTGGATTCCTTGGGATTCCCAGTTCCTTGGGATCCTGGCTTAACTCCCACCAGTGTGTGCAGCTGTGAACCCCTCGCCTGAGGTTTTTCCTTCTCTTTTCCCCTCTCCTCAACACAAAGAGGTTTTTTCTTGACCTGTATCTGTTATTAGCCAGGAGCCATCAAGGTGCTTGGGTGATTTCTAAAGAGATTATTCTCAAGCAGCTTCTCTTGGTCCAAGTTATCCATCATGTCCATAAATGAGGCTGTTCCTTAATGCTCCCAGGGGTCCCTGCTGCATTCACTGTGTCCTTAGCAGCTTTCTCTGAGGGAATTGGCTCTGTTTTGTTGTCTCAGATCTCTTGTAGCCAGTGTTGCCCATCCAGGGACACATTATCTATTGGGATGACAAGGAGAGCAATGGTTTTCTTGCTTTTTTAGGCTGAATCTATGTCAAATGAGGTACGTTGTAGTTAAATCAGTGGGGTTTAGGGTTGTTCTCCTTCCTGCTCGTGCTGCTCTCCCTTCTGGCTCTGTGTTTTCATGCAGCATCTTCCCTCAGCACCAGAGATAGAAAAAAGCATCTGGTCTTTCCTGCAAATGTTTCCTTTTGGAACTGCCTGTATATCCAGTGTCTAAATATTTCTCTCTTTTCGAGTAGCAGTTTTCTTTCTGAAGGAGACCAAAGAGGTTACGTGTAGAAATAAAACAAACACTGGTGTGTTCTGAACTCCTTGGAACACAAGGTGTTTACTTAAAGGTGCATCTCTCAGGTCAGTGTTTTGGTCGTTTTTTGGGTGCTTTGGTTTTGTTGTGGTGGTGGGGGTGCCTGAGTTGTCACCCTGAGATGTGACAGCGTGTCCAGAGCCTCAGGAGAGGGGTCCCTGCAGGTGAGGAGGGAGGTGTTTGCTCTTCCTTGCTGCAATCAAGTTTTCCTTCCGTGTTTCTGCTGAAGGAAGAGCCAGGTTGGACGGGGCTTGGAGCAACCTATGGAAGGTGTCCCTGCCCGTGGAATGGGGGTGGAACTGGAGGAGCTTCCAGATCCCTTCCAGAATCCAAACCCTCCTGTGATTCCCTGATTCTAAGGACAGCCTTATCCCACAGCAAACTGCAATAAATCTAAAATGCTGTGTTTGTTATTGTAAAGTCACTAACAGAGCTGTGTGCAGGCATGTGCTACTTAGTTACGTGGCCAAAAAGCCATTGCTTTTTAATTAATGTTTCATTGCTGAATACATAGCTTTAGCAGACATTGATATTCAGTGTCCAGCTCTCAGGTATATAATTCTTCTCTCTCTGAAATCTCTGTTCAGTCTTCTCCCTTTGCTTTGATACCTCAGCTCCAAGTTAATAACAATGACATTATTTCCTGTGTTGTTACAGCTTGAACAAATGAAGCAGCAATTCCCACTGGTGGGGCTTTGCATAAATGAATATAATAGCAGGAGGGTGGTTACCCTCGTGTCTTGCAGATAGGAATTGAGGGTGGTTATTTTAACATAAAAATTAAAATATATTTAGATCACAAATCGTGCACGCTCTCAATTTAAATGTTGGTTGCAGGGGTGATTTTCCCCCTTTATTCTGCTTTAAAAAGCAAAGCACTGAAAGCCCTTGAAACACAAGATGCAGCAGCACAAAGCAGGGAGGTAACAGACGTCACCACAGCAGAAACCTCTAATAAATTTTGTCATGTAATTAGTGCAGGGTTTGAATCCTGAGTGATTGGGCTGCTCTGCAGAGGGATGGGATTGCTACGAGACCTTTGGGCCTGGAATAGAATTCCAGAGTGGTTTGGATTGGAAGGGACCTTAAATCCCATCTCATGGGCACGGACACCTCCCACTGTTCCAGGCTGCTCCCAGCCCCATCCAGCCTGGCCTTGGGCACTGCCAGGGATCCAGGGGCAGCCCCAGCTTCTCCTGTTCCTATTCCATACCTGTGCCCTGCTCACCTGGGCTGCAGTTTCCCCACTTGTGGAAGGACAGAACTGTTGGCAACACGAGGTTGGAATTCAGTAGAGTTCAGGTTAAATGTGCAGGGTCTGGGTTTGGTTCCTTGCTGGGGTGGAGCTGGGGCTGGAGCTCCCTTGGAGCTGGAGCTCCCTTGGAGCTGGGGCGGGAGCTCCCTTGGAGCTGGGGCTGGAGCTCCTTTGGAGCTGGGGACANCTGGGGCCGGAGCTCCCTTGGAGCTGGGGCCGGAGCTCCTTTGGGGCTGGGGCCGGAGCTCCCTTGGAGCTGGGGCCGGAGCTCCTTTGGGGCTGGGGCCGGAGCTCCCTTGGAGCTGGGGCCGGAGCTCCTTTGGGGCTGGGGCCGGAGCTCCCTTGGAGCTGGGGCCGGAGCTCCTTTGGGGCTGGGGCCGGAGCTCCCTTGGAGCTGGGGCCGGAGCTCCTTTGGGGCTGGGGCCGGAGCTCCCTTGGAGCTGGGGCCGGAGCTCCTTTGGGGCTGGGGCCGGAGCTCCCTTGGAGCTGGGGCCGGAGCTCCTTTGGGGCTGGGGCCGGAGCTCCCTTGGAGCTGGGGCCGGAGCTCCTTTGGGGCTGGGGCCGGAGCTCCCTTGGAGCTGGGGCCGGAGCTCCTTTGGGGCTGGGGCCGGAGCTCCCTTGGAGCTGGGGCCGGAGCTCCTTTGGGGCTGGGGCCGGAGCTCCCTTGGAGCTGGGGCCGGAGCTCCTTTGGGGCTGGGGCCGGAGCTCCCTTGGAGCTGGGGCCGGAGCTCCTTTGGGGCTGGGGCCGGAGCTCCCTTGGAGCTGGGGCCGGAGCTCCTTTGGGGCTGGGGCCGGAGCTCCCTTGGAGCTGGGGCCGGAGCTCCTTTGGGGCTGGGGCCGGAGCTCCCTTGGAGCTGGGGCCGGAGCTCCTTTGGGGCTGGGGTCGGAGCTCCCTTGGAGCTGGGGCCGGAGCTCCTTTGGGGCTGGGGCCGGAGCTCCTTTGGGGCTGGGGCCGGAGCTCCCTTGGGGCTGGGGCCGGAGCTCCCTTGGGGCTGGGGCCGGAGCTCCCTTGGAGCCGGGGCCGGAGCTCCCTTGGAGCCGGGGCCGGAGCTCCTTTGGGACCCCGGGGTGAGCGCTGCTGCTGCCTCCTGACAAAACCCCTGGTGTGAACTGAGCTGCTGTGCTCCCAGCAAAGCTTGATCACCACAAATTGAAAATGAAGGGATGTCTTCTCATCACAGAGAGAGTCATTTCAATGGGATCGGGTTCTTTTTCCTCCCTCTTCGTGGAAATGCAGGAATGATTAATAATCAACACATTTCTGTGGCTGCTTTTGTTCTGTATTCTTTGAACCTCTTAGGCTGTCATCTATTAATTTTAAATCTCAGGAGGAACAAGTATAGAAATAGATGCTGGAGTAATCCAGGGGTTTCTGGAAAGGTGAAACTTGTCTGTGATTGAATACGTGCATTTTGTATTATTCTCCAAGTTTTCTGTGTGAAAATACTGTGTTTGAGCACAAGAGAGGTCTTCATTTTGTCTTTAAATACACTCCTCATCTTGTGGAGTATTGCCATCCTTGTGAGTGTATTAAAGCTGTGCAATTTTGTAAATATAAAGTCAACAACTTCTATTTACAGTGTTTCCATCATTGCCAGCTATGTTACTTTTTCATTGCTGCTATTCTTTCATATTTAAAATAAAAAGAAAAGATACTATCTGTGTATTTATTCTCTCCTGTGAGCAGGCTTTGGCCTTGGGAAAATATCAGGTATCTAAGTATAGAAAAGTCTAAAGAGAAACTGCTAAATTTCAGCAGGGAATTGCTGGTTTTCTTTTAATTTTAGTTTTGCTGTGCAAAAATGAGTTTGGTTTTTTCCAAGTAATGAAGAAACAGCTGTGTTGGTGTTAAATATTCAGTGGATTTGTAAGTGACTTATTTAAAGATCTTCATCTTTATAGATTTCCCTCATTTGAAAGCGCCCTAAAGTATGATTTTTGTGAGGGGGAGTAATTTCTCTTGGTTATTACCTTTCTCCAGTTGGCATTTTGGAGAATCTGGGTTTAAAACCCGAAATAACGACACACCTTTTTTGTTGCCAGCAAAGTATTTGATTCCTGCTCTCTCCAACTGCAGAGAAGTTGGTGAAGACCTTCTCCTAAGTGCTTAAAATAGGCAGTGGAGATTTGGAAAAAGTGATGAGTGGTGGATTGCACAACCAGCCTGGCTGGAGCTGAAACTGCTTCCAGATTGTTCTGGAACGGGGGTGCTGGAGAAGGGCAGAGGGGGGAAAGGGGGCTGGGACCCCCAAAAGTGAGCTGAGCTCTGGCAGGACCAGGATGGCACCTGAAGGAGCTACAAAAAAAGTAGGGAGAGACTATTTACAAAGATCTGGAGGGACAGGACACAGGGAATGGGTTCCCACTGCTGGAGGGCAGGGATGGATGGGATTTTGGGATGAAATTGTTCCCTGTGAGGGTGGGGAGGCCCTGGCACAGGGTGCCCAGAGAAGCTGTGCTCCTCCATCCTTGGAAGTGTCCAAGGCCAGGCTGGACAGGGCTTGGAGCAGCCTGGGACAGTGGGAGGTGTCCCTGCCAGGGCAGGGGTGGCACTGGATGAGCTTCGAGGTCCCTTCCAGTCCAAAACATTCCATGATTCCATGGATCTCTGCCATTGCCTGGTGGAGCTCTGGGTGTCAGCAGTGCCTGTTCAGGAGCTTTCTGAGCTGTCCCCCTAGCCCCGGGGTAGAATTGACACAATGGCATCACTTTTAGTGCCCCAAAAGGTGGGAAAAGCCTCTGAAGGAGAGGCTGGAATTGCATGGGAATGTTTGACTTATGTATTTCTAGGCAGCTTTGTGTGAAGGAAGGTGATGATGACTCTGAAATACTCTACTCCCTTCTCCGTGTCATTCCAGCCTCTCTAACTTTGGTATTTGCAATTTAGGACAAGTTTTGCATTATATTTTCAAATAATCTTCTTAACGCGCTACCTAAATGTGACTTAAATTCCCACGTGATGGAGTCCATTGTAAGAAAAAGAAAAAGCTCAGCCTTTGGCAGGTTTTTCATTGTGCTATGAGAGCAAAAATTGGGCGTTTGAGATGGGGCTGCTTGGGCTTGGTCCGGAGGGAAGGGTTGGAAGTTTGGAATCTGTGCCGGGTTGGAAAGGAGCGTGATCTAACTGAGAAGGGAATGTAACATGGAGAAGAGAAAATGGAAAGAATGGAGTAGAAGGAATGGGCAGCTGGAATAACTTTGCTGGCAAGCTTCCCCCTTCCTTGAACCCCAAAATACTTGGGAACACGGGGGTTTCTAGCATTCCCAGCATCCTTGCTGCTGACTCCTCTGTGCTGCCGGTGCAGGCGGAGGGTAACCAATCCTTGCCGGGATATTTCGGGGAGCCGCAGGTGGCAGAGGCCCACGAGGGCTGTGAAAGTCCCACCCGTGAGAGCTCTCATCTCTCACGTGGTGCCACTGCTCAGCCTCACTTTGTTCACTGAGGGAAGAACAGGATTTAGCCTGGAAGCTTTGAAATGCACATTTAACACGTGCCCGCATAGCATTTGTCATCCTGGTGGGGTAGTGTAGGATTATGCAATCCCTTTTTCCTGCAGGACCTCTGCTGGGTGTTCGGGCTCCATGTGTCATCGTTTCGGCAGCGGTGACGTAGTATTTTATTTTTATGCTTCTTCGTTGTGCAATTCTGCCATTTTTCACTGCATATCGTGGAGATCTGAAAGGAAAATGCATTCCTTCCTGGTTAATATTCAACAAACAGTCTATAAAAAGATGTCGTTACTGTGCAGTAATTGCTTTATTTATCACCTTTCCTATGTGGCTAAAGCTGCTGGAATCACTGAGCGGAGCAGGGAGCTGGTGGTTTGGGCTGCTTTGGCTTCATTTTCAATTTTTGGCTTGGGATTTTTGGCTCCTGTTGTAGAAATGGACCCGAATTCCTTAAGGATGGTGTCTGACAAGAACGGGTTTATCTTGTGCAGTCATCAGGACTGTGGGTTGCAGATCAATGACCATGATGGTCCTCAGCCAGCACATCCTTGGCTTTGTAAACATCCAAGGCCACGGGGTCGGGAGATCTAGAAGTCTTCTGGCCATAAAGTTCATGTCGTTTGACCTGTGGTGGAATACATTTGGTGGCCATACGAGGGTGAATAAGGCAAAGTTGAACTTCTCAACCACTTCAGAAACAGATTTCATAGAACAAATACTGGGGGAAAAAATATATTGGGTGCTTTTTGTTGTTTGTTTTAGATCTGTAGCTTTGTTTCTAGGGGAGAAAACCTAAAAAAACATGTTTTGTTTTCCCTTCTTGCACTGGACAAGGTCAAACACACTTGCAGCTCTCTCTGGCTGCTTCAGGCAGGAGAGGGGGTTACTTGCAGTTAACAATTTGGAAGTTAAGCCTAACTTGACAACTTTCTTGACTGAAGAGGATGGAAAGAAGTGCACTGTGACTAAATCTAGCATACAATTAATTCTTCTCCGCAGTTCTGTGTGTTAATTGCTGTCATTGTGTGAACTGATGGTTTAAGCAAAAATAGAAAATTTTCGAAGTGGTGTGTTGCTTACAATGCAGAGCCTTAGCTGGAAGTGCCAGCCCGCAGTGGCTTTGTGAATCTCTGCTGTGCTGTCACTCGCTGTGAATCATCCCCATGGGAAGGAAAAAAATGGGGAAAAGCACAAACCTGGGAAGTTTGTGCTTTCCCTGGTGGTTCAGCAGCCCCGGGCTGGCAGCGTGGAGGGAAGTGGGGCTGAGTGTTTCTGCAGAGATGCAGTTCAGTCTCCATCCTTGTGCTCTGTCTGTCCTTGCCCAGAGTCCCTCTGTTACAGGGCCCCGTGCCGTGCTCAGCTCCTGCTGGATCTGCTCCTGGTGTCCTGGGCTGGCCATGGGTGGAGTGGGATGGTCTCCAAGGTCCTTCCAACCCAAACCATTCTGAGATTCTTTGCCCGTCTGTGAGAGGTTTTCGATGTTGCCTGGTGTGCCCTGGAGAGGGATTGGAGGAAAGGCACGAGAAGAGAGAAGGTGTCACTCTCAAATGGCATCCAGAGCTGAAATTACCAAGGTCTGCCTCAGCCCCTCCAACTTCAGCCTGACAGAGCTGCCATGACTTGTCTGGAGTGTGGGGTTTGTCCCTTCTTGCATCCAGAGTGCCCATGAACAAGCAGCTCTGCTTTTCAGGCGGGCAGGATAAAGCCCAGCTGGGGCTCTCCTCACCTTGCCGCTCCCCGAATCGCGGTGCTTGCTCGCAGGGATGCCCCAGGAGCCTGGAGAAGGGCTGTGTGAACAAGGAGCTGAGCCTTCCATCCACTCTGTTGCCAAAGAGGCTGGGAACAGCCTCCTGCCTCTTCTGGCACTTTGTTTGAACTTCAGAGCTGCCACTTTAGGCGCTGCCTTTGAGTAGCTGAATTTATTTTTTCGCGTGTTCTGTTGCTTAGCGACCAGGGGAGGAAAAACAGTCACTGCAGCTCATGTGGGTTTATTACTGATAAGTTAGCATCTCTAATACAGGAATGTATTTTTAATAAGACTAATGAGCTGTGATTGCTGACTTTTCCAGGTGGAATGTTAAATAAACTGTGTTGATGCATTGGGTATAGAACCTGACACCCTGAGGGGTTTGAGGTTACCTCGAGCTATGCCTTGAATGTCTGTGCTTGTGCAGGCTGTTGTTTGAGGGTATTTTATGCTGCTGCCACTTTATTAGGTGAGGAGGAGTTTCTCCTATTTTTTTGCCCTGTTTTCCCTTGCAATAGAAGGGATTTGTTTTAAAAACTAAAGAGACAACAGCATTGAAAGAATCCAAAGCAAAACCCCCCTGCCCGGGAAAGCAGAGTTTACCTGCTGAAATACAAAAACTCCAAGCTGAAAGTGCAGAAAACAGTCTGTTTGCCTGGGAAAGCACTGGAAAGTGTTCCCATTTTAGTCTGGTACCGTTTTTGACTGGGACAAGTTATAAATTTTCTGGTCTTGCATCAGATGTTGGCAGCAGCAGTTGGTTTTTATCATTCATGGGGCAGCATTCCTGTTGCTCAAAAAAGCATTTGTCTGATCAAGAGCTTTTTGGAATTTGTTTATAAATCTTTCCTTGCCGCTGGAATATTTGGAGAGCGTTAGCAGCAAGAATGCAGATAATTCTGACTGGCAGAAGCCATCTCTGTGTTTGTTCCCTGCTTTTCTAGATTGCCTGTTCAAGCTATGTCCCATGAACCGGTACTCGGCGCAGAAGCAGTTCTGGAAGGCAGCAAAGCCAGGGGCCAACAGCACCACGGATGCCGTGCTGCTCAATAAACTGCACGTGAGTATCCCTCTGCAGGGCCCTCCTCACCCTCAGCACTCCTGCTTTAAATCAGGATTTCCAACCAGCTTGGCACAGTTAATGAGGAGACGCCGAGCGTACGTGAAAATCAGCGTGCAGGATTCCTTTGGAGACGTTCACTCCAAGCCTTCAATCCTCTGATTTATGACAAAATCACAGAATAAGCTGAGTTGGAAGGGAGCCACAAGGATGATCCAGTGCAGCTCATGGCCCTGCACCCCAAATCCCACCCTGGGCATCCCTGGCAGCGCTGCCCAAACGCTCCTGGAGCTCTGGCAGCCTCGGGGGCCGTGCCCATCCCTGGGGAGCCTGGGCAGTGCCCAGCACCCTCTGGGGGAGAACCTTTCCTAAAATCCAACCTAACCTTCCCCTGGCACAGCTCCAGCCACTCCCTGGATCCTGTCACTGTCACCGAGAGCAGAGCTCAGTGTCTGCCCCTCCTGTTGCTGCTCAAGCTCTGTGTCCCCCAGTCCTGTGTCCATGTACTGGGTTAGAGCTGGGGTAGCCCTGGAGCTCTTGTCTTTAACCTGTGGTAAAGATAATGGTGCTCCAGGGGAGCATTTTGGCTGCTAACAGCACAAAAAAGGGACCCTGGAAACAACTGCACAGAGGATTCTCAGGCACTGCATCCTGATGTGGGAAATCAGGAGCTGCTGCTCTGATCAATCTATTGGGATTGCTCAGACAAACATCTCTGCTGTTGATACATGGAAAGGTTGATGGGTAATTAGGAGTAATTATAAGGCCAGACAGCCTCTCCTTCCGTATTAGCTTGCAGTATTTAATATTTTCTGGGTAAAATGTTGACATTCAGCAGCTGAAAACTCAGTAAGGCAGTTGATTGCTGTTTTTAGAGCTCCTATATAAAAAAAAGCCAACTTAACTTAAATACCATCTGTTGACTTTAGAGTTAAATAAACTCAGTGTTTATGTTAAAATTACATAGCTGGAGTACTTCATGTCAGAATTACAATTCTAAATATTTTTAGGTTCTTTAGGCCTATATTAAGCTCATTGTAGCCTGGAATACGAAGTGGCCCCGTAGGAGAGAGTCACTTGCTGATTGCCATATGGCTGCCTCGCTCCTGCACTTCACAAAGACCCACTGGTGGACTCCTTCTGCTTCAGAAAATGTATTTATAACCCAAAAGTATCAGCTTGGCAGGGACAAGGCTATTTTGGTAGCACAAAGCTGCCTCACCTGGGCCGTGTTTCTCATGTTGATGGGGAAGGAGGCTGTGGCAGCAGGCTCAGGGTGCTGGGGGTTCTGGGGCTGGCTGCTTTGGTGTATAAGGAAAGCAGAGAGTTCATGGGTTTTAAGAGAAAATAGAGGCTAAATACTGCATCGTGTGGAAGAAGGCGCCTTTGGAATTGCCCTGGATTACATTCTCATGTGGAGTTGTCTCCCCTTCCCAGAGCAGGGGTTTGGGACCTGTCCCTGCTCAGCTGACACCTGACCCTTTTGTGCCAGTGTCCTGGAGCTCCAGGATGAGATTTTTCCAGGATGAGATTTGTCCAGGATGAGATTTTTCCAGGATTAGCCCCAGCCTAGTGATGCTTGCACAGATATGTCCCACCATGACCTGCTCGATTTGGCGAAAGGATCTGAGTGTTTACAGTTTTACTGGGGATTATTAATCTGCATCACTTGGCCACGAAGTCTGGTGGGCCCAGTCAGGCCTGCAGTGACGCGGGGCTTGAAAATCATCGTGTCCCATGGACATCACTCCTATCAAAACTTCTTCCTGCCACTCCTGTGTGTCACCTTGTCCACTTGCTGGCACGTGGGATGCTCTAAACCCCGTGCTGTGCACGGGACCCTGTGCCTGGGCTCACAGCTGTGAGCTCAGCCCAGGATGAGATTTCTTTACCAGTGCATTGCGTTTCCAACGCAGCTGATGATGCAAGATGTGTTCATCGTCATCACTTGCCTTTTTTGGCTTCTGTTTGTCTGCTGGTGGAATTTATTGTCTGCCACGGAGCGCTCCGTGCTGAGGTCAGGTTATTTTAAGTTAATGCCATTTAAGGGATTTAGAATCTGGGACACTTGTCTCTCTGTGGTCGCAGCATCCGAGCTGCTTGAGGAGCTGACATCTAGTGGCCAGAAAAGTGGTAAAAGTGGTTCTCCTGGAGAGGCTGGCAGGTTTGGGGGGTGCTTTTGAAGCACATCCCGAGTCCTAGTTGTACTTTCACAGAACACATTGTTTTCTGTATTTATGGTAAATGTGGCACCCAGTGTGGCAGGGCAGTCCTGGCTGTGGTTGCTGTTACTGGGAAAGGGCTCTGGTGTCTTGAAGAAACCTTTTATTGGCAGAATACTTGGAAATCAAGCACAAAATGTTGTATTTTAGTAACACAGAGAAAATCATGTTGCATTGCATGGCTGAGTAAAATTTTGAGTTTGAAAGAGCAGCTGTATTTCAGGTTCTCCTGGAGCAAGAGGCCAGTTTTCATACCTAGCACAGCATCTAAAGATAGCACATTTTGGGTGAGCTGGAGCTGGTACCATTCTCTAACCTTGATGCTCAGCCTCCTAAAAAGTCCAGTTTTAAATTGCTCTCCACCTCCAGATAGCAGTTAAAGCAAATACAGATTTATGTTTTTAATTCAAAACAGCATTTTTTCTGTAAAGTGAAGGCGAAGTTCTTTACCAAATGAAACTGTTGAAAAACAGCCTGGGCCAAATAGCTCGCTTTTAAAACAAAAATGGCAAGAGGCTCGTTGTAAATTATTAACTAGGTCTGTGTATCCTCATAATTACTCAATTTTGCAAGGGCTTTCCCTTTCCTTGCCCTGTCAGTGTGGTGCAGGAGGGCTCAGCTGTGGCACAGGGGATCCATCACCTCAGGGAGCACGAGCTCTGGGGTGGGGAGTGAGGAACTCTTAAATCCAGAGCTGCAGTGGGTATCTGTACGTGTCTTCCTAGAGATCCTGGGGCATAGGGAGGGGCACTGGAGTCTTCAGAAAATCACAGCCTGGAGGGCAGCTGGACCCTGTATTGGCAAGGGAAGATAAAGAATCAAAGTTGAGGTTCTTTCATTCAGTTTGTGTAGAAGTCAGTAGAAAGGAAAACAGAATTCCTGGCTGGAGTTGTTACCCATCCCTTTTTCACCTTTCCTCCAGTAGGTATCTGCCTTCTATCTTGTCTGAGCTTTTCATCTCGTGTTTTATTCCAAAATTGTGTCCAATTGTACCCAAATTACAGGTTACTTAAATGATGTGTGTCTATCTCCCCAAACAGTTGAAAAAGGGAATTGGAAATTACGCTGTTGGAAGCTGGAAAAAAAAGGAAATTAGGCTCTTTCAGATGCTCGCTGTTTTTCCAGTCCTTTGAAATAATCATGAAGAAAAGGGACTTTCATAAAACCCTCTTTTCTGAAACACTCAGCAATTGAACTGCTCTCCTTTCATTTCAGCATGCGGCAGATTTGGAAAAGAAACAGAACGAAACTGAAAACAGAAAACTGCTGGGAACAGTCATCCAGTATGGGAATGTCATCCAGGTAGGCTGTGAACATCCGTGCAAGCTGGAGAGGATTGAGTTGAAAATTCCCTGCTCAGTGGAGTTTAAATTTCTGGGATTCGTGGTCAGGAGTCTGTAGTTCTGCCAGGTTCCACCATGCCCTCAAGAGGGATCCTGGGGAGCAGGGCCTGGGTGTTAAATCTGTGATGGGGTCTGTGTCTGGGAAAACACAATAAAGATGCTCTCACACCTGCCAGGTTCAGCAGAAAGGAGGAGAAAGCCTTTATTATTGACATATCTCACATTCTTATACAATTCCCAACTGCACAAGGGACTGGAGGACATGGCACTTCCTCCTCAATCCCACTGGAGAAAAAAGATGCTCATCAAAGTTCTCTTATCACAAAAGGAATGAAAACCAGAAAATACCGTTAAGTAAACCTTGGCTATTATTTACATGAAACTGTGAGAAAGAATCCGACTCCAAGGTTAAAAACAGAAGGCTTAGCAAAAACCAGGGCAACAGAGGTCAGTTCTTTATTTTGGGTTAATCGTGTTTGGTTTTGAGGTCACCATCGATGGTTTTGTTCAGAAGTACTCGTTAGAGCCCTCCCCAGAGCTGCTGGAAGGTGGCACATGTACAGCACCAAATACCATCTCCTGGTGAGATGCTGACCCTTAAATCATAAACTGACCCAGAGAGGGAAAATCAATAGAAATGGTTACATTTGCAGTTAAATGAGAGCAATCAAAGTGAGAGAAGAGCAGCTTTGCCTCTCCACCAGGAAGAGCCACTCAGTCCCCAGCATTTCAGAGTTCTAGTCTGGGGTTTTTTTGAGCAGGTTGTTGTAAGTGGTGAGGGCATTTCCACGTGTTTGTCCTAGCTGGGGATGGGACACTTAAGGATTAACTGAAGGTGTTATATTCTGTGTCTGTGAGTGGGATTGCGCCTGAACCCATCAGTATTTTCCTAATTGCACTAATTAATCAGTACACAATCCCCTGTGCAGTCCTGAGTGGCATTGCCCTTGTCTCATGCACGCTCGGGTTGTTGAGGGGAGGAAGAGGAGCATTCTTAGAACTGAACTCTGATTCTTATTCTAGCTGCTTCACTTAAAAAGTAACAAATACTTAACAGTAAATAAGAGGCTTCCAGCTCTGCTAGAGAAGAATGCAATGAGGGTGACCTTGGATGAAGCTGGAAATGAAGGCTCCTGGTTCTACATCCAGCCCTTCTACAAGCTGCGCTCCATCGGGGACAGTGTAAGTGCTGGGAGCAGTGTCCTCACTCTTCCCTTTGGGCCCAGGCTGGATTTGGGGGGCCTCTCTTGCAATTAATGCCATGCACAGATCTCCCAGTGCATGATGATGATGCAGGAACAACCTTCTTGCTATGCTGTCATGAGGGGGAGGGAAATTGCTATGGTAACTTGTATTTTGGAAACGTGGAATAATCTAACATTGGAGGGAATAAGGGACCTAATTAGGCCGGCCTTGCACAATTCCTGCTCAATTCAAAATGGTAGGAAGTGTTGAGCTCCTTCAGGAGGTTTGGAAGGAATAATTAGCGTCTTGGTTTTCAGGGTTGTCAGCTTAGAATCAAAATTCGTCATCACTTGGGATGTGAGGAGTGAGGTAACAAGGAAGTGAAATGCTCCTGTTCACGGGAAATCTTTAAATTCATTGCCATTTTAATCCCTTCTTTTGCAACATCTGAGTCACTTGGGTATAGAATCTTCCTAAAACCAGGAGATCATAAGCTTCAGTGTGCTCTGGGGTTTAGGCCAGGTACATATTTGCAACTTAACACAGTGAATTTATCAATCAGCCATCATTTACCCTGTACCAGAACTCAGTCTGCTTCTTCTGCAAGGCCCTGGGTCCAGTAGCATGGGGGTTTTTGCCTCAGTGACTGAGTTTGGTGAGGTGAATTCTGAACCAAACAGAATCCTGGTGGAATGCTCAGGCTGGCAGCTCCCCAGACTGCAAAAAAGTGATTTCCTGCCATCACTTCCATTATTAAAAAAAAAAAGGGAAGAAAAAGAGCTTTCCTGGTGTGCAAATTTCTGCCTGATGCTGCACTTCTCTGCAGGTTGTCATTGGAGACAAAGTGGTCCTGAATCCTGTCAATGCTGGCCAGCCTCTCCATGCCAGCAGCCATCAGCTCGTGGATAATCCGGGATGCAATGAGGTAAGGGAGCACTGGCACAGCTGGAGCAGCTGCACAAACCCCTCTGTGCTTCAGCTGGGCTATTTGTAGGTGGTTTACAATTCAGCAAGCTGGTTGGTACCTGTGGCACTGCTTAGGAATGGTTATCCTGGTAATCAGGGACTTCCAAAAAAAGTCTTGGAGCTCTACTTCCTCTTGGGTGCTGCCAGAGGTTTGAGTTTGCATGACTGGCTAAAAATGAGATGTTCAGAAATCAAAAGTTGTGGCACTGTGATGTGCCCCATACTAGTCACTGAGAGGAAAATTAAATATCTACCAGCATAGCTGTGTAACAAGTGGCTTTCAAGCAAGCCAGTTCTGAAGTTACTTATTCTGGAGCAGATACAGAAAGAACTTCGCTTCTGTAGAGCAATGCAGCCAGGCCTGCAGCGTTCTGGTGAAAATTGCCTAAAAAATCAGACAGTGGCTTGTGGCAGTGCCTTGTGCAGGCACAGGACAGTGGGACTGCTGGTGTCTGTCCTCCTTTTAGGTCAACTCAGTGAACTGCAACACCAGCTGGAAAATCGTGCTCTTCATGAAATGGAGCGACAACAAGGATGACATCCTCAAAGGGGTGAGAGGCAGAGCTGTGCCCATCTGCAGCTGGGGCCCTGCTGGGCACTGCCCCCGCTGACCCTGCTGCCTGCCTTTGGCAGGGCGACGTGGTGAGGCTGTTCCACGCCGAGCAGGAGAAGTTCCTGACGTGTGACGAGCACAGGAAGAAGCAGCACGTGTTCCTCAGGACCACGGGCAGGCAGTCGGCCACGTCGGCCACCAGCTCCAAAGCCCTGTGGGAGGTGGAGGTGAGGACTGCAGCCCAGGCTGGGGCTGGCTTAGCAGGAACAATTCCAGCTTCTGTTAAAAACACTCTGTCTGGGTGTCTCAGGTAAAATTTTCCTGGTGTTACAAGTTTAATTTAAGTTCCTTCATTTGCTGTGCTTTCTGTGGAGCTCTGCTCTCTGATGGTGCAGCATAGAGCTCTCCAGCCCAGGTGCTTTACAGTTTAGGAAAAAGGCACAGGGAAACATCAGTGGAGTCATTTTCTTACCAGTCACTGAAGTTTAACAACAGCTTATAATTTCCAGTGTCCTGCTGAGTGTACTGGAGGCTCTATTTTTGGTGTGGAATAATGTGATTATGCATATCCTCAGTTGATAGGAGGCTGCAACCCCTTGCTAGTCTGTCTGAACTGGCTTTTTTATTCACTTGGCTTTTAAACAGAGTGACTAACACCTTGGCCATCACTGGCTTCTGAAAATAGCCTCAATCTGTTGGTATTATTAGAATTGGTTTATGATTTTAGGTCTGATTAAATGATGAACTGCATATAAGAATCAAAAAATAAGTTGTAATGATGGATAGGTGTTTTTATATTCCCTTTCCAGAAGTATCTACTGTGACATTCAGCTTCTCCTGTATTTCAGATGAAAGCCTGCCTGTAATTAGCATTACTTTGGCATGTCACTAGTCTGTGGTAGCTGCCCGTGTGTGTGCAGTTCCCTGGCACAGGTCAGGTAATTCTTCCCTGAAAGGTACAGGGCAGCTCTGATGAGTTTTCCTTAAGGAATTAGAGCAGCCAGTATGGGGTTACAGGTGTTGGAGGCTCTGCTTGCCCCCCTTAGTCAGTAAATACAAATATTAATTCTTTTGTACAGCCTTGTAGCATTTGAAATATTTCCAAATGTCTTCTCTGATCCACTTTAGGCAGTCAGAAATTAATTATAGCCAGAGGGTAATGGGTTTGTTGCCTTTTCTAGGGGTTTATTTCCAGACCTGGCAACACATGCACATAGAGAGCACCTTCTCCAATTCATTCATAAACTGCAGTGAATGAATCCCAGCCAGCTCAGAGCATTCCCTGCACTGTGCTGGTCACAGATGAGAGGTGGTTTTGTCTTCTCTCAGCCCCTGGTTCTGTTTGCTCCTCCCTGCACCCGAAACGAGGCAGATCCTGCTGGGAAGGGGGGTCTGTGCTGCACTCCAGGTGTGTTCCCTCCCCTTGCAGGTGGTGCAGCACGATCCCTGCCGGGGTGGAGCTGGCTACTGGAACAGCCTCTTCAGGTTCAAGCACCTGGCCACGGGGCACTACCTGGCAGCAGAGGTACGTGGGGCTGGGCTGGGCCCCCTGCCTGAGCTCTCTTCCTTTGGCACCTTCTCAAAATCTGTCATTTCCCACCTTAAAACTGGACACGGGGAGGGGAGGAGAGCGGTCATTTGGATCGATGCAAAAGTAGGTGCCAAATGCAGGAAGTAAGATGGAAGAGCTGAAAGAACGCTGTGGTTTGGGGTAGTTGTGAGCTGATTACAGTTTTTGTATGAATTCTAGAGGCAAGAACTTCTCCTGCGAAGAATAGGCACTAAATAGTATCCTGTCATGTGGGCACTGGAATCAATGTGACTTTATTAACTGATGAATAAATGGTAAATGACTGAGAGCCTTTGGGGGAAAATGAATTCAAGTGTTGGTAATGTCTCTTGAATCACTGATTTTTGAGCAGAATCGTAGAACTGAGTATAAAATTAAAGCACTGACTTCAGAGAGATCTGTAAAAACTGCAGATAGAGAAAAGTCCAGATTAAATATCCTATTTTGTATTCTTCTGATAAGCAGATTGGAAAACCAGAAGCATTTTGTCACATGCACACTGCAAATCCTGTTCAGCAGTGATCCAGAGTAGAGCTTTTCCAGTAAATCTTGGGTTTTCTAATCAGCCAAAACAAAAACGTGCTCTTGGATCATGCAGGAATATACCAGAGGAGACTGCTCACCTGATCCCTGGTCAGAATAGTGTTTGTTCTAAAAGATTTCTCCAAGCCAGTAATTTCTAGTTGGAAATTCCACTTGGAATTTAAACAACAACAAAAAAAGCATAAACTTCAACTCTCTACTCTTGCTCCTGGAGTGATTCTGCTGAAGGAGATAAATCTCCCTGCACGTTCGCAGGCTATTGAGGTGATTTCTGGCCTGGTGAGCTGGGCTGGGTTTGGGCAGAGTGCTCTGCATGCCTGCAGAGTGCAGGGCGCTGGTGGCCACCCGAGCTGAGGTGGTGCTCAGGCTGTTTCCCACGTGCAGCTGTGCTGGAGTTTTGACGTGCCTGTGATTCTGTTCCATCAGGTAAACCCTGACTATGAGGAAGATGACCTGGAGTGTCAATCCTCAGTAAGTATAGGCAAGGATATGGTCTTGCCCCTGATTGAGGAGGGCTCGGCACAGGCCCAGGACTGAGCTGGCACAGCTGGGCCAGGCTTCGTTGGTAGTGAAGAAACCAAAAACCTGAGAATGCTCTGGAGGCTTTTGTGGCCTATCCAAGGAGTGGGTGTTGAGAGCTGGATTAGACCCTAGTGAAGAGCCCAACCCACGTGGAATGGAGTTTACACATGAGCTGAACCCCCCTCAGCTCCTCCCTTCGTGGTGTCCTGTCTTTCTCTGTCTTCCTGTCTCCTCCACCTTGGCTTCTGTGGAGCCCTGTCCTGCCAAGGGCTGGAGATCAAGGGGCTCAAGGTGACACGGGATGGGAAGTGTCCCCAGGGGAATGTCCCCCAGTGCTGTGCCTGTCTGACCCCCGTGTTTGAGCAGTGAATTTGCTGTCATTGCACCTTGTCTGAGGACAGCAGGATAACAGAGAGCAGGAATGGCAGGGGGAGGGTGATTCCAGTGCCATTCCTCTGATTTTCCTGTGGGAGCACGTCTGTGTTGTCAGTAAATGTTGTTGTGTCAAAGATTGTGAGTGTGTGGTGTTTTGTGTTAACAGAAGCTTCTCTGTGTCAGAGGGAACCAGCATTGCCTCAGTAGTTGAAAACAGAGCTGGAGGAGCACTTTCCATTGTGGATTTTATTTATTTAGCTGGGTTTGATCATAGGCTTATGCAGCTTTCTTGGTCATTTATCCCGTATTGTGGAAGATTTGCACCATTTGGATATGACAACGAGCTATTCCTTCCGTTCTTAGGAGATGGATGTGATGCTTAGAAATCCTGCAGGGTGCATTTTTCCTCCTGAAAGGATTTGTCACTATAGCCTGGCTGTTAAAATGCTTCCCTTGCCCCCAGATATTGAGAGCTGTTTTCCTGGTTACTTCTTGGTGGCATTTGGCAGCTTGACTGCAGTGAACTAAAATCTAAAAATCTGAACAAACCCCACCCACAGCTGTTGTCTGGGGAGGTGTGGGGGGAACCCAATACCGAGATATTTTGTTGGGTTAATTTTTCGAACATTAATCAATGTTGAGGTCCTTCGGGTAGCCAGCCCTGCTCCTGTGGTGTGTCCTGCTGACAACATTCCTGCACGGCCTCAGCTCTCTGGTTTTTCCCTGCTCTGTCTCTTTACCACTAGATGGCAAAAATAGACCAGCGAGAACAGGAGCAGGAGCACAAGAATTCGGCTCTGACAGGAAATTGCCACATCGTTTAACATGCACTGGTGACAGCAGGGTGTAGGCTGCTTTGTCCAACTTGATCCAAACTCCACTTGATCCAAACTCGAGCTGTCTGCAGGGTTTCTGTGCACAGCTCTGGGGTTTTATTGCTGCTTTCTCCTTATCCCTCAGAGGGCTGTGCAGGAAGGGTTTACACGGGCACGGGTGAGGTGCCAGCTCCACCTTCCAGCAGCAAAGGGGGCTGCTCTGGTCAGCGTTGGGGTTGAATTTCAGCGCTCCCTGAATTGCCCCATTTCCTGCTTTCCTGTGTCTGGGAAAACACAATAAAGAGGCTCTCACACCTGCCAGGTTCAGCAGAAAGGAGGGAAAGGCAACTTTATTTACATATGTCACATTCTTATACAATTCTCAACTCCACCAGGGATTGGAGGACATGTCCCTTCCTTCTCAATCCCACTGGAGAAGAAAGATGCTCATCAAAGTTCTCTTATCACAAAAGGAATGAAAAACAGAAAATACCGTTAAGTAAACATTGGCTATTATTTACATGAAACTGTGAGAAAGAATCTGACTCCAAGGTTAAAAACAGAAGGCTTTAGCAAAAACCAGGGCAACACTTTCCGCTTTGTTGCTCACGTTCAGCTTTGACAGAGTTTCAAGAAGTGGCCGGTTGTGTCCTGAGGGACAAGCTGTGAATGCAGAGCAGCTGTATTCCTCACTGTATTCCCTCCCCTTGCTGGAGGGGATGAAGGAGACAGCTGAAATTCGGGGAATTCATTCCAAGTGAGCGAATTTCTCCCAGAATTTCTCTCCAGATGGACTCTGAGTGTAGAGTTGCTCCTTCCCTTGAAGGCACACTCCCAAAGTGTATTTCTGTTCCATACAGATAAGTGCCTGTTCCCATGCACAAAATCAGACTTTAAATGTCACTGCTTTGCAGCCAAGTTCATTGACTGCAAATGTGTTCACTTGGGAGTATCCTGAGGCACAGGCAACTCTGGATACCTTTTCCATCTGCTGCAGGATGGCAGTGCCTTGACAGGCAGGTGCCTGATTGCTGACTCCTTTGGGTGCCTCCCTGAGCTGGTGCCACCATCACAGAGAAGCTGGGAAATTGGTTCCTTGGTCACCTTGAAAATTGCATCCAGGATTTAGGTGGCTGTGCATGGGCAGCCAGGACAGTGAGCAGCTTCTCTGGGGACTTGTGACAGCTGGGAGTTCCCTAGGAGAGGATTTAGAGAGAGTTGTTGTTCCTTCTTCTCAGTTCCTCCTTGTTTTTTCCTACCCTTTTGTCCTTTCACCTGAAACCCTGGGGTTTTATGCAGTTGATGAATCTTTACTTTGCTGAAGGAGGCTGAGGATTTGCTGGCACTTTGGGAAAATAAAGATCCTTCTGGTGCCATGGCCTTGGGAACACGTTGTTGTGCTTGAGAGCAGCACAAGCTGTAGTGTGAACAGCAAGACGTGCAGCTCCTTGATTAGCTTTGTGTTTCTCTTGCCTGGGATTGATGGATGTGGGTCCCATTCTTGCTGCTGAAGCTGATTATTTCCCAGCAAGGTCGCTGGTATGTGGCGTGGCTGCTTTTTATGTTTTCAGCTCACTAATTTCTTGGTTAGAGGGATAATTGCAGTGTGTGGGATATGTTTGGAGAGCTGGTGTAGTGTCAGAATTGGGGATCTCGGCTGATGTGTGTTACCAGAAACCAGTCAGAGCTCCCAGTGCGTGTGGGGTGAACACCTGGGGAGGTTTTTCTCTTCTGGCACTGCCTGCAAAACCTAAATCCTGCATGGAGGGGGCGAGTCACTGTGGTGGTGCTCACCAGGGCAAGCAAGGAGTGGTTGGCCAGAGAGCTGCTGCCAGTGTTGCTGGTGTCCTGCAGCCCAGCTCCTGAGCCCCGTTTGGGGCAGTGGGGGTGGCTCTGCAGGGCCTGGCCTGACCTGGGGGTTCCCTCTGCAGCTGGACCCCGAGCAGGAGGCGGCGCGGCGGGGCCGGGGGCCGCAGGAGAGGATGGCCTACTCCCTGGTGTCCGTGCCCGAGGGCAACGACATCTCCTCCATCTTCGAGCTGGACCCCACCACCCTGCGAGGAGGAGACAGCCTCGTCCCCAGGTACGGCCACCTGTGGCAGCTCAGTGTCCCTCTGACTGTCCAGAGGGGTCTGGAGCCCTGCCAGGCAGTTTCGGAACTCGAGACGAAAGCACAGAACTCT
>VYXC01012982.1:398648-436410 GCA_013397175.1 Platysteira castanea | reverse complement strand
ATCTCGGTGGAGCAGGTCATGCTGTCCCTGCTCCAGGCACTGAGAGATAAGAAAAAATAAACAACCTGAACGTGAACTCGCAGAAGTCTCCGATCACTTTTGGCTCTGGCATGGGACTTTTTAAGATCAAGAAACAGCCATAAAACATCTTAAAAACCAGCAGAGACCATAGCCACCGGCTCAGGCTGGGGGCTCTCGAGGGGTTTTTGAGGTAAAGGTGCCCCAGGCTGCTTCCCTTTTATCCTTGGGAAGCAGGTTCCTCCTCAAGTGAATGTAGAAATGATTAGAAAGTGCCTGAAGCTTCACTTGAGTACTTTGCAGCTGAGGTGTAAGTAAGAGAATGCCATTTTACAGATGGGAAAATTGAGATTAAGTGGTTTCCTAAGTGACTTCCTTGCCAGGATTGACCTGGGGCTAAGAGCCTTGGGTGTCCTATCAAGGCATTCATTCCTGTGACCTGTCTGAATTGTGCTAGGATGGAACACCAGCTGTTTAGCACAGGTTTTTCTGTTGTTTACCTGTTCTTTTCTGTTCATGTGGCACCTCTTGCTATTGCAAAGCTGCTCCAGGTCACTCGGGCTGCCCACAGCCCTTTGCTGCTGGGCCTCTGAGAAAGCACAGGTTTGTTCCACCTATTCAGCAACTCCCTAAATCATCAGATGCCCCAAAATACAGAGAGCAGGGAGTTCTGGGCTGAAAACCCCAGAGGTAAGGGAGGAAGCTGGCAGCTCATGGCAGTGAAAAAGGGAGGATGGGAAGAGGTTTAGTTTGTTCCTGTGCAGCAGCTGAGTTACAGCAGCTCAGAGTGGCTGTGGCTCTGTTTTAGAGCTTCTTTCACGATAGGAGAAGCCTTCCTCAGGTGAATTTGTAGAATGAGCTAAGGCAGTAATAATGTTATTCCAGTTGTGGGATGCAGGGCGGACAGAGCCGACACTTCTTTTCCACTTGTTCCTGCCAGCATCTCAAAATCCCAACAATGCAGAGCTTTCCCAGCTGGGAAGCTGACTCACACTGGGACACTCCTGCCTTTCTTTCAGGAACTCCTACGTGAGGCTCAGGCACCTTTGCACCAACACCTGGGTTCACAGCACCAACATCCCCATAGATAAGGAGGAGGAGAAGCCCGTGATGCTGAAGGTGAGTTCTGGTGCTTTGTGTGAGCACACCCTTTGACTCCTGGGCTTCCACAAAAGTGGAGTTCCACTCCCTGAGCCTGTCACACACCAAGCATGTGACAGGAATGAACAGTGCCTGGGCAAAATATTTGCTTTTAATGGCTCCGTTTCGTGGCAGTTTGCTGGTTACACTGTTCAGTTTTTGCCCTGATGCCTTCTCCCAGCCACCCAGAAACAGAGACCAGACAGGAGTAAGGGAATAAAGGCAGGGATTTATTTGAAGGCCTTCAAGGCACACCCTGGGGAGCCAGAGGCTGCTTCCATAAAATGGACCCCAAGGTGGACAACGAGTCACGAGTTCTTGACACTGATATAGGTTTGGTCCATTTGCATCTCAGCATAAATTCACCAATTAAAACTTTAGCTCTCTTCAATTTCTCCACCTCTCTCATGGTCCCAGTTTACACCTTTTGGGCCTAGGCCAGCCCGAGTGTCCTTGAACAGCTCAGAGAGGCTTTGTTGTGTCTGTCTGGCCTAAGAGAGCAGCTCACGAGCTACAGGAAACTTTAGAGTTACACACGGGGCAGTACAGGATTTGAAAAATTAAAACTTTTAACAGAAATTAAAACTTAAGGCATCAGCCCCACAACAGTCATCAGGAGCAGAATGTTTTTCCCACTGGCTACAGCAACAGTTTTCACCTCACCTGCTGCTCCTTTGATTTAGGAACAGCTCTGAGCTTGCACAGAGTGGCAGTGTTCTCCGTTTGGCTCCAGCAGTGCTCCCGTGCTGCCTGAGCAGAGTGTGGCTTTCCTGTTTCATTGTCACCAGGCGTGTGAAGCACTGCTTTGTTCCTGCCTGTGGGTTTGCTGATAAAGCTTCTCTGGGTTTCAGATTGGGACCTCTCCAGTGAAGGAGGACAAAGAGGCTTTTGCTATAGTGCCAGTCTCACCTGCAGAGGTTCGGGACTTGGATTTTGCAAATGATGCAAGTAAAGTTTTAGGTTCCATTGCTGGCAAGCTGGAAAAGGGAACAATAACCCAGAATGAAAGAAGGTAAGGAAACCAGAACTGGGGTCAGATAATGTTGTTGCCTTTATTCAGTAACTGTTTCTTTGAAATTTTTATCGGAGTAAGCTATAGAAGAGGGATTTGGTTTCCTCCTTGATGAGATTTTAAAAAATGCATGGTTTTATTGTTGTGCCCACCGTGGAGGTTCTCAGGCCTGGTCTCTGCAGCCCTTCTTGTCCTCTGAAGTGAGAGCATGGGAAATGTTGGGAGCTTGGGGGACTAATCCCCAGCATAGCTCTGCAAATGGAGTGTGGGAATTCCTAATCCACCTTGTGAGCTCTGAACTTGTGACTCTGCAAATCCTCTGACCGTGTCTGTGAAAATGTGGCCACACAAAAAGAGCACAGAGGTGGCTGTGTCACACCAGGACCCGTGTGCTTCCATAGCCAGTGCCTTTAATTCGGCCTCGGGATGGAATATCACCTGATTGATTGTTTGTGGCGTTTGAAAGCAGTGCCAAATAGAACTTGGCAAGCATAGGGTTGCCCTGAAGTGATTTTCTTGTCTTGCTGCTGCTCTGGTTTGGACAGTGAGGCTGCAGCAATGGGGGAGCATTAGTTCCTAATTTTAAATTCTGTGCAAACCTCTGAGCTTTATGCAGTCTCTAATTGCTGTTAGTTTTTCCCTTAGCATTTAGAAATCTGTGTAAACTTACCCTGGCACTGCTCTTTTAGCAGAGAATTTGCATTCCTACGTTAACAACTTCTGGCTTTTCTGTAGATCCGTTACCAAACTGTTGGAGGATTTGGTCTACTTTGTTACTGGTGGAACTAATTCTGGCCAGGACGTCCTTGAAGTGGTGTTCTCTAAACCCAACAGAGAGCGGCAAAAGCTGATGAGGGAGCAGAACATTCTAAAGCAGGTGGGCTGTGGTTTTCTCTAAGCTCTGCCTGTGAGAAGAGTTGTTGGAAAATAAGAATGTGATAACAGAGAACCTGGCCAGGCTGGACAGGCTTGGAGCAGCCTGGCCTGCTGGGAGATGTCCCTGCCTGTGGCAGAGGGTTGGGACGAGATGATCTTTATGATCCCTTCCAACCCAAACCATTCTGTGGCTCTGCCAAATTTTGGTCTCCAGTTATTGGGACCAAAGCTCCTTTGAATTTCCAGCTTTCAGCAGGCTCTGGGCAGTGGCCTGTAGGCTCACCATGGCTGGAACTAAAAATTCCAGCAGATGATGCTGAGTAAAGGTGATCAGCATCTTCTGTCAGGGCTGCTCCGTGGCCGGGAACCTTGGTGACTGCAGCATATTCCTGCTGTGCCCTTCGAAATCCAACAGCACAGAGCTTTGGCATTTATTTTAAGCAGAGGAAGGCAGTGCCTGACGGAGTTGTGTCTGTGTTTTTGAACGAATCTGTAGATTTTCAAGCTGTTGCAAGCCCCCTTCACGGACAGCGGGGACGGCCCCATGCTGCGGCTGGAGGAGCTGGGGGACCAGCGCCACGCGCCCTTCAGGCACATCTGCAGGCTCTGCTACAGGGTGCTCAGGCACTCCCAGCAGGACTACAGGAAAAATCAGGTTTGTGATGGTCACTGGCACCAGCGTGGTTTCCATGCTCCAAAAAAAAAAAGCTTTATCCCTTAATATAAACCCTGCAGGACTACAGGAAAAATCAGGTTTGTGATGGTCACTGGCACCAGCGTGGTTTCCATGCTCCAAAAAAAAAAAGCTTTATCCCTTAATATAAACCCTGCAGGACTACAGGAAAAATCAGGTTTGTGATGGTCACTGGCACCAGCGTGGTTTCCATGCTCCAAAAAAAAAAAGCTTTATCCATTAAAATAAACCCTGCTCTGCTGTGGTTGTACAGTCAGCAAGAGGTTTTGGAATGGCTCCGTTTCATTCTGTTTTTGATGTTCATCTCTGTCAGAGATGATAATGTAATTAGCACTGGTTCTGAGTGGGATTTAAGAAAACAACAGAATTCTGACTGTCCCATGCAGGTGAATTACAAGACTTTGCTCACTCTTGCTGGCTACAGGCACCACTGGAAGCTGCCCTGTAAATTAAGGCTGTTCAGTTTTTACTGCCATGTATTAAAAACAAGGTCCTGTCAGATAAGTATAAATTCCTTGCTGGTGTCTAGCCCAGGAGAGAGGGGAGGGATGGATGGGTTCGGGCTGTCTGTCATTGTTTGCTTTCTTTCACATAAACAGTTTGGATCTAACCCAGTTCTCTCCTCGGGATATCAGTATTGACAAACACCATCCTGTTTCCTGTTGCTATTTTAAATCCTGAGGGTTAATTGCACCCCCTTCCTCCTTGCCTGTGTGTTTTGAAGGAATACATTGCCAAGCAGTTTGGCTTCATGCAGAAGCAGATTGGCTACGACGTCTTGGCCGAGGACACCATCACAGCCCTGCTCCACAACAACCGCAAGCTCCTGGAGAAGCACATCACAGCTGCTGAGATTGACACCTTCGTGAGTCTCGTGAGGAAAAACAGGGAGCCCAGGTGAGAGCTGCATTTCTGAATACGTGATTACCCTTTTCCTTCTGGGAGAAGGCTGCACCTGCCAGCTTGCTCAGGAGGGAAGCACAGCCAGTTCACCGTGTTCTGGCACTCGCCCTGCCGTCCCCTCGGGCAGCGAGTCCTGCTCTGCACTCCTCAAGTGGAGTTCTGAGTGTTTGCTTCCTGAAATGTAGGTTGCTTCAGTGTAGATCTCAGCAGTGATTGATACCCTCTTGGCTCACGTTTTCCGACAGGTTTTTGGATTACCTCTCGGATCTGTGTGTTTCCATGAACAAGTCTATTCCCGTGACACAGGAGCTGATTTGTAAAGCCGTGCTGAACCCAGCCAATGCAGACATTCTCATCGAAACCAAGTAAGTTGGTGCCTTTCAAGATGGTTCTGGTGTGAAGCAGAAGGAAGGTGGCTGGAAGCTGAGCAGGCTGCTGGGGAAGCAGGGAATTGTGTGGGGTCCTCCTCAAACACACGAGGCTGGGGACAGCAGGTGTCTGCCAGGTGCATCCTCAGCCCTGCAGGCAGAAATCCTTCAGATCTCTCCCGTTTGATCCAAAGCACGGAGACTTTGCAGGAAGGTGTGCAGGCTCCTGGTCTGAAATTCCCCAGCTCTGAGGGAGCTCAGCTGGCAGCAGAGCAGGAGCTGGTCTGGCTCTGCTCACCTTTCTTCCCACCGAGGTGGGATTTGGGGTTCCTGCTCTCCTCTGCCATTGCTGAGGCCTCCTAGCAGGCACCAAATCCTGATTATCTTGAGTAAAGGTGGCTTTATTCAGTATGTGTACCAGGGAATAGATAACCATTATCAGAATACTGGGAAAGGGAAGCAGGCAGTATTTAAAACACAAACAGCTGGGAGTATTCTTGCACATTTAGTTCTTGTCATGAGATCATAAAGGCTGTACTTATTTCCACGAGCACTTAATATTGGCACGTCACTTATTTCTCCTTGAGTGTTTAATTTGGGGGTTTTTTCAGATGTTGATCTTTTCTTTGCTGGCAGCCTTTTTAGGATCAGCAGCTGATTTATTTCTGGTTATTTCATGGCATAAACAGAAATTCTGATCCATTTGGCATTTATGGGATACAGAATTAATCAATTTTTTAGGTATTTTTCTTTCCCATATCTTTTTCTGGTCTGTTGAATGATCTCTGAATCAGTTCTCCTGTAAAGGTTTTAAAAGTCCATTATTATGTGTCTTTAACTTCCTTGTTTCTTTATCTTTTTCACTTGGAAGGAGCTGAAATGTTCATCTTTTTAAGGTTGAATGGAAAGCTTATAATCTAATGCTTTTAATAATACACCCTAATGATTTGGTGTAGTAAAATGCTACTGCTGGAAGGGTAAGATACATTTTACCAAGCATCTTAAAGGAAATGTGAAGGATGTCTGTGGGTCTGGGATGTAACCTCCCCTCCTCCTGGCAGGCTGGTGCTCTCACGCTTCGAATTTGAGGAAGTGTCGAGCGGAGAAAATGCCTTGGAGGTTGGAGAGGATGAGGAGGAAGTGTGGCTGTTCTGGAGGGACAGCAACAAGGAGATCCGCAGCAAGAGCATCCGAGAGCTGGCCCAGGACGCCAAGGAGGGGCAGAAGGAGGATCGGGATGTGCTCAGCTACTACAGGTGAGCCACAACAGCAGAGCTCAGAGCTCAGCAGGGCTGCGTGGGGAGGCCCTGGTGTGTCTGGGAAAACACAATAAAGAGGCTCTCACACCTGCCAGGTTCAGCAGAAAGGAGGGGAAAACTTTATTATTTACAGATTTCACATTCTTATACAATTCCCAACTCCACAAGGGGTTGGAGGACATGTCACTTCCTTCTCAATCCCACTGGAGAAGAAAGATGCTCATCAAAGTTCTCTTATCACAAAAGGAATGAAAAACAGAAAATACTGTTAAGTAAACATTGGCTATTATTTACATGAAACTGTGAGAAAGAATCTGACTCCAAGGTTAAAACAGAAGGCTTTAGCAAAAACCAGGGCAACACCCTGGGTGCACAGGGTGTATTTTGGGAGGAAAGCTCCTGTTTCATGCCCAAAACAGCCTTCAGAGAGAGAGGGTGAAGTATCTCAGAAGTGAGAGCTGAAAGCACAAAGTTACTCACAGTGAGGAGTCCAGTTCCTGACATGAGCCAGCTTAAACTGATTTTTAAAAAGTATTTCAGACTTCCAGTGTGTTGGATTTGTTTGTGCTCGGTTTCCTGCTGGTGGCTGTTGGGAGAGCCCCCAGAGGTGACCCCTGGGTTCCCTGTGGGGACGGCAGGATTTGGGTGTGTGGAGGGCTTTGCTTCTGGTTTGCAAGGAGTCCCTGCTGTTCCCTGTGCCTGCTGCTCTCTCTCGGAGCCCTCACTGGTGCTGCAGCTCCCAGCAGCACGAACGTGGAGCTGTGTTCGTGCCCAGGCTGGGTGTGGAGGGTGTGCAGGGCTGCTCTGGGCAGCTCGGACACCAGCGAGGTTTCCAAATGACTTGACAAGACACCGAGTTCTTGGCATAGTGTGGGGTCAGGTTTCAGCCCAGACCAAATTCCTGTGTCTGGGTTATAAACCCCTGAGAGTCATTGGACAGACTCAACTGTGGCACTGCAGAAAGTACAACTAGATTATTTGTTTTAATAATAATTTTGTTTTGAATTGTCTCTTCCATTGAAATGATTCTTGCAGGAGAATTCCTAATACGTGGTTTTATTTGAGCCTGTTGGAGCTCAAAAGGAGACCTCTTAGATACAAGTTTTTAAACGTATGCTTTCAAAACAGGTATTTTTCTTGAACTTGGCTTTAAATAGAATTGGTAATGTTAATTGTTGGTGTAGATATATTGGAATAACAATGGTACTGTTAATTATTTTTAGTCTACATTATACCTCATAAACATGCCTAAAAGAAGGGCTTAGGATATGGTTTGGTCAAATTCCATGAGGGGTACTGAAAGTGAAAGGAATCTGCTTTCAATGAAATGTTCTTTTCTTGGGGAAGCCTTACACTTGACAGCACTGAGCAGCAGCCCATGAACCCTGCTGAGTGTTGGGCACGTGCTTTGTGGCTAAAGGTGAATTATCAGCCTCTTGGTTGTGCAGAAGTGAGGTGCCAGTGATCAGTTCATGGCCTGAAAAGCTTAGGAGTGAAGTTCAGTTTGTCTCTCTGAGTTCTCTCACTGAGGGGAGCAGAGCTCAGTAGTTGTTTCATCAGGCACCTGATTTTTAATGACTGCACCCATCTGTGTTGCTGCCTCAGGGGAGTTTGGCTTCAGCATCTGTAAGAAGTGGTTGGCCTTACACGGTATTTAGGCTGAGTTGCCTTGAGTGTTGTTTGCATTCTGCTGTAGCTTTCATAAAAACCATTATTTATTATTTCCTGTGAGGGTGGGCAGGCCCTGGCACAGGGTGCCCAGAGCAGCTGTGGCTGCCCCTGGATCCCTGGCAGTGCCCAAGGCCAGGCTGGACACTGGGGCTTCCTGGGACAGTGGGAGGTGTCCCTGCCCATGGCAGGAGGTGGAGCTGGGTCATCTTTAAGGTCCCTCCCAACCCAAACCATTCAGTGACTCTATGATATTTTATCAGTGACTCTATTTTATTTATTCTATGCTGTTTAACTTATTCTATTGTTCCACTGGTTGCTAGCGTTTGATGAGTACTTTATTCTTTCCATAGTAAGGATGAGCTCTATTACTAGACAATTTATTATTATGTATATTAATACATAAGTCTATCAGTATATATACTTCATAGTGCATATATATAGTTATATATGCTTGCTATATAAAGTACACTTTATATGTGTTTATATATGCTTTGTATTTATCATATAAAGTATATTGTATATATATTTATAGATACTTTATAATACACGGGAAATTAAAGTGTAAACTTCAACCTCGCCAAAATTAAACCATAAACTTCAACCTCGCCTAAATCAAAGCCTCTTATTTTCGTCTTTTTTTTCCCCTTTTCCCCCCCAAAGATACCAGCTGAACCTCTTTGCTCGAATGTGCCTTGACCGCCAGTATTTGGCCATCAACGAGATCTCAGGGCAGCTGGACGTGGACCTGATCCTGCGCTGCATGGCCGACGAGAACCTGCCCTACGACCTGCGCGCCTCCTTCTGCCACCTCATGCTGCACGTGCACGTGGACAGGGACCCCCAGGAGCAGGTGACCCCCGTCAAGTACGCCCGGCTCTGGTCCGAGATCCCCTCCGAGATCGCCATCGATGAGTGAGTGATGCCCTGGGGGGTTTTCGGGTGACACCAGCTCAGTCCTAAATTCACGCGTTATTTGTGTGGTTTGTAAATAAATCAAACACCCCACAGTGTGTTCCTGAGGATTAAATGAGCTGTCTCTGTGTGTGGGGTGAGCTCGGTGGTCACAGAGTGTCTGGGTGATGTGGTCGTGGAGTGACCTGGACCTGGGTAGGGCAGAGGGGTTTGATTTCCCTTCCTGCCTCATTTGGTGAGAGGAGAGCNATGAGCTCTATTACTAGACAATTTATTATTATGTATATTAATACATAAGTCTATCAGTATATATACTTCATAGTGCATATATATAGTTATATATGCTTGCTATATAAAGTACACTTTATATGTGTTTATATATGCTTTGTATTTATCATATAAAGTATATTGTATATATATTTATAGATACTTTATAATACACGGGAAATTAAAGTGTAAACTTCAACCTCGCCAAAATTAAACCATAAACTTCAACCTCGCCTAAATCAAAGCCTCTTATTTTCGTCTTTTTTTTCCCCTTTTCCCCCCCAAAGATACCAGCTGAACCTCTTTGCTCGAATGTGCCTTGACCGCCAGTATTTGGCCATCAACGAGATCTCAGGGCAGCTGGACGTGGACCTGATCCTGCGCTGCATGGCCGACGAGAACCTGCCCTACGACCTGCGCGCCTCCTTCTGCCGCCTGATGCTGCACATGCACGTGGACAGGGACCCCCAGGAGCAGGTGACCCCCGTCAAGTACGCCCGGCTCTGGTCCGAGATCCCCTCCGAGATCGCCATCGATGAGTGAGTGATGCCCTGGGGGGTTTTCGGGTGACACCAGCTCAGTCCTAAATTCACGCGTTATTTGTGTGGTTTGTAAATAAATCAAACACCCCACAGTGTGTTCCTGAGGATTAAATGAGCTGTCTCTGTGTGTGGGGTGAGCTCGGTGGTCACAGAGTGTCTGGGTGATGTGGTCGTGGAGTGACCTGGACCTGGGTAGGGCAGAGGTGTTTGATTTCTCCTCCTGCCTCATTTGGTGAGAGGAGAGCTGTGCGGGTGAAAGCGCAATAAAGGACACGCTCACACCTGCTAGGTTCAGCAGAAAGGAGGGAAAAGAGAGAGTTGATTTACACTTATCATATTTTATAAGATTCTCAACTCCACAAGGGATTGGAGGACATGTCACTTCCTCCTCAATCCCACTGGAGAAAAAGGATGCTCATCAAATTTACTCTTATCACAAAAGAAGTGAAAAACAGAAAATACAGTTAAATAAACATTGGCAATTATTTACATGAAACTGTGTGAAAATTCTGACTCCAAGGTTACAACAGAAGGCTTAGCAAAAAACAGGACAGCAGAGAGCCACAGAATTGGTAAGCTTGGAAAAGCCCTTCAAGCTCAAGTCCAGCATCCACCACTGAGCTGTGTCCCCACATGCCACATCCACACCTCTTGGGAACACTTCAGGGATGGTGGTTCCAGCACTGCCCTGGGCCCCCTGTTCCGGGGCTTAACCCCTGTTTCAGTGAAGATATTTTCACTAAAATCCCTCTAAACCTCCCCAGCTTGAGGCCATCTCCTCTGAGCACGGGTCCCTCACACCACCAGCAGAAACAAGGGGGAAGGTGCTCAAACAAGGACCCGTTCCTTAACTTCCAGCTGAAAATCCTCTGGCACAGTGCTGAGAAACCTACACAAAACCACAGCTGGAGCAGGCACCTGGTTTCTCGACCACTTGTATTAACTCCTTATAATTAATAATTTCAAATTTATGGTACTCAACTGTTCAGAGCTCATTTTTTTCAGTTGGAGAAAGTGGACCCCTAAAATTGATGTTACATGTTAGGAATTTCAGTCCTGTCAATGTTAATGCTGGTGTTCAGTGGTTTCCTGTATTCCCCTCCTTGCCAGCCTGGTTTTCTCTGCTGAGAGAGATGCAGTAGATAATAAATCAAATTTAAAGGTCAAAATATAAAACCAAATGGTTTCAGCTCTGGCAGAGGCTCACCAGTGATAAGTGATCAAACAGGAAGCAAAAGTATTTTGTGGGAGGTGGTGGGATTGTCCTTCTTGAAGTCACTCTGCACATACTGAGAAGAAAACCCTAGAATTTATATTAAAAATTAATATCTGCTTTGCATATATATTGGTTTTATTTGCAGGAAAAATACCGTCCCCACTCAGCCTCTCTTGGCCACCCGTTCTCCCCAGTGCTGCACATCACTTGTCAGTGTTTCCACTCAAATACTGAGGGTTGCTTTTTCTATTTTTTGGGACAAATTTCTCTCTTTCTTGTTTTCCTCAGACATTTTAAAATAGTACCCAATGAGCATATGGGATAAAGCAACAAAAGCCAGGAAATTCTGGTGTCAGTGTCCCGACTCCCTCGTTTGGATAAATTATTTACCAGCCTTTAGCTTTCCTTAGATTTTGACAAACCAATGGAAAATTGTGCTGGGGGGAAAAGAGCCCTGTGTATTTGCATGCTAAGTTTTGTTTTGTTTTCTTTTTTGTTCTGTTCTTTTTTTTCCCCTCTTCAGCTATGATAGCAGTGGAACTTCCAAAGATGAAATTAAGGAGAGATTTGCACAAACAATGGAATTTGTAGAGGAATATTTAAGAGATGTGGTGTGTCAGAGGTTCCCTTTCTCTGATAAAGAGAAAAATAAGCTCACTTTTGAGGTAGTTATCCAGTTCTGATTTTATCCTTTCCTTTTCTTTTGTGGAATGTTGGTTATTTTTTCAGCACCAGGTAGTTTGGCAAGTCATTAGTGAGTGTAATTAGTGAGTGCTGAGCCTCAGCTGGCTCCCTTCTCCTCGTGCAAGTAACCCCACTGAAGTTTGGGAGCTTGAAATGATGGTTCTTGAAATACAATTAATGAATGGGAGTTTGTCTGAGGTTTGCAGCAGCCTTGTTTACTCTCTGTGCTCTCAGTGTTATTGCAAAGCCAGGCTTTACTGGAATAAAGATCTCAAAAATTAAACACTGTCTGCACGCACAGAGAGTCTCCAGAGCTTAAAGTGATGTTCACCAAGAGAAAAAGCATCCTGTGACTTACTGGCCTGTTAAAATAGTCTGTGCAAATGAAACGTAGCAAAACAATGCAAAAAAATAACCATTAATTTAAGAAAAGGTGGGATATTCTGTAAAAAATACAGCTGAGGTAATATACTTTAGATCAGGGGGCTGCATTAAATATTTGCCCTGTATGTGATATTTTTATGTGGATCTTTATGGGGTGGGCTTGTGGGGAAACTGTGTAACTTGGAAGTTACAGAGCTCAGCTTTATATGTGATATCTTTTGGGTGAGGCAACGATAGAAATTCTCTGTACCTCCCCTCTAGTCTTGCCCTGTTCTGTGGTGAGACACAGATTTTGTAGCTGATTTTGTAGCTATAGAAGGTCAGTTGCAGAGACAGACATTAACTGCAAGCATTGCAGTACTTGTAGACAAGTAAAAAACTTCCTGATGTGATGTAGAACTGGGCAGTCTTGCAGAATTCTCAGATATTATTGTAAAATAATGGTCTCAGCCAGGTTCTTGATCTTGTCACTGTGTTAAGACAACTTGACTGCGATAGCAAAATGTTTAGTATTAATCAGGCTTTTTATTGTTATTTTGGTAGGTTGTTAACTTAGCCAGAAATCTGATATATTTTGGTTTCTACAACTTCTGTGACCTCCTCAGACTAACCAAAATCCTCCTTGCTATATTAGACTGTGTGCACATCACTACCATCTTCCCTATTACCAAGATGGCAAAAGGCGAGGAAAGTAAAGGTAAGGCTGGGACGTGCAGGACAGAAGGTTCTGGGGTGGTTCCAGTTCATCTCAAAATGTCAGTGTGGGGTGGAATGATGGAGTCACACAACACCCTGAGCTGGAAGGGACTCACAGGATCACCCAGTGCAGCTCCTGGCCCTGCCCAGACCCCCCAAATCCCACCCTGGGCATCCCTGGCAGCGCTGTCCAAACGCCCCGGGAGCTCTGGCAGCCTCGGGGCCGTGCCCATTCCCTGGGGAGGCTGGGCAGTGCCCAGCACCTCTGGGGGAAGATCCTTTCCTGGATCTCCAGCCTGAGCCTGCCCTGCCCAGCTCCAGCCATTCCCTGTGTCCTGTCCCTGGTCACAGAGCAGAGATCAGAGCTGCAGCCCTTGGTGAGGTCTGACCTCAGTCTCCTCTGCCCCATCTGAACAGACCAGGTGATCTCAGCTGCTCCTCATATCACTTCTTCTCCAGCCCCTTCCCCATCTTTGTAGCCTCCTTTGGCTGCTCTTTGACATCTTCAGATCTTTCTTAGATTTTGACCCCCAAAGCTGCCTCCAGGACTGGAGGTGAGGCCACCCCAGTGCAGAGCAGAGAGGGACAATTCCCTCCCTCCCTGGCCAGTGATGCTGGAAATCTCCTCCTTTCTGTCCTTGGCCTGGTTGTAAAGCTGAGTAGTGCCTGTGATGGAAGAGGGAGAGGGCCAGGGGGCTTCTCCAAGCAGTGCTTCTGTTGGCCTCCCTGTCCCCAGGGTGTGGATGTGTGACAGTGAGACAGTTTCTCTCCGTAGGATGTGGCCGGTCCGTGCCCTGCTAATGCAGTCCCGTTCCACCACCCTAACCCTGCCTTTCCTCTCTGAAGGGAGCAATGTGATGAGGTCCATCCACGGCGTGGGGGAGCTGATGACCCAGGTGGTGCTCAGGGGCGGGGGGTTCCTGCCCATGACGCCGCTGGCGGCTGCCCCCGAGGGCAACGTCAAGCAGAGCGAGCCGGAGAAGGAGGACATCCTGGTCATGGACACCAAGCTCAAGATCATCGAGATACTCCAGGTACCAGCAGTGCAGAGGTGTAGCACTTGGTGCTGTCTCCAAGCATTAATTGTGTCCTGCTGCCTTTCTGCGTGTTTCTGGCTCTCAGACTGGGAGCTCGTGGTGAGGGTGACTGTGTCTGGGAAAACACAATAAAGAGGCTCTCACACCTGCCAGGTTCAGCAGAAAGGAGGGGAAAGACCCTTTGTTATTTACATATGTCACGTCTTATACATTTCTCAACTCCACCAGGGATTGGAGGACATGTCACTTCCTTCTCAATCCCACTGGAGAAAAAAGATGCTCATCAAAGTTCTCTTATCACAAAAGGAATGAAAAACAGAAAATACCGTTAAGTAAACATTGGCTATTATTTACATGAAACTGTGAGAAAGAATCTGACTCCAAGGTTAAAACAGAAGGTTTTAACAAAAACCAGGGCAACAGGTGACCTTGTCAGGCAAGTGGCTCTCAACTTGCTTCTGACACTATGGTGCTGTTACTGAAAGAATTCACTAGAAAAGAGTTTGCAGTAGATACTTGCATATTTAGCAGTGATTTGTGAGCATCTGACTTGAAGCAGAGCTGTCGTTTCCCCCCTATTGTCTTACCAGTTTCTCAGAGTCTGCAAAACCATCTGAAGTGCCCCGAGCAACGAGGAGATCTCCAGACTCCTCTTTGCAGAGCCATCAGCCTGACATTTATTTTCAGCACACACAGCCAGCCTCTCTCTCTTCCATCCCTGCCTGCTTTTCTCACTTGCTCACCCCAAACTCTTTGGGACACACACGTTTTTTCCTAGTTACTGACGCAGAATTATTGCTTTGAAATGCATCTTCCCCCTCTGAGTGTGGGAGTCCTTTTTCTGCTCAGTAGCTTCATCAGCGAGGTCCTGGGGGTCAGAGTGCTGCCTGGAGAGCAGCAGGAGAGCCCTGGTGTTCCTTCCCTGTGGGAGGCTGCACCCTTCCCTCAGCAGCAGATGCAGCACAGGGGAGGCTCCATTCCTTCCTTGCACCATCGCTAATTTTAGTCCAAGCCAGAGCTTCTCTCGTGGCCTGGCATGTGCAGGGGGATATTTCAGTGTGCCAGGACTCCCTGTCACCAGGGGCTTTTCAAACTGGCATTAAGCGTTTTCCCCAAAAGCTGCAAAGTGTTCTTGGCATTGTAGCTCCTTCCTCAAGAGGAAGACCATGGAGAGGGTGGTCTTTGCTAGGCTGGAGGTTTCTCTGGCACCAGCTGAGGTGTGTGGCACAGCCTGGCTCCTGGCAGCTCGTGTCCTGCTCCTGTGTCCCCGTGCCCCAGGAGAACAGCAGCACGTGTTCAGGATGGAGATGGAGATGGAGATGCTGCTTTCCTTTCCCGAGGGATGGGCTGAGGATGCCAGCATCACACAGTAATGAGGCACCAAGACTCTGCCAAAATTTTTTACTCGTCAGTATTTATTGTGTGTGTGTGTGTCATGCTGGTTGAAATGCCTGGAAAATATTACTGAATTCTGGGGGTTCTTAAGGCAACATTTGCATATCTTAGGAAGATGGAATCCCAGAATGGTTTGGGTTGGAAGGGACCTTAAAGCCCACGCAGTGCCACCCCTGCCACGGGCAGGGACACCTCCCACTGTCCCAGGGTGCTCCAAGCCCTGTCCAGCCTGGCCTTGGGCACTGCCAGGGATCCAGGGGCAGCCACAGCTGCTCTGGGCACCTGGTGCCAAGGCCTCCCCACCCTGGGTAACTTCTCCAAGTTAAATCCACTCAGTCTCTACTCAGTTGGTGTTGCACATTGGTAGCTCTGCTTTGTGTGAGCTGTAGGTGTGCTGGAAGTACACAAATGATTTCAACGTTTTTCCTACTTCTGTACCATCAGTTTATTCTGAACGTGAGGCTGGACTACAGGATCTCCTGCCTGCTTTGTATATTTAAACACGAATTTGATGAAAGCAATGCCCAGATGTCCGAATCCCCCACTGGAAGCAGTAGTCAAGAAATGCCAGCTAATGTACCAGGTGGGTTATTTTGCAAGGAATGAGGCTGTGTGGCTTAGGGAAGACTCTGGAATCTTCAGGGGGCTAATGGAATGGTTGTTTCAGGTCCCCACTTGCCATTTGAAATGTTTTGAGGCCGGAAAAACATCTTTGATGCCCCTCTGACCTCGTGTATTTGTCTTGTTTATTTTCTCAGGAGCCCTGGACTTTGAACATATTGAAGAACAAGCTGAGGGCATCTTTGGAGGAAGGAAAGTATCTCTTCACAGGTGCTAATGGAGGGGGAGTCCCCAGGCTGGAGGGCTCCCAAGGACTGGGGACTCCAGTCCAAAGTGAGGTGGGGACTGGGAAAAGCTTGGAAACAGCTGCTACAATTACCCAGGCTTCACTGGCCTAAAATGGCTTTGATGCAGCTCAAAGTGGTGTCCATTTGGGTCAAAAACCACAGATCAGGTTCTTCAGCCAGAAGGAGCATCAGGGCAGGGCCCCATGGTGTGGGGTGTGTCAATAAAGATGCTTTCACACCTGCTAGGTTCAGCAGAAAGGAAGGAATAATAATGTTTATTATTTACATTTCTCACATTCATATACATTTCTCAACTCCACAAGGGATTGGAGGACATGTCACTTCCTTCTCAATCCCACTGGAGAAGAAAGGTGCTCATTAAAGTTTTCTTATCACAAAAGGAATGAAAAACAGAAAATACCGTTAAGTAAACATTGGCTATTATTTACATAAACGGTATGAAAAAATCTGACTCCAAAGTTAAAAACAAAACGCTTAACAAAAACCAAGGCAACAGTGGGTGGAAGCCAAGGTGTGCAGGATTAGTGCATCTCAGCTCAATGCTGCAGTAAAATCTCAGTACAGTTTCCCCCCTCATTTAAAAGTAAAAAAACAAAAGTTTTCTGCCACTGCTGAGTGGACTCAGAACCTGCTGGGGCAGTCAGTCTGATGTGCTGGTTAACTCCTGCTGTGTTTCCAGTGAGGAGAACACCCCTCTGGATTTGGATGATCACGGGGGCAGGACTTTCCTGCGGGTTCTGCTGCACTTGACGATGCACGATTACCCTCCCCTGGTGTCTGGGGCACTGCAGCTGCTCTTCAGGCACTTCAGCCAGAGACAAGAAGTCCTTCAGGCTTTCAAGCAGGTACGTGTGTGTTTGGAGAGAGTTATTCCTCACCTGAATGTGTTTCTGGCTGCTGAACCCAGCCCTTTTTGTGGCACTAATGTCTTGCCTCCCTCTAAGGTTCAACTGCTCGTTACCAGCCAAGATGTTGACAACTACAAGCAGATCAAACAAGATTTGGACCAGCTGAGGTCAATAGTGGAGAAATCTGAGCTCTGGGTGTACAAAGGCCAAGGTCCTGATGAGGCCATGGACAGTGTGCCAGGTGAAAACGAGCACAAGAAGAAAGAGGTAATTGGGCTGTGTTTGTGTGAATTTGGGTGGGTATTGGGAGGGTGTAGCTGCTTTCAGAGCTGTGACAAGGCCCATCTTCCCAGCACACTGCCTAGGTGAGGTTCTCTCTACTGCTTTCAGGTTAAGGCAGGAATTAGGGGAGAGCTTGAGCCGGGTGATGCCCAGTAGCAGCCACTGAGGTGTCACCTTCAGGGTCTAACAGGGCTGGTTTGGGGTTGCTCTGGCTCCCCAGCTGTGTCCTTGCAGCACTGACCGATGGCACGGGATTTGTGCAGTCCAAAGTACCTCAAGGTAAGGGCAGAGCTGTGAACTGCTCAGGTGGTGCATTTTGAGTCATGGCACTGGATTAAATGACAGCAGAGAACTGTGTTTTATCTGTACCTGATAACACAGGATTTCCCCAACATGCACGTCTGGCTTAGAGCTCTCTGAGCACCTCTTGCTCCCTTATAATTTGCAATCAAATAGGGAAGGCTGGATGAGGGGATCCAAGAAGCAGTCCCTGCTTTAGGAACATTTATTGTTGGAAGTAAATACGAGTAATCTACTTGTTGCCTTTCTTGTACCCATTGCTGTGAGGAATCTCGTGGTATTTGTGCAGTGACAGTGTAATAACAACAGAGAGGGAGAGAAAGGAAGGGGTTTTTTTTGAGGGGAGACTTGATTAGAGACAGAATGTGACAGGCAAAGGACAGGAGGTTGCTGTCTCTGAAATCATCCCACCCTCACCTTAATTTTGTGTTCTAGAGGTCAATGTGACTTGACAGGATAATTGTATGTATTTTTCTGAGGCTGTCAGCTGGAGGATATCAATCCTTCCCAGGAGGAGAGCGGGCGCTATCCTAGAATGGTAATTGTAGCCTTCATGTAGACAGTAGTATAAGCTACTAATAAATTGTCTGATTTTATCCTCAGGAAGGTCACAGCAAGTCTCAAAAGCCTGAAAGTACTAGCAGCTACAACTACCGGGTAGTAAAAGAGGTAAAACTTTGCTTCTTGATAGTTCACTGGAAGTGTAAATGAGTAACAGAGCTCTGGAGAGCTGCAGTCAGAGGGAGGCACCCAGGAAAGTCTGAGTCACTCTGCCATTGTGGAAACTATTTGCTGAGTAATAACAAATCCCAACTTGAATGGGAAGCCAGGATAGAATAAGCACAACGTGTGTATTCTTTCCTTACAAATGGATTAGTGAGAAGCGAGACGTTTGCTGCTGTTTCAATGGTAACACAATGTTTTTATTGTTAAGGACTGCAAAGGCAGTAAGCAAGGAGAGAAGCCATCTAATTTTCCCTGTCCTGAGTACCTTGCACTCAAAGCCACTGCGCTGTTGAACCTTAATGTAGAAAATACCAGATGGAGAACATGCTGTGGTGCTGGTGTGGTGTGAGCTGAAGGTGTGTCTGTGGCTGATGTTGGGTTCACTTGACGTGGCTGAGTTCTGCAGGAGCGTAGCATCTCAGAATTGTAGAGTGTCCTGAGGTGGAAGGGACCCACAAGGATCATCCAAGTCCGGCAGCCCTAGTCAGAATCCACGGATGGAGCCGGGGCCACGAGGTGCTGCCTGGAGCCACTCTGCTCCGTGCAGATGAGTTGGTCCCTGGTGCTGCTCTGGGACCTGGCGTTCTCTGGAAGAAAAGCCAGAGTTGGGGCTCTAAGGCCAGTCTCTCCTGCAGATCCTGCTGCGGCTCAGCAAGCTCTGCGTGCAGGAGGGGGCCTCGGTGAGGAAGAGCAGGAAGCAGCAGCAGCGACTCCTGAGGAACATGGGGGCTCACGCCGTGGTGCTGGAGCTGCTGCAGATCCCTTACGAGAAGGTGGGGCTTTGTGTCACCTTTGACAGGCTTTTTGTACCTCCTCTGAATCCTCCTGACCCTCCTCCCTGTGCGTTGGGTGCACAGAGGCTGGTTCATGGAGCCTCACAGTCTGTAAAATATCCACGCTCAGAAATGATGGGGCCATCAGATGAACTCTGTTTGTTTGAAGTCTTTGAATGTACAGCTAAGCACTATTGCCTGGAGAAATATTCACATGTCGTGGTTCAGAATTAAGGCTCAGCTCTGAGCTTTTCATGAGAGGCAAGTGCAGCCTTGAGGTTGAGCTGTGTTGGTGGCAGCAAGCCCCTTGTTGAGAGGCATCTGTGTGACCATCCTGGGACCACCGAGGGCAGGGAGGGGGCCTGGCCCCAGGGGGATTTATCAGCAGCAGCTACAGACCCTCCCCCCAAGTTGTAGAGCCCTAAACTCCCCCTGAGAAGTGAGTAAATACCAGCTGGCTCTCCAGGTGAGGTCTGCTGCTCCTAATCAGCCACATCAGTGCCAGCACTTGCCAGCTGTGCAGGTTGGAGCCCACTGGGCCTGGGTTGTGCCCGTGAGCCTGCAGAGCACCGGGGTGTGCTGTGCCATCACGGGGCTGCTCATTAATCACAGGTGACAGGGACTAATCAGTGCAGAGGTGAGGCACCTCCTCACATTCTCCTGGTCACTCTGCTGTCCTCTGTTCCAAACTCAACAGGTTTCTGAGAACCAGTAATTCTACACAGCAGCTTTGATTAATGTCAATTCTCGTGGTTTCTTGCTTCATATTTTGCTACGAAATCAGCAGCAAAAACACCCTTTTCAGCACCTTCTCATCACCTTTCTGTCCCCTGCGTGTGAATGTGCATCGCACAGGCAGTGTGGAAGGGGTTTCACCCTTGGGAATGTATGAAATTCCTTAAAAATAAAAACAGACAGTAATTTTCCAAAGAGCAGCTTCTGCCATCAGTGGGTCGGGGATCCACACTGACGTCAGAGGAAGGGCACCGGTTCCTCAGCAGTGCTTGGAAGGCTGCTGGGATTGTGGAGGTTCCAGTAAATATAAATTGGGCTGAATTGGTGCAATAGCAACTTTCCATCCCGGCCGTGGCTGCCGAGCAGGCTGCAGTGGAACGTGGCAGCTTTCCTGGGCAGCCCCGAGGTGATGATGTGTGGTTTGGCCTGCGGGCCGGGATGTTCAGAAGCGTAGAAGTGACTAAAGCACGTTGCTGGCAGGCCTGGCTGTGGAATAGGCCCTTTCAGAGAATAAACTACTGTAATTTCTATTATGGGCTTTATTTTTGACGCGCTCTGGAAGCGCGGAGCTGGCCCGGCTCATCCCAAATGTCTGTGAACTGGGTGGAGGTTTGTTTTCCTTCGGGGTGTGAGGGACGTGACAGTTCCCTTGCTGGAGCTGTGGCTCATCCTGTGCTCACCTCAAGGTGAACCTGTGGATTCCTTTTAACCCTTCCTTTTAACCCCCTCTTCTTTGTCGTGCGCTCCCAGGCCGAAGACACGAGGATGCAGGAGATAATGAAGCTTGCACACGAGTTTCTGCAGAACTTCTGTGCTGGGAACCAACAGAACCAGGCCTTGCTGCACAAGCACATAAACCTGTTCCTTAACCCAGGGGTAAGGATGACATCAGGCCATGATTTATTTTTTTGTTCTAGCAAGGGAAAGGACTGGATTGTCCTTGGTGATGCCTCTGGGGCTGTTCTGTTGCAAGACTGGTTGAAGAGGTCACATTTTGTTTTCATTCTAAAGCCTCAAAAGTTGGCAAGATGTTTGTTTAGGGCTGTTTCAGTGTAGAAAGTTCAAGAGGCTGAAGTGGAGTGAAAAATAGGCCGAGATAGGAGCAGTGATGTTGAAAGCTGAGGTCCTCACCAAAGTCCCCTCAGCCCTGCGCCTGCAGGAGTGTTGGCTTTACCCTGACCTCAGCGAGTGGGTTGTTGATTTTGTGATTCTTTTCCTTCCTTTCATCCCCTCCATCAGATCCTGGAAGCGGTGACAATGCAGCACATTTTCATGAACAACTTCCAGCTGTGCAGCGAGATCAACGAGCGCGTGGTGCAGCACTTCGTCCACTGCATCGAGACGCACGGCAGGAACGTTCAGTACATCAAGTTCCTGCAGACCATCGTCAAGGCAGAGGGGAAATTCATCAAGAAATGCCAAGATATGGTAATGGCTGAGGTGAGAGCTGCAGAGATTTGCAGGGTCTGAACAGAAGTTTGCACATAGCAGTTGGTGAACATGACAAATTGATCCTCTCGCTTCGGGGACTGCCAAGAAGCTGACAGCTCTCACCGTGCAAAAAGAGCATTGCAGCTCCCAGGAAGCTCAGGCTTTTTGTGACCAAGAGCTCTCGGAGCTCTTGACTCACAGGTGTAACAAGGGGTTGGTTCTTAGTGGCAGGAGTTACTTCCCAGGCCTGTACACAGCAGCGTGTAGGTGGGGTTATGAAGCAAGGGGGCCTTTCTCTAGCAAAATTGGCTTGAAGAGAAGTAGTTTAATTTCAAGATCACTGAAACAGAAGGAGAATTTCACCATGATAGTATTTTGATGGGAAGTTTTATGAAATCACAGAACCACCATAGATTCACCTTCCACTGTCCCAGGCTGCTCCAAGCCCCGTCCAACCTGGCCTTGGGCACTGCCAGGGATCCAGGGGCAGCCACAGCTGCTCTGGGCACCCTGTGCCAGGCCCTCACCACCCATATTTTTCCTGCTGTCTAAACCTACTCTCAATTTGAAGCCATTCCTCTTTGTCCTGTCTCTACAAGCCCTTGCAAATAGCCTTAGCAAGATGTACTTACCCAGCTGTGCAAGTGCTGAAGGGGAAGAAGATGAGGGTTGGCTTTAGGTGTGGGGGTGATGGGAAATTGGGGTGTCAGGATAAAAGGGAGAGGTAAGAAGGGTGGATGAATGCCTTCAAGTGGGATATTGGATGGGGTCTGTTTGGCAGATCTGCACATCTGATGGGATGTTTTGGCCTCCTCAGCAGGGGGAGCCCCAGGATCAGATTTGTCTAATCTGGCTTTTGAGCATCAATCCTGATAGATGGACTGAAAATCTTCCATGGTTTGTTGTTCAGCTCAGAACCAGCTCCACACAGAGTCGAGTGTGAGATGCTCTGCAAGGGGCTTCCCTGGGGTCAGCAACTGCCCTGGGGGTTTTCTTCTGCATTTTATCCTGCTGTTTTTCCCAAACCCTGTGAGAGGACAACCCTGGATCCCTCCAGCTGCGTGCTCAGCAGTGCCCAGCCTGGAGCGGGGCTTGGTTTGCTCGATCTCCTTCCTTTTCTGGAGTTCCAGGAGGTCTGAGCTGCTCTGAAATCGTGGCCAGTCAGGTGTCAAATGTGAAGCTGGTGGAAATCTTCAGCGTGTGACTTAATGTGTCACTCCCTGGCCTTGGAAAATGCCTGGTGCTTGTTGGGAAGGGTGGAAGGAGTGAGCCCTGCAGTCCTCCCATCCACTGTGCCCCGGGCAGCTCTCCACCAGCACAGGGCTGGCCACAGCTGCGTTAGGAAGTCACCCGAGGTGACACACATGAAATGGAAAGGCACAAACTTCTTGGCACAGCTTCTGGCTAAGCAGGCAGCTGGACTGGCTTTGAACTTCTCCAGCAGTTCAGCAGTGGTCAGTTAACTCCTCCTGGAGCCCTGTGTCCGTGAGGGCAGCCCAGGAGCAGTGCCCAGCTGCCCTGAGGAGCAGCAGTGGGGCTGTGCAGAGGGACAGCCCCCGGCGAGGGGATGCTGTGGGGGGATCCCAGGCTTTGCTCTGCTGATGGAGTGTTCTCCTTGCTCTGTAGCTGGTGAATGCAGGGGAAGATGTGCTGGTGTTCTACAACGACAGAGCCTCCTTCCAGACCCTGGTGCAGATGATGAGGTCGGAGAGGGATCGGATGGATGAGAACAGCCCCCTGATGTACCACATCCACCTGGTGGAGCTGCTGGCCGTGTGCACAGAGGGCAAAAACGTCTACACGGAAATCAAATGCAACTCCCTCCTCCCTCTGGATGACATTGTTAGGGTGGTGACCCACGAGGATTGCATTCCTGAGGTGAAGGCTTACAGAACCGTGCTGTTTGTGTTTGGAATGTGCTGGGTTTGGGGGAGAGAGGATTGATCCTGCTGAGTGTGGCCTGGCAAGGGGCTTGGTGCAGGTGGGCAGTGAGCTGGGAAACTGGAGTCCTTCCCTGCTGCTGCTGCTGGCACCCCCAGTCAACCTGGACAGTCAAGTTAGATCCTTTTGTACTGACTCCTTACCCTGAAAGTGGGAGTGTGATGCTGTACTTGGTTGTTTTATAGGGTTCTTGAGGCAGAGGAGGTTTATGGATGTGCTGCTAACCTTGAACAGATGGTTCTGCAGAACTGGAAATTATTATTATGCTGACGTTTTGTCTGCAGTAATCATGGTGGTTTTTTATTGGATGGTGTCTTGCTATTCATGGCATTAAATTTCACCAGTCTTTAAGTAAAAGGAAGAAGTAGAATTCCAAATGATTTATGTAGCAATTTTAATGTGACATTCTATTCATTCATGCCACCATTCAGGTTTTTGTTCTTTATTAATTATTTTTTCCACTTTTAGGTTAAGATAGCATACATCAACTTCTTGAATCACTGCTATGTGGACACAGAAGTAGAAATGAAAGAGATTTACACCAGTAATCACATGTGGAAGCTGTTTGAGAACTTCCTGGTTGACATCTGTCGGGTAATGTATCTGCATCAAGGAACTGAATTCAGAGAGCTTAAAAACCTCTTTAATCCAGAGCAGTAAGGATAAGACATCTCAGTGCATCGAGGCAATAAGTACCCTGAATACTCTGTTCCTGCAAATATGTGCCTCCTTTTCCTTCTGCCTGTGGATTTCATTAGTCATATTCCATGGAACACATCAATATTTTCCTTTTAAAAAGGAAAAAAGAAACAAGCCCAAACCGAAGCTCAGTGAAGCTCCACACCCTGCTCCTTTGCCCAGTGCCTCTTCTGCCCTGCCACCTGGCCTGCTTTCTCTGGCCAGCATCACTGAGCTCCTTCCTGAGCTGCACTCAGCGTTTCTTGGCAGGTCAGGACAGATTGTTCTCCAGGCTTGGCGTTTATGTGCCCATATGGCTTTTTGCCTGGGATTCCAAGTATTTCCCCGCACGAAAGCATTACACCTCAGTCCTCCCTATCTTCCTCTTGCTTTCCTCCGAGGCACTGTGGTTTTTTCCCTCCTCCCAGCCGGGCTCTGTGCCAGCACATCCAACCAGGAGCAGCTCTGGCTCTGCTCCGGCGTGTGCTGGAAATGCAGAGCCCTGGTGCCATCGGTGTCACCGAGTTGCTGGGACCAGGACAGTGTGAAATGAGGAGTGCCAGCCTCAGCTGCCACGCTGAGCTGCTCCTGACCCTGCTCTGGTTTGTGCTGCAGGCCTGCAACAACACCAGCGACAGGAAGCATGCGGACTCCATCCTGGAGAAGTACGTGACCGAGATCGTCATGAGCATCGTCACCACCTTCTTCAGCTCCCCCTTCTCCGACCAGAGCACCACGCTGCAGGTGGGGACACGCACAGGGAACACACTGCCGAGGCAACTGTGTTCATTCCACCTCGGTGCCACTTAGCAGTGCCAAAGAAACACGTGTTGTCATGGGGGAGCAGATATGTCGCTCTTCTTGGTGACCAGACCTGTCTTTTTGCTGTAGAAATGGAAAGATTCGTAGATCACAGCACAAATGTTCTTCTAGAAAAGCTCGAGTGTCACATTAATTCATCAGTGGATTCAGCTCTGTGCTACCACCGAGGTCTTTTGGAGAGAGTTCTTGTGTGTCACAGAATCCCAGAATGGTGTGGGGTTGGGAGGGACCTTAAAGCCCAGCTCATCCAACCCCCTGCCATGGGCATCACAGAGGGAGCAAGGGTGATTGATTAAAGAAAGCATATTTTAGAGAAAGGTTCTAATTTCCCTTTAAAACAAAAAAGCATTCAGAACAAAAATCCAGAAGCTCTCATGCGTCTCACTGAGCAGTTTCTTGCCTTGTTCAGAAGCTGGGGAAATGTGAAGGAGGAGCTTGGAACACTTGTGAAGGGGAGAAGGCAGAGATTTGTGCAGCGGAGCAGCAGTGCCCTAACACTTGTATTTTCACAGAGACAGCACTGTTCTTTATTCATGAATAACTTTCTGGGAGGGTGTGGGGAGTGGTCAGGTGTCTGGCAGGAGGTTGAGAGGGGCAGTTGCTGAAACTTGATGCAACCTGGTAGTGCCAAAGGCAGATGTTTGCAGTGCAGTCTCCAGGTCTCCAAGCTCATCCAGTCCTGCCCCTGCCGTGTCTCTGACCTCACGTGAGGCTGAGCAGTGCAGCAGCTGATTTGCCCCTCAGGTGACTTTGGTTGCTACTGCCCATCACCTCCTGTGCTCATCAAAGAGCTGAGGAATGGGGATGGTGGCCTTGTCCCCAGTGCTTTGTCAGCTCTGAGATGCAGCATTTGAATACACATCTTGCCATCCTATTTTAGCCATCTGTTAATGTTATATCAGCAGTTTTTCTTTAGTTTCTCAATCTCCCCCTCTGTCTAGCAGGATGAAGTCACTTGGTTCACCTCTTTTCCCATCTCAGCTGATAGATCTGCCTTGTCCTAGATTCATCTTTCCTCTACCATCTCCAAGTTAAAAGCAGTTTCTCTCCCTTTTCCTGCCTGTCAAGGCTCTTGTCTATACCCAGGGCTTCTCCCCCTGAGGAGCCCAGCCTGTGGGACCCCTGCCTGGTGTCCATCCCTGCTCCAGGTGGGATTTCCTCCCCCCGGAGGTGCTGCAGGTGGGCTGATGTCTGTAGGTGAGGGATGTGACCACTCTGCTCTGGGTTCAGTCCCCTCTGCCCTTCCTGCTGCACCCTGTGCTCCCATCCCTTCCCCTGCCAGCCTCCTCTCGCCTCCTGCTCCTTCATGTCAGGGCTTGTGTGACTGAAGTTGTTCCTGCCCTGAGTCAGGCCCAGCCTTGCTGGTTCAGGGAACACCTTGTCCATCCATCACGTGGTTCAAATCATATAAAATCAGGAGAACACAAATCTCTTGGCAAGGGACAGCTGCCCACAGCTTCTCTTTAACAGGCATTTTTCAGTCTGTTTGCCTCCCAAGGCTGCTGCTGCCCAGGGCTTCCCTTCCCAAGTGCAGTTGGAGACACGAGGGACATGGAGTAAATTTCCTATTTGATTTATTGACCTTGTTTAAGCAAATGAAACATCTTAAAGGCTTTTTAAGACCAAAAAAATCTTTAGACGTGAACTGAAAAGGAGCATGGGGGTGGTTTAAATCCAAACGTGCAGGTGTTTTCAGGGCCCTGGGTGAATGCTGCTGTTTGCCATGGTTTTTGGTGTTTGGCTTATTTCCAGAAAGGATAATGGGTATTTCCCTCCTAGCAATTCTGGGGGCTTGCATTTTGGTTCTCCTCTTGTACATTTTATAATGGTGTTTGATTTAATTGATATAATAGATTTAATTAGCTAATAGGTTTGGCTTTTTGCTCTAACTACCCTTTCTTCTTGCAAACAGGCTTTACTGTTGGCCAGAATAAATGAGGTATTTTCTCCCTGGTTCCTAAGTCCCGTGGTGTTTGCACTGTGGTGTAGTTCCCTTAGCTAATAGAAGCATTCCATAGCTCGTGGGCACACGGACACGGGGTGTTCCCTTCTCAATTTGAAATATTTAGAATAGTCTTTCCTCTACAGGTAAAATACATTGTTCTACTAAGTAATCACTGTACAAAACCAAATGGAGCTTTGGTCACTGCTGCTGGGCAGCTGCAAAGGTGGAGGAACAGAGCTCATGGGCGTGGGTGTGTTGGGGCAGCTCACCTGTCTGTAGTGGAAGATCACCCTGTGAAATTTGGGGGTGAAAACCACACCTTGGTTTTGGCTGATGCTCAGCACCTGCAGTGTTTGCCACCAGCCACTGCCTGTGTTCCAAATACCACACAGCTGGTTTCTCAGGGAATTGGGTACCAGCTAATAACGCTCGGGATGATGAGTTTTCCGCTCTGGAGCTGTGCTGTCCCACAGCCAAGTCCCACTTACCTGTGGCCTCTTGAGTCAGCTGCTGGTCAACACTAAAAGAGGAATCAGTGTGGCAGGGCTGCTGATAGCTCTGATTAAACAGAAGGTGACTGCTTCTTTCCTTGGCTTAGTCAAGCCTCAAGTACAGCGGCTTTCTGCTGCAGAAGCTCCTGTTTTGTGTTTCCCTTCCAGCACTGCTTCCCACCCTTCCCATCCAGCTGCTGACCCTGTGGTGGATACCCTGCTGCCATGGGGAGTTGCCCAGCAGGTGCTGCAGCCAGTCAGAAGTGACTGGAGGGTGCAGCTGAGCTGGGGCTGGGGCCAGCACCGAGCCAGGGCCGTGACCGTGCTGTGCTTGCCTTGCAGACCCGGCAGCCCGTGTTCGTGCAGCTGCTGCAGGGCGTGTTCAGGGTGTACCACTGCACCTGGCTCATGCCCAGCCAGAAGGCCTCTGTGGAGAGCTGCATCCGGGTGCTCTCGGACGTAGGTAAGGAGTGGGTGTGAGCAGAGCTGCCTGCTCAGATGTGGCCGTCCAGGACTTGCTTGCTTGTGTGTCATCCTGGCACTGGGGCAGTGCAGTTTGTGTCCTGCAGGTGCCACTTGGGGATAACTCATGGTCCAGGCTCAGTACAGAGCCAGGGCTGTGCTGGTGGGTCATCGTGGTTGAGCAGTGGGTGTTGTCACTGTCACCTGAAGTGCTTTCTCTGTCTAACCTCAAAACTCCCTGCAGTCCTGGTGATCTGCAGCAGGGAGATATTTTTTCATGGAAGCATTGAGGTTGGAAAAGCCCTCCAGGATCAGAGTCCAAGCTGTGCCCAATCCCCAACTTGTCCCTAGCCCACAGCACTGAGTGCCACCTCCAGGCCTTCCTTGGGCACCTCCAGGGATGGGGACTCCAAACCTCCCTGGACAGCCCCTTCCAGTGCCTGACCACCCTTTCCATGGAGAAATTCCTCCTGATGTCCAACCTGACCTTCTCCTGGTGCCTCTGGGAATGCCACTCCTGCCCATAAATTTGCTCCACTTATGATGTCCACAAGAGTAGTTTGTACTTGATATGGGGTCAGGTTCTGTTTTTGTGTGTCCACGTGTGCCAGCACGAGTTGTTGGGGGTGTGTGTTCAGGGACAGATTCCTACTCCCACACTTTAAAAACAGTGGCAGCTCTGAGGTGTGGAAGCCTCTAAACATAACCCTGCCGAGGCCTGACCTGCACGGGGACTGAGCACTGCCCTGTTTAAAATGCACTCAGAGAGCCATGGAATGGTTTAGGTTGGGAAAGATCTCTTAAGGTCATCAAGTCCAACTGTCAGTCCAGCAGCACCACGGTGGTCAGCTGTAAACCATGTCCTCAAGTGCCACATCCAGAGGTTTTTTTGGCCACCTCCCTGGGCAGCCCCTTCTAATGTTTTACAACCCCTTCTGTGGGGAAAAAAAAAATCCCAATGTCCTAATTTCCCAATGTCTAATCCAAACCTTCCCTGCTGCAACTTGAGGCTGTTTCCTCTTGTCCTATCAAGGAGAGCTTGTAAAAGGAAGGGGTTGGTAGAAGGAATTGCGTGGACGTTTGTCCTGTTTTTGTGTTGGTTCGTGGGCTCAAGGTCCCAGTTCCCACTGATTCTGCTTGTTGCAGCAAAAAGCCGAGCGATCGCGATCCCCGTGGACTTGGACAGTCAGGTGAACAACCTGTTCCTGAAATCCCACAACATCGTGCAGAAGACTGCCATGAACTGGCGGATGACTGCGAGGAACGCTGCCCGCAGGGACTCGGTGCTCGCCGCCTCCCGGGACTACAGGAACATCATCGAGAGGTTACAGGTGACTGCACAGCTCCCAGGGCTCACCTGAGCAAACCCTGAGGTCTTTTAACTTATTCAGGCAGGACAGACTTAGTTGTCCTGTCCCTCGTCCACCATTTGTGAGATTAATTCACCTCGACGTGTGTGTGTTGTTAATGTTAGTGTAAAGCTGGCTGTGGTTGTTTCCTAGGACATAGTGTCAGCCTTGGAGGATCGCCTGCGCCCTCTGGTCCAGGCAGAGCTGTCAGTGTTGGTGGATGTGCTCCACAGGCCCGAGCTGCTCTTCCCAGAGAACACGGATGCCAGGAGGAAATGTGAAAGTGGAGGTTTCATTTGCAAGTAAGTTGTCTTGGAAGTCTGGCTTGTTTTGCGTTTTCCCCATCTTCTCATGCCCTGTGGAATGGAGCCCTCTCGCCCAGCTTGGTAAAGACTTGCTATCCTCAGAAATACCTGTAAAAATCTGTATTTTGGGCTATGGTCAAGGCAACTTCTTGGAGAGCAAGAAAACCTGCTTGTGGGAATGGGGAAAGACTGGTTGGTATGTTCTCCCAGCTAAAAAATCTGTTTGCTCCAGGATACGAATGTCCTGAGCAGTTGTATGAATGAGTTAAATGTGGAGCTGATCCAGTTATTGGTACCTGCCTTCACCCCGTGGGCATCACCATAGCTATAGAGGAGGAAGGGGAAAGATTACAAGGTCATGTAGAGGGCATTTCAGAGCAGATCCAGCTTCTCCCATCACCTCCTGGAGGGTGGGCTCTATACAGAGGTTATGGAAGCTGGGCACTGAGTGAGTCCCAAGTGCTGGGTGGGATGGATTTTGGACTGCACCATCCAGGGCTCTCAGTCTGGTTTCTAACCAAGTGGGACAGATTTCTTACTGCTAAGTGGTTGCTCTGGAGGACCATCAGGTCCTGGATCCCACTGATTCCTTGCTGCCTGCAGCCAGAGGGATTTTTTGGCTCTTTCCCTGCCCAGGGACTGCAGGTTCCTCTGTAGCTACCCCTGGTAGCTGTCAGGTGTTGCTCTGGAGAGAGCACTCCAAAACGGATGTGTAACAGTGTGATAAACCTTGTTTGCAGCATAAACCAATTAAGATAACCACGTATGTCTTAGCCCATTTTTAGAATATTTGCACTAACCTGATTGATGGCTTTTTTCAGGTTAATTAAGCACACAAAACAGCTGCTGGAGGAGAATGAGGAGAAACTGTGCATTAAGGTATTACAGACGCTCAGGGAAATGATGACCAAAGATAGAGGCTATGGAGAAAAGGTAAGGTACAGTCCATCATCCTGTTAAACACTGTCTTTGTTCAGTAAAGGAAAATAAAACTGCTCCTCTTTCAAGCTGTTTTGTATGTGTAAGCACTTCTAGGCTGGAGCAGGAACAAAACATTTTTAGTCAACTAATACCTTTCAAATCATATTTGAAGTTAAGATTGTTTCTGTTGCTTTTCTACTTGAAACTGGCAAGTTGAAGTCTAATCCCTGCAGTTGCTGGCACTATAAAATACCAATTTTGTTACCTTTTTATGAAGGCTATAACCTCTTTATCTGCTTCCTGGGTCAAGGTGACTCTTCAGGTCATGTAACCTTGCAACAAGAGGCTATTTTGTAGTTAATTTGAATTTGTGTACAACTGAGTCATCTTGTTGTGATTTATAGATGGAAACTCTCTGTACACCCACCCATGTTTCTCTCATCCCTTTCCTACATACAACTCTTGACTGGTTGAGAAGAACATGTTTCTGTAGGTACAGACCTATTCTTTATTTACATCAGGGGAGTGTGTATGCACCCATATGTTTGTGTTTCTAGAAGTGGCTACAGTCAGCTGAGACTGGGGTTTGGAGGTGCTCCTGGAATTCTAATCAGCTGAGGTTCTTCCCATGCCCCGCAGTGGGTTCAGAGGAACAGCCCCTCCAGTGAAGGTGTTGGGGAGTAGCTGGGAGTGGGGACTGGGGGGAAGCTGTGAGGTGGCAGGGCCCTCAGTGCCACTGGGAGGCTGTGCCCAGGAGCAGGTGCTGTCTCAGTCCAGTTCTCCCCCACAGTTGGGTTTGGAGCTGTTGCCTTGTGCTTAATTCACAGCAAAAAGGGCAAAAACTTCAGAGATCAGGGTTTCATAACAGCAGCAGTGGTTTGTAGCAGCTGCCAGGGAGGGAGATTCTCCACAGGCAGAGGAACCTGGAGCATCGTGGCCAGCTGGGAATGTCCCCAGGAGGCAGGAGCAGCACGTGGTGCCCAGGGCTCTGGGGAGGCAGCAGTGGGAGCCTGGCACACGTGGGTGTGCACATGCAGGTGTGGGCTGCTCCCAGCACACCCAGGGAGCACGGGCAGTGCCAGGGAGCAGGAGACTCCCAGGAAAATGCCCACAGGGTAGGGATGGCCAGGGGTGTGCTCCCTGCCCTGCCAGGAACGCTCTGCCCACGTCCTGCCAGGCACAGCCCAGCTCTGGCTGCTGCTCTGCTCCTGCCTGAGACCTTCTCATTGTGCAGCAGTGGTTTTGAGTAAATTCACGGGCTTGAGGGAATTCCCTAGCCAGCTGCAGGCCCTGTGGGATGAGGAGGGAGCAGGCTCTGTAGGGAAGGGCACAGCTGCAGGTGTCAGCTTGGAGTACATTGTCCTCCTCTGCTCAAGTGGATCCTGTGCTGGGGCTTGTGTCCTCTCCTCAAGGTTCCTTCTCTGGGCCATCCCACCTGGCAGGGGCTGGCTGTGGCCTGCAGAAGCCAGTCTGCTCCTGGGAATGGAGTTGGTGATCCTCTAATGAGTGCTGCTATTTCCTGCTATTCAGCACTGGGGCTCTAACAGATTCACCATAGATCACATTTTACAGTTCTTCAGCAGGTCAGTGTATCCTCTCCTGTTAAAACAGCCAGGGGCCACTGTCCAAGGTCACCTTAGGCAATAAAAGCAGTGGGTGATGTATATAGGATATACTATACACCAGTGAGACCCAAATCAAAGCTTTGAGAGTTTTCCTTAAATGCAGTCTGCCACGGAGAGATTTTCCAAAATGGAAATTAATTTCTAGGAGTTTCTTAGACTTTACTCAGCTAACCTGGATGAAGCACTATTTCTAGCAGATGCAGTTAACATACCTTGCACCGTTCAGACCATGGAGAACCCCACAAGATGCTAAAAAATCTTCTAAGTGTGGCAGAAGCATTAATTTCTGAAGCAGTAGCTCAGTTACATAAGGAGTCAGGATATGCCTGCCTGTGAAGTGATTTCCGAGTCGGAAGAAGCAGCTGATTGCTCACAGATAGACTGTGAGTAGTAGTAGAACAGCTTTTACTGTCTGGCTGTGAGCAGTGCAGTCGGATTTATTCTCCCTTGTGACTCAGAGAACTGAATTTAGTCGCCACCTAAAAGGCAGCACCTTTTGTTTTTAAAATCACCCTGTAGTGTAACAGAAAAAAGAAGAAAAAAACCTCTCTTCAATTGTAAAAACCCCGTTGTAAATCCTGGAGTCCCTGCACAGAACTGGGTTCCATACATTGAGGTGGCAGAACTTAACCTTGCAAGCAGCTTATTGGCCTCACAAGCACAGAACCATGGAATGGCTTGGCTTGGAAGGGACCTTAAAGATGGCCCAGTCCCACCCCTGCCATGGGCAGGAACACCTTCCGTAGCCCAAGGTGCTCCAACCTGGCCTTGAACCCCTCCAGGGATAGGGCAGCCACAGCTTCTCTCTCTGGGCAACCTGTGTGAGGGCCTCCCCACCTTCACAGGGAAGGATTTCTTCCTGACAACACATTTAATCCTCTCTCAGTGCAGAGCTGTCAGCCCGTGTCCTGTCCCTGTGCCAGGGCTCTCAGCTGTCCCTCCACACCCCTGTGCAGCCCCAGAGCTCTGGGGCAGTTCTGGCAGTGCCTGGGGTTCTGCTGCAGCACCATGCAGTGCTCCCATCAACAACCTGAGTTACACAAGGACGGGGCTCCTCGTCTCCTGCCGGATCTCCCAGCCCACGGAGCACCTCACCCTCCTGGCCATGGTGAAGGTGGGCAGTGCAGGCAGGACACGGGCTGTGCTCCTGTCACCCAGGGCCTCATCCCACAGCTGGGGCTCCTCGGCAGCGAGCAACACCCGTGGGGAGAGCGCAGATGTACAGAAGCCTGTGGGAAGGCTCAAATTTTTACATATTGCTAAAGACTCCTCGCTTGGCACGCGCTCAGGATGGCTCAGTGACGGGGAGCATACTGTGGAGTATTTAATAGGCACAAAACTGCGCTACGTTGACAGTGTAGGCTAGACCCAAGTTTTTCACTGTGCTGAAACATGTCATTCATGCACGTCTCCCCGGGTGCCTACCAGCTGACTCGCCTCAGCTCTGCAGGACTTGTGTTGGAAAGCTCCATTTTTCCTCCCGGAGTGGAAATGCAGCCCCTGCACTGCTGCTCACAGCTTGTGACACTCCCGTGCCCAAGGGTGAAGTCCTTGGCTGTGGGTCAGCCAGCCCACGTGGTTTGTCACTGGCATAGGAACAAAACCAGGGCACATCCTGCCTCCCAAGCTCCCTGGCACAGCATTCCCAGCAGTGTCTGTTCCCTAACCCGGCGCTGGCAGACGTTCCTTGTGCCCACTGCAGAAATAATGTTGGATTGCAGCATTGAAGTGTTAAATGATTTATAAGATCCTAACATGAAATTTATGTGCCATTTCTCTTACTAATCCTTGCTTTCAATTCTTCCCCTTCTTTCTTTCCCGGCAGATTACCATTGAATTGGATAATGCTGAGGTTTTAATTTTATTTCTTTTCTCCAGTGTTGTTTCTATGGTGTTTGTTTTACCAGTAGCCCTGTGATCTGTCCTGTCTCTGCAGCACTGAGCGTTCTGATTTGTGTGCCTGTGTCAGTGAATTAGTGGAGTTTTCAGTCTGCTGTGTGTCTATCCTGGGCATAGTTACCACAACTAATTCCATGTATCATTACTTGGAATATTAATCCGAATGGAGTTATCATTTTTGGTTGTCTGCAATCAGCTGGTGCCGTGGTAGATCCTGTGAAATTTAGGATCAGATCTGGAGGATGAACTCCAAGCAGTCAGCATTGAGCACTTGGCCACCCTTCCTGTGTCACATGTGAAGGGGTTATTTCTTTTTATTTGGAAAACTAAATAGTGAGGTTCAGTGGTGTCCATGCAGAAGAAGGTGGTGCAGGTGGGACCAGGGAGGGCCAGGTCTTCGTGCAGAAATCGTGCTGCTGCTTTTCCCAAAAAGGTGATGGTCCTGCAGCTCATGAGAGCATTTCAGTGCCCTTCCTGTGCCCCTCAGTCGGGTTTGGGTGTGAAGCCACGTCAAGAGTGGGATGGGTGGTGTGTAACCCCGTGGAATGGGGGACTTGGGAAGCTGTTTCTGGGTGAAAAGCTTCCTGCATCACCCCGGGGCTGGCACTGTGCTGTGTCCGTGCTGGCACAGGCAGAAAAGCCCTGTTTGAGGGGAAACTTGGAGTTCAACTGAAATGAAGCTTTCCAAGGACTCCGAGAAGCAGAGTCTGGTCAGGGCAGCAGCGCAGGGCGGAGGGAGCTGAGCTGCCTCTGCTGTGCAACTTCCTCATCAGCTCAAAAAAACCCTGGTGTGGGCGTGGAATTTGCATAAATGTATAATACTGAGAAAGTGATTGACTGGCACCTTATTTTACTGAAATACCACGGAAAAAAGAAATATTTTCCTCTCAGTGCTTTGTTTCCTGTGTTCTCTCCCAAGCCAGCTTTTTATTTGCAGCAAAGCTCAACCACTTAAAATGTCTAAAGCATTTCTGACCTTTATTTAGTGGAGTAGGTAATGAAATCTACAGAAAGCCATTTATGGTGTGACTTGGTAATTTTGATGTTAATCACCTGAATTCACTGGGTAAACTTCATTCTGAAAATGAAATATTTGGAGACCTTGCCTGGTGAAATGGATTTGAAAGTCAAACTATTTGTCACTAAAGTAGACAAATACTGTGCACATCACCCAGGCTTGGCCTGGAGGGTGTTTTTATTCAGGAGGGCTTTTAGGGCTGGAGCTGAAGGTCCCTTCCCTAAGAAATGGGTTTCCCATCACTAGTTTCAGCCCAGAGTCTGATTTTGACCTGAAAGACAAATTTCTTGTTGCACAAGTTCATCTCCTGAGCTGTGCTGGGGTGAAATCTCAGGCGTGTCTCCAAGCTTCACACACACTTCTGGCATTACAGAGGTGCTCTGCTGTCTGTTTCTCTGGGGTTTTTTTGTTAATAAACCCAGATTTTTTCCCCTCACACCAGCAGCCTGCTCTGGCTTCCCAAAGCTAACCTGTAGCACAGAAACGTTTCCATCAGGCCAGGTCCTTTGGATGATGTGCTGCTGCAGCTTCCCAGAATAGCACGTGTGTGTATATATAATTTCAGCTTGGAGAAACTTCAGAGAGAAAGTCGAATTGTTTAATTGCAAATTAAGTCATAATGTGAAACTCTTTCCCCTTTGGTTTCTGGCTGTGATGTGCTGTCTTTGCCTGCAGTAAATCAGCCAGAGCATGCAGAGCAATTTAGGATTTGGTCTGGAGGCTGCAAAGGAGGAATTTTATTGTTCCTTGATGGAGCAAGTGCACGGAAGGAGCAGGTGTGTGTATAACCATCAGCACTGAGCGCTGGCTGTGTGAGGAAAGGGATTCAGATGGAGCTGGAACCACTGGCAAGTCTCAGAAATCCTGGGGTTTTCTGTTTTTATTCTTTCCCCCTTATCAACCCTGGAAACTATAAACATTTAGGGCAAAAAATACAAAAATCTCCATTATTAGTAGAATTATTAACTTGCTTTTCTGTCAAAACTATGCACAATTTAATTGTTTTGATCAGCTGAAATGCTCGTTATTCCCTCAGGGGAAACTCCACTGAAGTAACTGTTTATGGCAGGATTTCATGGTGGTTTTTTATGTAGGCTGAGTTATCTTAGTTGTGTCCTGCAAGGTAATCCCAGTGAGCAGTGGGTCCAAAAAATAAAGGATATTAAAAATGCCAGGAGATCCATGTGTTTGTTAGTGAAAGTCATGATAGAAAGTCATGATAGACCCTCTTTAACATTTCTGTGAGTGAAGAAGGGAGTGTCCTTTGGAAGTGAGGGAATAATGCTGGAATTCACCCAGTGGCAGGAAATCCCCTGAGTGTGGGGTTGGCACCAGCCCCAGACAATACTGGGCTGAGCTGGGGGGCTTGAGGTGCTGGAGAAGGGGCGTGGAAGGGAACAGCAGGGCTGGTGCTGTTGCTGTAACTCACGTGCTTTCTCCTGAGGGTTTATCTGTAATTCCCTCTGTGTTGGAAAGGAGGGACAGGGAGGAACTGCAGTTTTCCAAGGAGAAGTGGTGCAGCACTGATGGAGAACCAGAGCCATGGGGGGCTGTAAACTGTGTCACCCCACACTTGCACCGTGGTTGTGTTGGTGCTGTCCTGGTTTGGGGAGTTGTGTGCTCAGAGCTTGGCCTTTGGGCGGTGTCAGGGCTGCTCTTTGCCTCTGCTGGAGCATGGGGTGGGATCAGGAGCTGCAGGCCCTGACTGGAGCTGGAGAGCTCAGCAGGGTGTGTTTGACATTGTGCAGGTGTCTCAGGTGATAAAGCCAAAACCCCAAGGCAGGGCATTGTCCTTAAAAGCCCTTGGGCTGAGTCTGTGTTGATGGCCTCCTGCCTGGGCTGGAACAGCTCTAATCCCGTTCCTGAGGGAGCTGCTGCCTGTGCTGCTGTCTCAGGGAAGAGCTTCAGGGCCGAGGGGAATCTTCAGTGCCACCAAGTGTGAATCTTCACACAACAGCGAGAATTAAGCCCCGCTTGTCATTAGACACAACAGCTCAATTTGCTGTTAATTCAACCCCCAACCCACCGAAAGGTGCAGGCCTGATGCAAACGCAGATTTCTGAGGCTGAGCTGCACCGTGGGCCCCCTGTGCTCCAGGCCAGCCCAGCGCGGCCTGGCAGGGACGTTCCCGTCCGCCCTCCCCAGCCCGGCCTGGCCCTCAGGGACACCGCGGCCCAGTTTCCACCCGCGCTGCGAGCCCTGGGTACTAAAACACCCCCGTCCTGCAGAAACCATGAAGCTTTTATGGCCTGCCAGGCAGGGCCCCGTCGGCGCTGACCTGCAGGTGGCACGCGCAGGATGCCGATCGCGCTGTGAGATGGCCTACTTTGCTTTCCTTTTTTTTTTTTTTTAATTCCTCTTTCCCCCTCCCAGCCACATTGCAGTGAGCTGTTCCGCTGGGCACCTGCCAACATTCAGGCAGCAGTTACATAAGAAGAGCTTTTTTTTCCTGGAATTTAGGCCCGCTGCTGATGTGTGACCTTCAGCAGTAATTGCCAGTGAAGGCGGCGGGGATGTTTACAGGCCCCGGCGCTGGCCCGCGGCCTGGGCCGGTAGCGGCCGAGCCCAGGGCTGCTGCTGCTGCTGCCCGAGCCTGATCCCACACCACTGCAGCTCTTATTTCATTCTCCAGGGTGAAACGGGGTTGCTCTGCTGCTTCCCCTCAACCCTCAGGGCTGCGACCACCCAACCAAAACTCTGTAAGCACCCGGAGTTCCCCGTGTAGTTATTTAGTTATTTTTTAGGGTTGGTGTTGGTTTTATCTGTTTTTTCAGTAGTGACACTTCTTTATGCAGCTGGTATATCTACAGGCAGCTCTATCCAGTAAAACACTCTTGCAGACCCACTGAGTATTAGGTTTGGGGTTTTTTTCACCTCTTCGCTTTGGTCTTGAGGTTTCAAGTAGGTGAAAAGGGAACTGAAAATCCTGGTTCAAAGAGGTTGCCTGAATTAACCTTCTCACTGCTCCTTATCAGTGATAAACTAAAATTGCAGTGGCTAAGGTGCAAAACATGTGCTGTTTTATGCATTTTTGATTGGAGTTAGGAATTATGTTAACCACTTCAGAGCTGGAAAGCTGCACTTGGGAATTATTTTCCTTGCAGAGAGCTTACTCCACAATCATTTCTCTTGTGTATTTTGCACTTAGACAGTGCTTCACTTGTTATGTCTCGAGCAGAGGAAATGCAGGCACTCATAAATTTTTGTGGGCTGCCTTATATTTTTTTTTCCCCTTGAGAAATCCTGCAATCTTTGGACTGGGCTTTTT
>VYXC01012982.1:380862-398541 GCA_013397175.1 Platysteira castanea | reverse complement strand
TTACAGTTACTTGTCACCGAAAAAATAATAGTTATACCATCTTACTGGTTAATTAAAACTGCTGCTGTAAAATGTGTTGTGAAGGGAGTTCTTAGTGTTTTCAGTTACTGCAGAGGTCCTGCAAGATCGAGGATTTGAAGAGGAGGAAGTGGTTGCACTCCTGCTGGAGGGCAGAGACTGAGGTCTCCAGCTCCTGGAAAGTCCCAGCCCAAGTTGAAACCTGCACTCTCCACTGAACACTCTGGAAATGAGGGAAGGCATTCCCGTAGGCAGATCCTGCTGACCTTTGAGTGCAGGCACTGGCAGCTCTTGTGCCAGATTTGCCACCTCCTCGACTGGCAGTGCACGAAATCTCTGCACATTCCCTGAGATGAGGGAGGATGTTCGGCTGTGTCCCTGCCCTGGGTGTGTGGCTGGGAGCCTGGGGGAGCTGGGGGGCTGCCCCTGCCCCCAAAATCCCCCGTGCCTTCTGGGGGACCTGTGCCAGGACAAGGTGCTGCCCCACATCTCCTGATTTAGGCAGGTCTGAGATCCTCCATCCCTGAAAATGCAACGTCTGTGCAGGGGGAAATGTAACGTGGGAAGTTTGTCAAAGCAGTTCAGTGCTCCTGGGTCCCAGTTATTCCCCTCTGCCCTGAAATTTCTCCATAACAAGTCAAATGAATGTTTGACAAACACCTACAGATCATCTGCAGGGGCTAGAAATTTCCTATCCAAATTTTTCCTCAGCTCCACAAGGTAACAGTGTTGGCTTTACAAAGGGGACTTGGCAAGGAAGCTACACAGAGTTTTGGGGTATTTTTAAAGAGTTATGAAGGACAGCAACATAATTTGTGCTCTTGTCTGTTGCCACGAATCAGACAAGGTGATGCTTTTGCTGTGTGCCTTTCAAGGAAGAGCTGGCGGTATTTCAAAGGGAAAAGCAGAGAAATTCTGAGAAGGGAGGAAAAAGTGGAAAGAGACTTGGAGGACTCAATCTGAACAGCCATTCCCACTGGAATTCCAGCTGATACTGGAGATGGCAGCACAGGAGCTGAGGCAGAGGCTTCAGAATAACATTTAACTGGCATCTTCACTCTAGTTCCTCGCATCTGGGTGTACAACCTGGCTATCAAAAGCTTCACGTGCTATTTGGCTGGCTCCGTGGTTGTGTTTTTCCCTTTTTATTTCCTCCTCTCTGCCAAATGTCTCCCCCTGCCACCCCAGTAATGAGATGCCATATGCATGGAGTTGGGTCAGTTCCTGAATTCACAAATTTCGGGACCAGAAGGGACCTCTCAGTGATTGAACCCAACTTCCTGCACAGCCCAGGGCATCCCGCTCCTCACACTGGGTATCCATGGAGCCAAATCCGTGGAGTTTGGCTCAGCTTCCTCGGAGTGCTCAGTGTTGAGTGAGGACCTCCCAGGACAGGTGTCAGTTTATTCTTGCCTTGCACCAGCTGGTGGGATGTTTGGAGAAAGACCTGAAGGAATTGTGTGGAGGTTTGGAAAGTGTCATCAGTTCAGCAGTCCGAGGTTTGTCACCTCTCAGTCCTTTGAACACTGGGGCGGCCTGAAGTGTAGGAGGTTTGTGCTTGGAATTGTGCTGGTTTGTCCATTATTTTGTCAAAATCCCAAAGTCTGGTGAGGCTGAAGAGAAAAGGACTGGGTTTCTGAATGTGTTTGTGTGCTCACACAAACGTGGGGAGTTTCTGATCAGATTATTTCCCTCTCATTAATTTACAATGTGTGATGCTTTCCAGCCTGTTTTGCTGAAGCCACGCTCTGGAGCAGCCCCAGTCTGGGAACTGGAATCTCCACCAGCCTTTTAAATGCATTTCAAGCCTTTTCAGTGCTCGGTGGTCTGGGTGTTTTCTGCATAGTTGATTAAAAAAAAAATGGAAAATAGCAATTCTGATACTTCAGACCTGAATGAAAATCCTTCTGCTTTTCCTCAAACGTTTTCCACTCTATCACAGTAGTAGTTTGAATTTCTGTGAAGGAACGATTAGACAAGTTTCATCCTGATTGTTGCTTTGAAAGCAAATGAGAATAAAACTTTGAAGAATCCCTCCAAATCATAAAGAAGAAGGATGGGAAACTCATCTGTATCTCAGAAATTGAGATGTAATGAATTCACCCCGGAGCAGTCACGTGCTCTGGTGGTTTCTGAGGGGGATACATCCACCCTTGAGTCAGGCGGTCCGTTCTGGGAAGCACACGTGGCAGGGCTGGGGAAATGGATGCTGGAAGCATTCCGGTCACCAGAGGGTCAGAGATTGTACATCTCCAGTCATGGCTCACGAGAAGTGGTTTATTGGGCAGCCTTGGGGGGGTGGAAACTTCAAAGGAAGAGAGGGTTTTGCACAGCAAGTTGAAAGGACCTTTCCCGACTGCTTGTAAAAAGCACAGATGTTGGACTCTGACCCGGCCACCCACTGGGTTCCAGTTTAAAAGCTGTCCACTGTGTCCTGCCACTCACCTGGCTGTGTTTGGTATTCCACAAACCTGCCCCTGCCCCCCAAACCCTCACTTTCCTATAGCTGGAGAGCTGAAATATATGGAGGCACAAGAAATCTTGGAAAATTACTGCCTTGGGCTGCTCTCCCACCCTGTTCAATCCTTGTAAAGCATAAGGTGATACTTTGCTGTTGCAGCACACAGGAGAGTGTGAAGTGTAGCACAGCAACAATAGCTCAGTGATTCTTTGCTATCTGAACCCATTTGGACTCAAAGAATAACAGTTTCAGGATTTGGAGTTTATATTCTGACTGGAAGGTTGCTGAGGGCTGTGCTGCTGTGGATGATCCACGTGGGCACTGCCCAGGGCAGTGGTTTTGCTCCCAGGTCAGCGTGTGGGGCTGGCTCTGATGTGCTGTCTGTGCCACAGAGGGAAGGCACAGCAATTTGTGAGCTTGAATATTAATTTTAGCTTGGGAAAGAGCAAACTAATTTTGTGCTGATTCTTTATCTGTGCTGCTTTTCAACCCCAAAATGTAAATGTACATTTGGTTGAAATGGGGTCAAGGTATCAGCCCAGGAATTCCAGAGTGGTTTGGGTTGGGAGGGACCTTAAAGCTCATCCAGTTCCACCCCCTGCCATGGGCAGGGACACCTTCCGCTACCCCAGGTTGTTCAGAGCTCCATCCAGCATGGCCTTGAACACTTGAAGGGATGGAAAATCCACAGTTTCTCTGGGAAACCTTGTACCAGTGCCCAGAAGGAAACTTTAGTTTGGAATCCTGAGCCCAGCAGTCGTGTCCACTTGACTTGTCAGCTTCAGTCTCCCCTCCCCTGGAGGAAAGGACCTCATTTCCCCTGCAGGGGAACAGGCCCAGTTTCCTTGCTGCTGTTGGCTCCTGGAGAAGGCAGGGGTGTTTCCTGTGCCCCAGGCAGGTTGTGCAGTCAGGACAAAGTGCCCAGACTCCCCCTGACCTGACAGGGGTCCAGCCTGGGAGCCGCGGGCAGGGTGGGGACGCTGTGTTCCTCTGCAGGAACGAGCTGCTTCCTGCTCACTTGTGCTCCTCTGGATTAAATCCTCCCGCCTTCCATTTGGCCAGAGAAGGGGTTTGCATGCTTGAGACACATCCAGGAGCGGTGACAATGCAAGGAAGTGACTACTAAAGGCCGTGGGAGCTGGCCAGGAGCAAAGTCCCTAAGGAGAGGAATGGAGAGGGGTTTTTCCTGGCCAAGGAGCCCCTGCTCGTGGAGCACTGCAGGGGAAGCCCTCTCTCCTGGGCCTCCTTCCTGGAAAGTGGAGTCTTGTTATTCCTACTCCTGGGTCTGTGGCCTCTCTCTCTCTTTGCTGGGCACTCCCCAGGCTGCAGCAGACCCTGGGTTGCTCTCCCAGTCTTTGCCCCCCTGGTCTGTCCATCCCTGTGGCCTCTGGGCAGACGTGGCCACAAACGCCTGGCTCAGTTTGGGGTTACAGGATTGTGAATGTGTTATTTCCTGGTGTCTGCTCCTGGGTAGTTACAGCAATTTCCCCACAATTAACTCAGCAGTTGAGTTTGAATGTTCAGCTCTCTGTTGTGTGTCTATGCTCGACTAGATAAAAGTTACTTTTCTTCATCTGTTTCAGTTGAAGATCAGCATTTTAAACTTGAAAAGCTGTCACCATTCAGGCCCTTATTTCGTTGCTCCTGTTTGGTGCTGTATCATAAATCTTTTATCTTGAGAAACGTATGTTTATAGATGAGAATCCACGGAATACATTTTTTTAAGCTAAAATTATAAGGCTGCTGCCTTTGTGATATGCACCCCTGGCTTCCTCCTCCTCCCCACTGCGATGCATGTGCAGCATTCCAGTCACAGATCCTGGGGGTGTGGTCCCCAAAAGTGCCCTGGGCACCTGCAACTGCATTTCTTTGCTTGTGCCTCTGAGTTGATGCAAAGCAGTTTGGGAAGTTCAAAGGATACCTGCGAAATTTTCCAAATGTGGCGCTTTTAGGAGCAGGGTGGGAGGGTGTAAACAGTAATTACAGCTATAATTCATTTGTGATGATTCAGCTGAAGTCAAGTGCTTTGCCAGCTCCCTTCCCCTCACTGTTGACCACTGGATTGCTGTTGGGATGAAAGATTCTGGAGGAATGACTAATTTTTCTGCATTTTACTTTCAACTAGCTGCCGCAAGCTCCAGAAACGGAGAGCCCTGTAGAGGTGTGTCAGCCACCTATATTTGTACAACACACAAATATTGGTGTCTCAGTAGTCCTAGTGGAGTGTCTTGTTGGTAAAAACCCCTGTGAAATGTGTGTTCCTGCGTGGTGTTAGACAGTGGAAATGAGTGGATTTTTTGAAGTGCCTTAATCCAGTATAGCATCAGCGTGGTAGTCTGAAAATAGAAAAAAAAAATGTAATCTAATCCTAAATCTGTTCCTTTCAGCCATTTCCCTTCTGCTTTAAGGGTGGCACTGGGAAAAGTCTCCTCTCAAATTTTCCTACATTGGCAAAAGGAGACTTCATTTTGGCTCCTAATGCAGAATTTGGTTTTCCCTTTGCCTCACATACTTAAAAACTTAAAGGAGAGGGAGCTGTCAGAAGTTGTTGGTGGAAGCTTCATAACTCCAGAGCAACTGGTGTCCCATTTAAAATGCCCCAGTGGACGACCTCAGGGTCACTGCACATTGTCAAGGTCACTGGTTCTAAGGGAATTGGATATGTGGGAACGTGTCCTTCATGCGCATAAAGCAGATTATTTGCCAAAAAGAAGGCAGGAAAATTTATCAAATCTTAAATTCCTTTGAAATTCATGGGACATCCAGGCATGGCATTGGTTGGTTGTACAACTGGGTGCCAAATCAGTGCAAATCTAAGTGAAACAACATGGAAATCTAAATCTAGGAGAGTGTTGATTCTCTGAGCAATCTGAAGATTATAAATGTGGAATCATGTAGGAAAAGAAGTGTTTGTGATGGTTTAGACCTTTGTATTTGTAATTTTTGTGGAATAGTGTTTAAATGTCACCTGAAACTCTGAGTGGTCATCAAATGGATTTGAGATGCTTGGGAGATGGCTCCTGGTTTCTGATGGGTCCCTGTATAGAACAGTAATTCTACACCTTTTCAGATGCTTTAAAGCAGCAAAACCTCGATGTGCTTCAGCTTTGCAAAGTGGAAGTTGCATTCCTGAAAATGAATATCTGAAACGGGAGAGATTGATTTGGAAACGTGCACATGCCAAGGGGCTCCCCCTGTTCAGTGACTCCCCACTGACATCCCTGAGTTGGAAGGGAGCCCCCCCAGAGGCCCTCCCCAGTCTCAAATGAGTTTCAGTGACCACGGTGGGATGTGATGGAGTCCCTCACCCCCAGAGTGTGTGTCCAGGGGGCCGGGGGGTGTCTGTGTGTCTGTGCATGGGCATGCGTGGGCTGAGCTCCCTGAAACCTGTGTGTGTCCCTGGGAGCTGTGACACCAGACACGTTGTGTTTCCTGGGAACCCCAGCACTGCTGGCACACGTGCATGCCAGGGGGTGTGTGAGGGTGGCAGGGCAGAGGGGTCAGTGCTGCCAGGGCTGGCAGAGGGCAGGTGTCCTGTTTGGATGGCTTGTCAGTCCATCTCCCTCATCTCCCCCTGTCGCATCCAGCTGTGACTTCCCCAGTATTCCCCGTGAGTGCCAAGATGTGTCTCTTGAGTGTTGTTCTGCTTTAAAATGACCTTTCTGCACGCACAGCAGGAGCTTGATCAAAGTCTACCACAGAGGCAACTGGAGGACCATAGAAGGGTATGTACAGCAGTCAAGCACGTTCAGAACTAATCTCTACCTTTCCCTTTTACACAGTGAAGCCTCAGTCATGCAGGGAACTTGTGGGGTTGAATGCTGGCTGTTGGGCTCTTGGAAAAGCTAGAAAATGAGCCATATTTACAGAGTGGGGTGCTGGAGCTCTTCTCTGGGGTGACATGGAAGGAATGAGTGCTTGGCTGCTCCAAATTAAACTCAGGCCCTGGTCTGGTCCATTCACACTGCCAAAACACTCCCCTCGGGTGCTGACACTCAGTTATGGAGTGACATTTATCAGTGCTCGTGGAGTTGGCTCCTCTGGCCACACCACCCCTTTGTAACCAGCCAAGCTGCAAAATCAGCATCCTTGGTCCCTTTCTCCATTTCTTCTGCTCTTGCAGCTGGGAACACAACAGCAGCAACTTAAAACTGCTTCGCTCTGAAATATTAAAGATGCTCTGTTTTACAGCTTATAACAGGTTTCTGATATCACTTAGAGTTGTGTGTTGCACCTGCATTGCTGGTACATGTACAACGATGTTTCTGTGTGACTCACTCTTACTTTACCTGGTGGTGAATGCAGTTGAAACTGGACGCTGTTGGGTTTTTTTCTAGGTACCATATTTGATTTTTCTGGTTACCGCCAAACATCTGATATTTGTTTGCACACTGCCCTCATCAAAGTGGTGCACAGCACTAAGAGGGTGGTTAAAGAGCTGTTCTGGAGCCAAGCACTGCAGCTGAATTAATTAGAACACTTCTTAAATACCGCTTATTTTTTCTTCCTTCTACTTGGATCACTTACTCGTATTTTGTTAGCTGATACCATGGGTTTGGATACCTTTGTGGGAACCAAAGCTTTTCTTCCCAGTTGGAATGTGAAGTGCTGGTGACTGTGTATTGCCAGACCTGGGAAACCATGGACCAGCACACTCTGACTAGAAACAGCTGCTTGATACATGTTCCTACTTGTATTTTCTGGTGATTTGTCTTGTTTTGGATACACAACACCTGCAGACACCACAGGTGCCTGTTCTGGTCAGGTCTCCACTCACCCCAACTATTTTGACCGTGGAATAGAAATCACCTTCTGCTCCACAAGGGGCCAGAAGGAGGATTTGGGGGCAGCTCCAGGAGCTTTAGTTGTCCTCCTGAGTTCAGGCAAGGTGGAGTTTGCTGAGCAGCTGTTCCTGAGGCTGGCTCTGTGTTACCTTTGCAGTAAGCAGTAAAACTTAGTGGTTCAAATGCCAGCTGACACGATGGCTGCCAGTTGTTTCAACAGAGGAGGAAAAAGGTAATGTGAGAGCTCCCTTGTAACCATTGCTGTCCTAGGGCCCATCTGGGTGTCGAGTTGCCTTTCTAATCAGTGCACATGTACAAGGAAGATGTAGTTCAGGGGGTTTTTCTGTCTGGCTTGGCCTTGTTCTGTCACGTAGCCTCCCCTACGTGCCAGTCTGGGAGCAGGGAGGTGGATACAGCCCTGCCTCGTGTGCCAAACACTCTGGTGTTGCTGTCAGTCACGGGAGCTCCTCCAGGACAGGACTTTGCTGGAGCTGTCTCCTGCCTGTCCCACATGTTCAGTCTTTGGCCCAAGCGGTGATGGGAAGCGTATGCCCCTTGGAGAAGTGCTCATCTCCTTCTACTGTTGCTTCCACAGGACTTGTCCTTTTTTCCTGTTGTTGGGGAGCTTTTGGAAGCAGCTGGTTGGAACAGTGACTTTGTGTTTGCTTTACATCCCATTCCCTGACACTTGCTTGCTCCCCATCTAATCCCATAAAATGCAGCTCCCGTGCTGCAGCTTTCACACTGCTAATCCACAGGAACCATTTCTAAGATGCTGGATTGTGGTGACAGGTGATGATGGGAGCCTTGACTTGAGCCCCAACCCTCTGGGAAGGGCAGAGATCCCTCACCAGCTTCAGGCATGTGTTGGGCTTCTCCCTGTGGAAGTGATTTCTGAAATTCGGTAAAGAATTTGATTATCAGACAGGCTTTTGTCTTTTCCTTTTGGGATATAAGGATTTCTTGAAGGGACCTCTGTCAGTGCCAGCTGTGTATCAAGTCAGTGGGACTGCAGCAGGGCTGGAGTTCTGTACAACCCAATTAATGCACATTTATGTTGTTCCATTTATTTGTGTGAAAGTTCCATTTACCTCCTGTGAAAGTTTAAAAAGTAAGACTTCACTTCTATGACAGCTAATGCATTAAATGACAGCTTGAAACTAATAGTCAGACAAACGATTTCATTTGAAATACAACTGAAAGTCAGTGATACGTATGTGTTTTGTGAATGGAATTAAAGATAACATGCTTTAGTTCATTGGACATATTTTTAATGTGAAATTATTTTTGGCTAGATAAATTTTTAAAAATTATTATTTATTTCCTGAATCCCCAGAAAAGCCCTTCCCTCCCCTCTGCAGCACTGTCCCGGGATGGTACTGCTGTAACCACGCTGCCATTAGCAGGGCAGGAGCTCCCGGTGACAATAATCCCGTTTTCCTTTGTGCACAAAGACCTTTCAAAAATCCCTTAATCCCCATGCGGTGTTTGTGCACTGTCGTTAGTTGCTGGCAGTGCCGCCGGCTTTGCCCGGCTCCCTGAATTCCCAGGAATTCCTGTGTCGTTAGAAGTGACAGCAGTGGGGTGACGTTCCACCTGGAGGTGTTGGATCTCCACTGGCTCATACTGGGGGCCGTGCCGGAGCTCCCGGCGCTCCCGGGATTTGGGGTTGTGTGAGGACCTGCCCTGTGCAGGGCCATGGGATGGGATGGCAAGGGATGGGAGGCCTGGTGTGACTCGGGCAGCTGCCAGCAGGGAACAAAGAGCCGGGATCCAGCGGGATCGCTCGGGTTTCCGCTCGGCAGCTGATGGATCACGTCAGCTCCTGGTGGAGGGACAACGGAGCACAGCCCTGGAGGGTTGGTGGGATGGCAAAATAGGAGAGGTGTGAGGAGATGAGATTGCTCCTCACAAAACCGTTCCTGATGTTCCTCTAATCCACCTCTTCATTTCATGTTGGTGATGTACGGATGCAACCTTTTTCGTTTTCAAGACTGAGACAATAGCACTTAAAACAAAACTCTCTAAAAATTAGATCTGTCTAGAAAGCTCTACACAAAACCTAAACTGCAGCTGTCTCTGTGCTACATGGGGGAATCCATAATCTTATTGAGCCCCCTGAGACCCCTCCGTGTCCCAGCCTGCCCCAGCACATCAGGAGCTGCTCAGTGGATTTTTCCCAATCTCCAGGGTTTCATTCCCCCTCCCTCCCCGCAAGAAGGGCACTGCTAACAGCGTGCCAGCGAACACGGGAGGTTGGTTTGTTCATGGAGCTCCCATCCTGATTTCCCTCTGCTCTCTGACTGCAGGGCGAGGCCCTGAGGCAGGTTTTGGTGAACCGCTACTACGGCAACGTGCGGGCGGCCGGACGGCGCGAGAGCCTCACCGCCTTCGGCAACGGGCCCCTGTCCGCCGGCGGCTCCGGCAAGGCCGGCCCGGCAGGTAGGACGTGCTCTGCTCATCCCCGGGGCTGCCCTTCCCGTGCTCTGGGGCTGTGGGTTCCTGACAAATCAGCACCTTACGGCTGAAATCGGGATGTTTTTCCCTCGCGGTTGTTCCAGTGAACTCCCCAAGCAGTAAAACTGTCCATGAGGATGACTGCAGTTGAGAGCAAAATTAGGCAGACAGATCTCTTTGTACTTTGCAGTGACTGCCTTGGGTTGGCTTGAAGTTTGTGACATTGCTGTGAATAAATGTACTTAGAAATCCTGATCAATTTAGTATTTGCAATAATATCTGAGAACTGTGCTCATAAGGATGTCAGAGTATCAACCATGTCTGGAACAAAACCATTTTGTGGTATTGCAGAGAGATTGTGGGGTAGGATGGGCAGAAATTCCATTTGAAGTCTGTTACACAGTAAAGTTTATTTAATTTGAGGCCATTGCCAAAAAAGCTACCAATGGAATTGCAGAATGAGTTTGGCTGGAAGGGACCTTAAAACTCATCCTGTTCCAACCCCTGCCGTGGGCAGGGACACCTTCCTCTATCCCAGGTTGCTCCAAGCCCTGTCCAGCCTGGCCTTGCCATCCCCATGGGGTCAGTGCCAATCTGTTTCTCACGATCACCTTTACAGGAGGAAGCTCTGGGTCGAGCTCAATGAGCCGAGGGGAGATGAGCCTGGCAGATGTCCAGTGCCACCTGGATAAAGAAGGTGCTTCCAACCTGGTCATAGATCTCATCATGAATGCCACCAGTGACAGAGTCTTCCACGAGAGCATCCTGCTGGCCATTGCCCTGCTGGAAGGCGGGAACACCACGATACAGGTAGGGAAATGGAAAACTCCATCTTGTGACTGAACCGTGTCGGGAAGGGAAATGTTTTCATGAAATCCAGGAAATTTGAGAGGGTTAAGGAGGTGGGAGGGGAAATGACTGAATGATCTTTGACCTGTAATTAAGGAAAATGTTAGTGTCTGCCATGCAAAAGTGAACTTATGAAATGTTTGCATGGGCACTGGGTAATTGAGGTGTTTTCCCAGAGCAATACAGAGGAATGTATAATAAAACAGCTTTGTAGGTAAGTTATTGACTGCTCTTACAAAGAACTTAAGCAACTGCAACATGCTCAGAGACTTCTACAACAAGCTGTTGAATTTCAGACTGGAATTGGAAATAAGTGTACGGTAAACTCCAGACCACCACTGTTCTCCTGCAGTCTTGCTGTTCTTCTTTTCTGTGTTTTCAGTAAGGATTAGACTCCCCTAAATGAAAATTGTCCCTGCTGTGGATTAATGACTACACATCAGCGAGCTCTTAGAGTGTTCCTCCAAACAGAAAGTGAAACCTTATTCCAGCAAAACTTGCTCACAAAGATGATTGAATATGTGATATCTCACTCTTCTGGCTCTGCACGTGTTAATGTTTGCAGTCTGTCTGTCTGTGGGGCTGAGTCCTGAGCAGTCATAACTGATTGTTGTGGTTAAAACACACGATAGATCCCAACAGCAGCACCTCCTGTGTCCATGCAGACTTCCCTTGAGAGGACAGGGAATGTCTCTGGGCTCCTTCACTCTGTCTCTGTAATCAGCACCCTCATTATTCCCCTGTGTATAAGCTCGGGAATGAAACTTCTTTGCAAAAGACAAAGCGGGAATTGAGTGCTGAAAATCCTGTGTCACCTTAAACTGCAGTGACAGGATTAACATTCCTGGGGGACAGTCACTCCTTTAAATTTCCTGCTCTCCTCTAATGTAAAGGAAGCTGAGCTTTCAGCTTTACAGCTCTCAGGGAGCCTCAGGTAACCTCGCACTGTCATGCTGGAAGGAAAAACAAACTCTGCACCAGCCTGAGGTGGAGAGATCCTTTGCTTGTGCTGGACCCCAGTGCTGAAGGATTGAGCAAAGTCACTTCCCACTGTGCACCAATCCGTGTTGGAAGCAGATTCCTCAGCTCACCCAGCGAAAACCAACAGGAAAATGAGCAGTCCATCTCCAAAGACACCTGCCCAGAAGGGAGACAGTTTCGTTTTCATTTGCTGTTTACCCAGGAGCTGGGAGGCTGTGGAATAACCCTGCGGTCAGGAATGATGGATGGCTCTCAGGGCAGCGGTGCTTCCGCCCCACGCCCTGCACTCCTGCCAGGTCCTGCTGCACTCCAGCCTCTGCAGATGTGCTCCCACAGCCCAGAGTGGCTGTTTTCCATCCTTTCCTGCTCAGGAATAAGTGCTTGGCAGGTGTCTGGAGGATGTGCTCCGGGCAGCCAGCAGTCACTGGGTGCATGCTCTGGAGGGATGGGCTGGGAGGGGGCTCTGCTGAGTGTGGGCTGCTTTTAAGTACAGAATGTTTTAGGAACCAAATGACTTGTGATGCCTACAGCTAATGCTGTGAGCTCTGAGGGCTCGGACACACCCAGCAGCTCTTACTCATGCATGCAAAGCACAAATGGGATGTTATTGAAAATATCCCATGGAGCGGTTGGGATGTGGCTGTTCCGTGCTAGAACACCCCATGGACTTTGTAGCAAAAGGCAAAAAAGGAGCATAATCAGTGCACAGACATGGTCTGTGGCTTTCTTCCACGTTGATTAAACTTCTGGTGGCAGGGAGAGGTTTTCCTGGTGCCTTGCAGTGGCTCCAGCACACGGGGGCCTGTGGGATGCTGGTGGTGGCAGTCGGGAGCAGCACGGCCTCAGCACTCTGAGCTCTCAGCTGGGCTTTAGAGAGCCAAGTCAGCAGAACTCCAACGGGGAAAACACCAACCACAAAGCTTAGCTTCTGGGAGAACAGCTGGCTCCATGCTGGGAATCAAAGCAAAGGTGGAGGCTTGCTCTTTAGTAAAATCATCAATTCAGGGCTGTATCTCCCAGGGTAATTGCTGAGTGATGTGATGGCCAAGTTAAACTGGTATCCTGAGACAGTGAACTTGTGTAATCCAGCTTTGCTGTCTCCACGTAGGAAGAACGGCTCTAAATGCAGAGGGCCCTGGGTGCAGCCCAGCTGTTCAGGAGAGCTGTGGGGGTACTTGCTAATCTGCAAAGCTGATGGGTTTTGTACAGCAGCCTTTGGCTGTGACACAGTGAAGATTTACTGAGTGTAGCAAAGTGATGGTCTCCCCTTAGCAGGAATTCATTTTTACAAAACACACTGAGAAATTTGGCTGCTTGTGGAAACTAGATGCACTTAGGAAAATGAACCCAATACTTTCCTTGTGTTTTATCCCGATCTTTCTCTAATCTGTGTTCTTTTGGTAAGTTTTGCAGAGTGGGTAGGTAGGGCTTGGCAACCTCTGCAACCTGCAGAATGGATTTTCTGCAGTTATTCTGCAGTTTCCACTGAGTGGCAGTGGAAGAGTCATCCTCAGTCTCTGGACTAATAACTGTGTTCATTTTACATCAGATGCATTTGTTGTTGGGAAAGTTGACCTAGCCAGACCAGCCAGCTTTGTCTTTGAGGTCTAACAGAGTTTATCTTCATTTCACAATTTTTTTTTGTTATTATAAGCAGCTTTTGATTGATAGTGTTCCAAACAAGTTTGTTCTGTGCTCAGTTTGAATAATTTCTACTGAACTTCAGCTGCCTCTGTGTACAGGCCTTTGAGAATAGGAAAGTGGTGGGATAGGGACAGGTTATGTAAAAAAGGCTCTTTGGCAGCAAAGCCAGAAACGTGTCACCCCTGCATGGCATTTTCTTAACTCCAGGTTTTCACACGGGAAATTGATTCAGCCTGAAGTGAAGCAGGAGGTTTGTACCAACACACAGGAACTTGCACATGATGATTGTAATATGGTTAATAATGGGAGTTCCCGGGTAACTCCCATGAGCTTCAGTGGGAGAACAGATCCCCATGGTGCTGGGAAGGGATAACTGGAATAGGTGTTGCTGTTTCATTAGGCAGGGCTAATATTAAGGGTAGGCAAAGTAGGTGGTTGCCAACTCCAGCAGAAAAGCAAATCTCAAAACGTTCCTTATTGTAATTGGCAGGAGGGATTTTTATTCAAAAAAATCAGCATTCAAATAAATACCTACCTTTATTCCCTTATTCTTGTCTAGTCTCTGTTTTTAGGTGGCCTTCACCAGGCATCAGTATTGTTAAGAAGATGAATGTGGGGGAGAAGCACTGAGGTTCACCCCAAAAAGGAGGCTGAGCTGGTGCTGTGGGGCCCAGCAAACCCCACACTGCTCAGTGTTTTACTGCAGGGGTGAATGTGGCAAATGAGCTCTTCTGGAAGCTCTTTGCCCGCTTCCAGCTCTCCGGGTGGAAAGTTTCCGGGCTTTGGCTTTTGGAATTAGAAACCCTGTCAGGTTCTCTGGTGTCAGGATGGTGGTGACCTTGTGGTGGCTGTGCCCGGTGAGCTCGTCGCTCCGGCCCAGCGGGAGCCCTGGGTTTCAGTGGGAAGCCTGCCCTCGTTTGCACAGAGACAGAAGCAGAGGTGGAACCACGGGGTCAGCACCAGACAACGAATTAACTTGACAAATGCTGCAACTCACTGAGCTGCAAATTGCATCAACCCCTTTATTAATTTATATAACCCTGAGCATCCCCCTGGGGAGCGCTGGCTCAGTGGTTCTGAGCAGCCCTGGGGGTGCCCCACGCTCTGCTCCGGAGGGTCAGGGCTGAGCCTGCCCTGTTCCCTGGGTACCAGTGCCTGGCTGCTGTCCTGGTGCTGCCTTGGGCTCCGTTCTCCAGAGCTGGGAATGCCCTGGTGGGTGCTGGTGCTCGTGGGCACTCAGAGCTGCATCTCCTTGGGAAGGGATGAAGGCTCGGTCCCTTCCCACACGCGTGGCAGCACGGCCAGGCTTTCCTCTGCTGCAGCAACCTTGGCACATGAGTGACAGTGCAGGAAATCGCTGAGGACTTGTCCTGCAACGCTGGGCTCTCATCTGCTAAATAAAAATTCCATGTGCCATTACTCTGCCTCACCTCCGCCACGCTCCGGGTTTCCTCGGACGGTGGAAGTTAATGGCAAGTAAAGTCCCTTACATAACACCTCTCCATGGAGACTCTGCTCCTTTAATTAGGGATCTTCTCAAAAGTCAGCTTGCGTGACAAATTACCCACACGCACATGTCGGCGCTTTCAGCAGGGGAAGGTAAAATGAGGTTGATGACTTGGGTTGTTCCAGGCAGGTTTTAAGTGCTGCCCCAAGGTGACACAAGGCACGTCTGCCACTTCAGAGGGTGGTGGTGCCTTTGTCCCCCTTTGTCCGTTGTTGTCCCCTGGGTGGGCTGCAGACACAGAGGATGGGGTGGTGGGAGTTGGCACACGAGGAAAGGGTGATTATTTTTCAGGAAGGAAGTGGGATTTGCTCCTGGCTTTAAGGCATCTGAGCAGAGTTGCTGCTCTTGCACAGAGGATGATGATGGGATGTGCTCCACAGCCCGCTGTCCTCCAGCAGCTGAGTATGGGATGAGAATCAGGGGCCACCTTGACTGGAGACAGGTGGTGAAACCAGAGAGTTGTGCCCTCTTTTACAGCATGGCAAGAGTGAATCCATGTTGTATGGGATGGTGGCTTGGAGCTCACCATGAGTGTGCGAGGCTCCTTTGAGATGTGACTGCAAAAAGCTTGTGGCTTTGAGCTGTGTCAACTTCCAGAGCTGTTGTTTGAGCCTCCCCAGAGGATCCCTGTGCCCTCCCTTGAGTGCTCCGTGGGGCTGGGGGCTGTGGCTGCCCTGGAACAGGTGCCATGGATACAGAAATCCCAGCAGCCACCTCCTCATCAGCCAGGCTTGGTAGGAAATTCTGGCCTGGACTCACACAGCTCTCCCATCCCAACCCAGTCTTGCTCCATGCTTGGACTTAGTTGACAATTCTCAGCATTTTTCTTCATATTTTGCCACCAGAGAGGAAACCCCACCAGGGTGAATTTTGGTCTCCATTTCTGTGCCTCAGACTGCCCAGGGATGATTGATAGTTATTTCGTGATTGCAGGATTGATGCACAAAAGGAATTGAATCCAGAGCTATCGAGTTCTTTGTGTTTCTGGCACTTGGGGGACCCAGGGAAGCCCACTGAGCTGGGGGGTACCAGCCACTGGTGCCCTCGGGTTGGGGAGAGCAGAGACTTCAAGCCAAATTTATGTCCTTGAGCTTGCTGTAGCATTGGCTGGGAAGTACTGTGGCCAAAATGTCCTGTTTGGTTGCAGGAACACTTTGTTTCTTTTTTTATGCGCCTGCCACTGCCCTGCAAAATGAGGGGAAAACCCTGCAAAACGTTATAGAAGTACTGGTGGGATAAAATGTAGGCTTAGTGACACAATTTGTGCTTTAATTTGTGGTTTGGACTTTTAAAATCAGATTTATTTCTTGCAAGATTTGCAGCAGTCAGATATGGGTGAGCACGGACAATTGTAGGTGATGGCAAAGGCTTCAGAGGCAAGAATGTCTTTGGGTCACTAAACTTCTGTAAACAGCACTTGAGAACTTGTGATCCTTGATAAAACAAGTCTTAAATTTTGTTTGTTTCTAACAGGCAGAATTCTGTGATACAGGATGTTATATCTTTTTTTTTCATTGTTTTAATGATACCTGTTTAGGAGATGAAAGCACAGCCAGCAAACTCTTGGCATGTGTTAAACAATCACCTGTGTCTTTCACTGTTTTCATGTGTTTTTCCTCAAGGTAAAATACACCGTATTGGTTTCTTACATTCTGAGTATGTTATGAACGTGACATTAAAAAAAACATTGGTAAGGACCAGCATTATCAGCTGTGGGCAGAGATCTTGCCCTTTTGTGGAAGAGCCCTCTCCAGAAAGAAACCTTGTGCAGATGCTGACCTCCTTGACAGTGCAGTTGCCTTCCAGAGAAGGCCCAGGACCTGCAGGAGCCATGAGGGAACCTCTGTGCTGATGCTCTGCTGCTCCCCAACACGTGAGGAGACTGGGCTGCCAAGCCTGTAGGAGCACGCCCATCTCCTTGGAGTATATTTTAATGGATTTAGCACGGTGAAGTCTCTGTGTCCCACAGCTGCTGGATACCACCACGTTCAGAAGCTCCCAGCCCCACTGATAATGCACTGTGGGGAATCCTTCCTGCAGGGGAGATCCCGTTTTCATCCAGGCCCACTGGGATGCACGGGTGAGATTGGGGGTGGGTGAGGTGAGATGGTAGCAATACCACCTTGTCTCTCCACCTGAGCTGCAGCTCCTGCTGCTTTCTGAGGTGTGTTTGGGCCGTCAGTATTCCTGTAGCAGAACATCTTCCAGTCTTTTCTCCCAAAGGGAAGTTTTCTGCTGGATTTTGAGGTGTGCCCATCTGTGCAGTCGAGCAGTGTAGGTGGAAAAAAAAGGAGAAGAGGCGCTGCTTCAGGGTTCAGCTGTGTCTTGGTGGCCTCGTGTTGTTCGTGGTTGGGTACCACCTCCTGTGTGGCAATCCTCAGCATTCCACTGGGATCTGGGCCCTGCGAGGAGCAGGGAGGTAAATCAGCAATTCTCCCAATTCCTCTCCATGGGATCCAGGTCCAACATAAACTTTCAAGATGATCCCTAGCAGGATTAAAGTCCTCCCCGAGCAGGCAGAGGCAAAGCTATTCAGCAAAACAAGGTCATGCTGCCTCTTTTTTTTTGGTAAGCACAGGAATCAACAAAGCGCTGTTATATAACTTCTATTTATATCCCACTTGCTCACTAGCTGCAGGCACACAAGAGTAGCTGAGAAGGGAATTTAATGAGCTCTCAGGGCTTGCTCACCTTCCAGAGCGGGTAGGAGCCAGCTTGTTTTTGAAGTGCGTCAGCAAATGAAACTGGTGGTGGGTGGGTGGTTTGGGTAGGTGGACTGACTTGTTGCTATGGTTTTCTTTAATTCCTCTGTCTCTCAAGAAGATCTTAACACTTCTTTTTTTTTTTTTTCTTTTGGGGAGTCTGCAGACTTCCTTGTTTCTCACACCTACACAGCACTCGCCGGTTTGGTGGGGAATGGGATCCGTGCTCCTGCCCTGGGGAATGGGATCCGTGCTCCTGCCCTGGGGAATGGGATC
>VYXC01012982.1:342243-380707 GCA_013397175.1 Platysteira castanea | reverse complement strand
CGTGCTCCTGCCGTGGGGAATGGGATCTGTGATCCTCCCCTGGGGAATGGGATCCGTGCTCCTGCCCTGGGGAATGGGATCCATGCTCCTGCCCTGGGGAATGGGATCCCTGCTCCTGCCATGGGATCCGTGCTCCTGCTGTGGCTGAGCTGAGTGACCCAGTACTGTGTGTTCCCACAGGGATGCAGGAGGAACCCAAATCAGCTCCATCCTCGAGTCTCCCAAACTCCCGAGGCCATCTGTGAACCCAGACCCCACAGTCACGTTTGTTCCTGTGGTTCCCCCACTGTGCCCTCACCAGTGTCACCTCATACATCCAAGGGCTCGCACTGGCTCTGGAAGGGTGTGAGGGAACTGTATCTCTGTGAGGTTTGTTCTTGCATTCCTCGAGTTGCATCAAGATTTTGGGTGTTGCAGAAGGAGAACGTGTAGGATACACGGGCTCTTCCTGGTGTAGTTGTGCTGCTGGTCTCATTTAAAGCTGGTTGGGACAGATAAATGTTTCCACAGGTCAGGCTCTGTACACTCATCACCCCCAAAAAACATTCCTCCATAAGGCAGAACCCCCAGCAAAGAGCAGAGCTGTGCAGGATGGAGGCTGGATGCCCGTGGCAGGGATAGTTTGTCTTGTTTGTGGAAAATAGAGCTGGGAAGTCCTCCTTCTGCTTCCCGGACAAAGTTTATTTTACAGTTTGCAAAAAAAAGAGGCAATTGAGGTGTTCTGGCAGATTTTCCTTATGAGTTTATTTGAAACTGTGAAGTATGTTCAGTGTGAAATATTTCAGCTGCCATTTCCTTAAGCTATGCAAGACTAATGATATCCATCACTCATGCCCAAAGTGATGGATCTCCAGAGAGCCAGGACGTAAGAGAGATTTCAAGAGAGAGGGATTAGCGATATTTAAAATAAATAAATGAGGAGGGACCGAAAGCAAAATTAGGTTGGAATTTTCTGCAGTGGAAGCCCTCGCAATATGTTTAGGCAGAATGTAGAGGGGCTGGCATTTGTGCTTAATTCAGTGCTCGTGTTAGTGCAGTTCCTCTTAAAATGTGGCTTGTTTGAAGTAGTCCAGCTCTAAGGACTCGTCTGGGGGTGGCAAACTCTTCCTGTAGAGATGAAGTAGCACACAAGTTTTGCATTAGTTCGTGCTGGCAGCCTGGCTGGATAACCCGAGCGAGCTGAGGTCCCTGCAATGATTTCTCTCTAGTGTTGGAATAAAATGTCCTGAGTTGAAGCCAGATCGCTGAGCTTTCTCCTCTTTCTGGAGGGACTTTCCTCTCTGAAATCTCCCTGGCTCGCCAAGTTCACGGGGTATTTTCTGTGCGCTGCCATTAGAGAAATGGGGGAGGAGGCAACAGCAGTTTGCTTTAATTGGTGAGGTGTTTGCTGGGCCTTTGCTTTCCCTGATTTCTTAGTAATCAAAAGCTCGTTGTTCTGCTGGGGAATTCTTTGGGATGTGTTGGGATGGTCTGGCAGGGCCTGGTGGCTGATGAAACAGCTCTGGGAGGGTGCGGCCCCGGGAACGCTCCGACGGCAACCTCGGAGTGGCTCCTGCAGCCAAGGCTGCCCCGGGCCAGGCCACCCCTCGTGGGGAGCAGACACAGCCGAGCAGAGCCTGCTGAAACCCAGGGCTTGCTGCTGGGCTCTGGTGCTGTTTCTCACAGGCTCAGTCAGACAGCCCAGCCTGGAGCTAGGCTGGGGTGGAAAGTCAGGCTGTTCCATGAGAAACAATCCAATTGTTGTTCCTTCTCTTGGCTGGCAAAACAGTCGTGAGTTCAGGGCAGAGCCAGGTGACAGGGTAGGGAAAGGTGTTCCCAGTGAAGGGGACAGCACACACCAGCCAAACACTTTCAGAGGCAAGAGCTAGAAATCAGCTGCCTTCAGCTGCTGCCTGGTTTTTTCCCTTTAACCATCCTCCACTGGGCACAAGCTCACTCATCATTAACTTTACTGTGGATTAGTTACACTTAGAGTGGATTAGTTACCTGGGTCTGTCCTCTGTACACCTGACACAAAGGTGCCAGACTGCTGTGCTTTATGGTTTCACTCTCCAAAGGACAGGTGTCAGTTCTGCTGGCTAAAATCCAATTTGTTACCGACTGCTGGTAGGAGAGACACATTAAGCAGCATTTGTTCCTGCCCTGTGGCTATCCTGCCTCCGTAATCCTGCCCCCCTGAACTGCTGGGGAGTTAGCTGAGCTTCTCTTCCACTCATCATTAGAAATTATGTATATTACGTATGTCAAAGGTCTCAGAATTAAATGCTAATGCCAGGAAATGTGCCTGTTCTCTGCTGATTTATTTTTTTTTAATGTGGTTCTACAATCCAGCTTCTTAATGATTTGCAATATTTAAGAACATACCAAAAAATGCCCAGCACAGAAAATTACATTAACGCTGAATAAAAAGCCAGCAAACAAAAATGGTATTTTCAGTTTAGCACGAAACATTAGGTAAACATTTCACAGAGTATGTAAATAGTCAGAAGGGAAGGGGAGACCAAATTCCTAGGAATAACTACAGAAGAGACACAAACTTAAAAAAAATCAGTGACTAGAAGTTAGTGACATGAAAAGGAGCCTAACCACGTTTCTAGCAGTTGTTAACCACTGGGATAGACCACGGACAGACACAGTTCATCATCTCTGACACCTTCTCAAGAAAGACAGGATTCTTTTCTCAAAAAACCACATGAAACACAGGCTGAGTTGGTGAGGGAGCTCGAGGGGCTGCTGGTGCTCCAGGGTGGCCCAGGCTGTAGCTGGTCCAGGTGCTGCAATTGAAACTTGGCCTTTGGTTTCTTTTCCAGAGAAATCCATCTCTTGGATGGCAGCTTTTCTTCTGCACGTGTTGTGTGGACCAGGAGCTAAAGTCATAGGTGGTGATGGTATTTACTTGCTGACCTCCTGTGGCCCAGAGGGGATGCACTGGAGGGGCAGAGGTGTGACAGGGATGTCCTGCTGTGCACGAGGCTCCTGGCTGGAGCTCCTTAGGAGCAGAGTTGGGTGATGGAGAGGAGAAGGAAGCAGTTACTCCACAGGTTTGCTGGTAGCTGGTGTTATGAGTTATCTGCTGTGTGGTACTTGAATTGGATGTCAGGAGGAGCAGTGGTGTGGCTGCTTTGCAGATGTGATGCCCGTGCAGGGTTCTCCTTCCATCCCCTTGAAACAATAAATGTGTGCATTTAACAATAAATGTGTGCATGAAACAATAAAGGTGGTTGCTCCCTCCTTAAAAACGCTGGAGAGCTCTGTGGTGATGTCCTTGCACACAGAGGGTGAGGAGCTGTCCTGTCAGCCCCTCGTGCTGCTCACATGGGGTGGGTCTGGGTTTCTTTCTGTGGCTGTGTAATTAATTAATTACCATCCCGTTATCTCGGGCGTTGTCGCCTCAGAGCGGCCGCGGTTCGTTTGCTCGGGGGGTTGCTGTGCTCTGGAGATCTGCTGGGCTTCCCCGAGCTGTGGGCACTGTAAAGCTCTTTGCTGAGCCTGAGTTCGTGGGACAAACCTCACAGGCTGCTGTGGCCCTGCTCCTGGCTCCTGTCCGGGGCAGTGACTTAACAGAATTAGCAACACAAGGCTGAAATAAAATGCAGTTTCACAATGCCTGAGTTTAGCACTCTGTAAGAATGCCAGAATGCTTTGGGTTGGAAGGGACTTTAAATATCATCTACTTCCAACCCCCTGCCATGGGCAGGGACACCTCCCACTGTCCCAGGCTGCTCCCAGCCCTGTCCAGCCTGGCCTTGGGCACTGCCAGGGATCCAGGGGCAGCCACAGCTGCTCTGGGCACCCTGGGCCAGGGCCTGCCCACCCTCCCAGGGAACAATTCCTGCCCAAAATCCCATCTATCCCTGCCCCTGGCAGTGGGAAGCCATTCCCTGTGTCCTGTCGCTCCATGCCCTTGTCCCAAATCCCTCTCTGGCCTTCACTGCCTGTGTCTCCAGTACCTCTCAGCCAGCTTTGCCATACTGGGACAGCCAGACACAGCCCATACTGGTTTGTTATGGGACACAGCTCCCTGCCCTGCAGTAGGTTTTTAGGCGCTCCCAAGCCCCAGTGTGATGATGACTGAATCCTCAGGGATGGCTGGTGTCAGATGCTGCAGTGTCAGGGCTATGTTTAAAGCTCGGTTCCTCAGAATCCCACAGGAGTGTGGAGGTTGGCTGTTGCTCCACACTTGCTCTTTCAGCAGCCTGTGGTTCCATGGTGTGTGTACACAAGGCAGGACCCCAGCAGACGGTGCTCTAAAATGGCCACTCGGTTTCCGTTTTAAAAAGGGAGATTTCTCCACTTTCTGCTTTGAGGCTATATCTGTAAATAAAATTTTAGGATTTCTGTCATAATTATCACCACCCGTTACCTGCTCGAGTGCAACTTGCAAGATCACACCTCTTAAAATACAGTATCTTTGGGAGCTGGCATGTGGTTGATTCATATGTGTGAAGGTGTTAGGCATCCTGACCTAAACTGAAACAATCATTTGGTGACACCCCTTCAGTGTGTGCACAGCATGCACAAAAAGCTTTACTGGAAATGCTCCTTTCATTTGGGTTTTTTTCTCTGAAGCGCAGTGGAAAGTTAAGAAGCTTGAAAAAGACAGCAAAAATCAAGTCTGTCAGCAAGCAGTAATTACTCTCATAAAAGGTATTTCTTTAGTGTGGTTCATTAAAAAAAGGCTTTTCCTTCAGCACGGCTTCATCACAGGGAAGCTCCTCCTGCCTGGGCTCTGGAGATGTGACAGCCAGGTGACAGCCAGGTCATGGCCATCGCTGCCTCATGAGCAAATCATGGGATTTTTCAGAAAAGTGCTTGTCCTTTCTAGAGCCCGTGGTTTCTGCTGGTCTATCTGTAAATTACTGTTGGTGTTGTTATTTGTAATCTTGGTAGAGTGAAATTTCCAAGATGCTCCTTAGATACAAACTCTTCCTCTCGCTGTCCTTGTAGCCACCAAGTAACAGAGTTAGTTCAGGCTTGGCTGCCTCAACCACCCCGTTATTGAGGGGTTGTTGGTCAGCCTCACCCTCCTCACAGGAAAGAATTTCTTGAGTATATCTAATCTAAGTCAGCCCTCTTTCAGTTTAAAGCCACGGGAAAACATTATAAGAAAACATTCAAATTGTTGATGTAAAGGCTTGGATTAGATATTTTATTTTTGCTGTACCAGTACTAATAAATGAATTGGGCATCCAGATCACTGGGTGGCACATCAGAGGCAGAGGGCATGTCCTGCAGTGCTCTGGCAGCTCTGCTTTGCTGCACTCTCTGGGTGGGTGTCAGGAGGGGGTACTGGTGTGGCTGGCTTCGTGGATTTGGGATGTCTGTCCTGGGTTGTTCTCCCTTCCCTCCTCTCTGTCAATCACTAGAAATAAACGCAGTGTTCAGAGTTTACCTGAGGCGCCGAGGGCAGGTGGGAGGTATGGCAGGGGTGGGAGGGATATCTCGTGAATATTGACCACGTTCCTTAAATAGCCACACTCCTGCTCTGCCTGCAATCAAAGACACAACTCTGGGAGTGTTCAAAGTCACTCCGTGTGTTCCCCGTGCAGCTGCTGGGGAGTGATCAAAGGCAGCAGCAGCCACGGCCCCGTGTGCTCCTAAGCAGAGCGGGCAGGATATATTGCTATTCCCATTTTAATTTGTTTTTTCAATAAATCAGGCTTCATTCCTATTCATCATGTAAAGCTGTTGGATGGCGAGCCGCTGCAGAATGCTAACTAATTTCATAATGCTCTGCATAAGGTGACCCACTTACAAGTTCATCCTTCAGTCGTGTTTAAGCTCTGGTCCTGATTTATGTAACAGCATATTGGTTTCATCAAGAGTTGTCTGATCACTCACTGTCTTGGCTCCTTCTTGACCTGTACATGATTTGTATTCTCCTCGATTTTAGGGAGAACTTTCTGTCTCCGTGCACATATGTGCAGAAGAAGAGTAATAAACCTTCTTAAAAGTAGTCAGTGCTTTGAGTTTTTCTGTCGCTTAAAGATATATTGGGGTGGGAACTAAAAGGAGTTTTAAGGAGCCTGCTGCAGGCAGGGCAGGGGAAGCTCAGCACTAGATGTCCCTCCTGACATCGCCCTGTTTGTGCATTTTTGGACTGTGATTAACGTTGGCTTTTGCGTGTTGTGAGTCACAGTCCCCTGGATTTGAGGGTGGGAAGGCAGGACAGTTCTTTCTCCTCTGTATTTTGCTCATACCCGTTTGTTTCTGAACTGGGAATCCAATTACAGGGAATTCCCTTCTCCTTACCTTAATTCATGGTACTTACCTTATCTCCCTTGTTCAGAGTGAGGTGTGCTGCCCAAATGGATCGGGCTGGTGTGATTTATTGCCCTCCCTTCTCTTTAAATCTGTATTTGAAGTTGTTAATGAGGGACTGCACAAAGCTGAGACACTGGGGCTGCCTTACAATAAACTACAAGTTTCCATTGCTCTGAGTTTCAGTTTGCTGACAGCTAATGAAGCTCCCAGTCCTGCAGGATGCCACACAGTGCAGAAAGGTGGAATTGTCTGGATTCAGACTTGTGTATGGAGCTACAGATGCTGTTCCTTTTCTCTTGTAGCATTCCTTCTTCTGCCGGCTGACGGAAGATAAGAAATCTGAGAAGTTCTTTAAGGTTTTTTATGATCGCATGAAAGTGGCACAGCAAGAAATCAAGGCAACTGTCACAGTCAACACCAGTGACTTAGGAAACAAAAAGAAAGATGAAGACTCAGACAGAGATGTCCCCAACAGGAAAAGAGGTAATCCCCAGTCATTCCCTTTCTGAAGTGACAGGGGAGTACAGTGTGTTTTGAACTCATTTCAATTGATGCAATAATGCTCTGATCTCTGATCCCACAGAGCAAAGTTCAGAGATCAGTGGTGCCCTGGCTCGGAATTTCAAGAGCTTCATCCCCTCTTCATCATTTGTGAGGTTGTGCTATTGAAATGAGGAAAAGCCTTTCTGAGCTGAGACTCTGCTGCCTTGTCTCGTGACAAGCTGCCCCAGTCTGATCCATAGTAACGACCCTGGACTCTGGGTTGTGGTCAGTGCCTCCTCTTACAATAAGTGAAGAAATCCTAATTTTCCTCTGAAGCAGGTCCTTTGACCATAACTCCTGCTAGTGCTAGATGTGTGTGCCCTAACCAATTAATCCCCGAGTTCATAACCCTGCTGTGGTTGGTGTACGAGGTGCAGAGTGTGACCCGGCCCTCACCCACACTAAACATACTCACCAAAGAGCTGCTGCTCAGCAGCTGGGCCACGGGAACAGATCTCCTGGCCCCTCTCTCCAGCTGCCCTGAGGGAGACGTGTCCTTGTGTGTTGCAGTGAGGGAGCCCATGACCCAGATCACGGAGGAGGTGCGGGACCAGCTGCTGGAGGCGTCGGCGGCCACGCGGAAGGCGTACAACGCGTACCGCAGAGAGGCCGACCCCGAGGAGCACTACTCGCCAGGAGAGGGGGCCCAGGCTGCGGCAGACAAGAGCAAGGACGAGCTGGAGATGAGTGCTGTCATCTCCATCATGCAGCCCATCCTGCGCTTCCTGCAGCTGCTCTGTGAAAACCACAACCGGGATTTGCAGGTACCGCCTGGTTCCGGGCAGCTGTGCTCGGGGTGCTTTGTGCATTCACTGCTGCCACGCCATTATCCCTAATCCCAGGCCTTTTTAAGTGGATTATGTGACCAATTATTCTCTTTGGTCTTGACGTTAATCCAAAAAAAAGTATTTACACCTTGCTGGACTGATACGGGGAAGTCCAGTTATCCAGTGGTCTTTGAAAGGTGCATAAAAGGTGGTGGGATCTTCTTGGGGGTTTTAAAGAGTATATGTTGAAAACAAGCAAATGTTGTGCTGTGGAGTTACTGACTGCTTTTGAGGGAGGAGGAAAAGAAAGAAAAATCATGTAGGAAAATGGCGAGGGCATTGGGACTTTGGTTGCAGCAAGCCTCAAGGTTAACTTCCCAGTGACCAAGTTCTCCTGGGTTTTCATGGATCTCTTGGTGTGCCTAGAGTTGAACACATGGTGATGGTGTCAGGAAAGCCTCAGCTGGACTTGGATCTGCTGAGGGACATGAAGGGCAACGAGGAGGGTTTCTAGGCTGTATCCACACAGGAGGAGATAGGGAGAGGGGGGTTTGCAGTGGAATGGGCAGAGCCCCTGGTGCCAAAGGACATGGAGCAGGTCAGGGAGCTCAGTGCCACCTTCAGCTTGCTCTTTACTGATAAGACTGGCCTTCACCAGCCCTAACTCCCTGACACCCTGGTGAGGTCTGGAGCTAGGGAGACTTACTCTTGGTGGAGGATTGGGATGGGAAATGTCTAAACAAGCTGGACGTGCATTTAAACAAGCTGGATGCCCCAGGCTCCGTGTGGAATTCTGGCTCCAGTCCTGGGCTCCCACGTCCAGCAGGGAGTCTCAGAGATGACCGACGGGCAAGGAGAGGCAGGGGGAGCTGGGAGATGTCAGGCTGGGGAGCAGAAGGCTCAGGATCTCTCACCATGTGCAAACACCTGGTGGGGGATGTGGAGAGGAGGGGGCCAGGCTCTGCTCTGGCTGCCCTGTGACAGGGGTTGGATTTGGCAGTGTCCAAAGGTCCTGGCAGCCTCAGCTGTCCTGTGCTGCCCTGGGATGTGTTTGTAGAACTCCAGAGAGCCCAGAGCAGGTTCCCCCTTACAAAGGGGCTGCAGTTCAGATGATTTTTGTTCACCGCAGATGCTCCTGCCAGGTTGGGATGAGGAGCTGGTGAGGCGCCGTGCAATGTGCTAAATACTCTCATAAAGAGCAATAATTGCCTTGATTGCACATTGTTCCCTGGCCGTGGGACCCTTCGTGAGAGCTCTGCAGAGCTGCCAAGTCGCTTCCTCCAGGCAGGAATGCCCTGCAGCACGTGGGACCACAGCTGCACGGAGCCAGCCCGGCCTTCTGCGAGCATCCCTGAGTGCCCAGGTTCTATACATCAGCCTTGCTCTCATTTTGAAGAAAAAGAGCTCTTTGATGTGTTTTGTCGGAGGGTTTTCCTGCTGCTGGCGGTGTGGGAGCCGAGCAGGCCGGCGGCTCCTGGGGCAGGATTCCAAACCACACGCACAGGATCTGCTGCTGCCTTTGGCCAGGCACCCGCAGCTATAGGAGCACAGCTGAACTCCAGCCAGCACAGAAACTTGGCCCGAGCTCTTCCCTATCCTCAACTATTAGATTTCCCAAACAGCAGGTAGTTGTAGTCAGCTCTGAGAGAAAAAGGGTTTTCTTTTTTTTTTTTTTAGCAAAACAAACAAAAAAACGGCAGAACAGTTTTTCCAGTGTAATCCTCTTGCCTGCCTCGAGGTTTGTCCTTCTCCCTCAGCGCCCAAGGGGAGGCAGGAGTGTCTGATCCTCAAAAACCTTGGTGTCTGCAGCTGGTGCCTGTCACTGAGCTCCCTGCAGTGGTGCCAGAGGACTCGCTGCCTGAAGGAACAAGGAGGGACTCCCCTGGAGTTTGCGTGTCTCCCAGAATTGCACGTTGTATTTGAATGAGGAGCGAGTTGGGATCACCTGCCCAGGCTGTTGGCAGCTGTGGGAGCTGATGTGCAAACACAGGGCACTGCAAGTCGTGCTGGAGGAGCTGCTGTGTGTCGGAGGAGGAGGAGGAGGAGGAGGTCTCTGGGATGCTCAGGCAGCTGTGGAGCTGTGCCCTCTGCATCAGTCAGCCCTTCCCTTCCCAGATACAGCCCGTTTGCTCCGTGTGGATGCCCTTCCCTGCAGCCCTCCCTGGGGCTGGAGGAGCTGCAGTACCCTCTCCACACAACTGCAAGGACTGGGATGAATGGGTGGGTGCAGGTTTTTCCCATGTTCCAGCTGAAGCTGCCTGTGGCTGCTCATTCTGGAGGCAGGGTCTGTCCGAGGGTCCACACCTCGGGGTCATTCCCTCAGAGAACACACTCAGGCTGAAGAGTTGTGTTCCCACTCCGTAGCCTGTGAGATGCTCTGGATGGCTGAAAATGAAGAGCTCGCTCTGTCCTGGCTGAGACAGCAGCAGACACCCCCTGGGGCAGTTTCTCACAGTGCAGCAGGGGTTTGTTTTCTACAATTTTTTCCTCCCCCTTGTTTTAGCCTAGCAATGCCCTCCTGCCTCTTGTTCCCCATTCCTCTTCTCTCCTTATTGACTGGATCAAGCAGCTCAGCTACAAGCCTGGCTGTAATCAGAATAAATGCTGTGCTGCAGCCAGGGAGCATTTTACTTCCTCACTTTGGGTATTATCCTTTCATTTTGCTTTTTTTTTCCTGGAGGGAAGGCACGAGCTCCGATTTCTGTAGGATCAACCTTTTTTGCATTCTGACAAGTTAATCAGAAGTCAGGATACTAAATGAGCAATCAGCCAAAATGTGCTGAATCACTGTCACCTTTAGTCTGCGTTCATAGACAGCGTTTTCCTTTTTTAGCTTCTCCTTCCATTGAATCTGCAATTTCTCTGTCTGTTTGCCTTAAAAGACTCATTAGTCTGACTCAGGCACAGAGACAGCCAGGGACCAGTGCTGCTCTCTGGGCTGGCAGCAAAGACCCTGCTGGTTCCATGCCCCCTGTGTCTCCTGTTCCTCTGAGAGGTTTTTCACCCTGGAATTGTTACCTGCTAGAATTAAGCTAAATAAGAGTTTTCCTGCTGAAACTTCAAGGAAAAGCAAGTGGTAGTGGCTGCCAATCTTTGCAGCACTGCTGGAATGCACTGCAAACAGCATCCGAGTCACTGGGAAATTGGTTTTCGTTACTTGTCCTTTAGTTTTGGATGAGTTTGGTGCTGTTTTTCATTCAGAATACAGGAGAGCAGAAAGCTGTTAAATCCATGCCGATAAATCTGTTTTTTCATTAGAGGAGCTGCTCCTAATCAGCAGCTTCAAGCAGGAATTACTGGAATTATGTGGGAAGAAATGCAGTGGAGAGAATTCCAGTGCAAGGCCCCTTCCTTGAAGGTGTGCACTCAGGTCCCTCCTGTGCAGGTGGAGCTGCTGAGAGGCCCCAGCCAGGGAATCATTGCTTCCACCCTGGAGAGAGGCCTGGGAGGAGGGAGTGATGCCTTCTCCCAGCCACCTAGAAACAGAGACCAGACAGGAGGAAGGGAATAAAGGCAGGGATTTATTTGAAGGCCTTCAAGGCACACCCTGGGGAGCCAGAGGCTGCTTCATAAAATGGAACCCGAGGTGGACAACGAGTCACGAGTTCTTGACACTGATATAGGTTTGGTCCATTTGCGTGTCAGCATAAATTCACCAATTAAAACTTTAGCTCTTTTCAATTTCTCCACCTCTTTCATGGTCCCAGTTTACACCTTTGGGCCTAGGCCAGCCCGAGTGTCCTTGAACAGCTCAGAGAGGCTTTGTTGTGTCTGTCTGGCCTAAGAGAGCAGCTCACGAGCTACAAGGAACTTCAGAGTCACACACTGGGCAGTACAGGATTTGAAAAATATAGAAATTAAAACCTAAGGCATCAGGAGCCTGGAGCGATGGTTGGCAGGGAAATGCAGCAGGTGGAGTGAAGCTTCCAGAGCTTCCCAGAGAGCCTATTCCGGGCTGGGTGTCAGGCTCTAATGGATCTCTCTGTTTATGGGATGCACTCTGTTTATTGCTGTACAACGTGAAGCCAACAAAACTGCTCAGGAGAGCAGCACGTTGCAAATAAGCCCTGGAAAGAGGCTTAAACTGCTTTACAGTGAGAGCAGAGCAATCCACCATGCAGTGCACTTGGGGGTGGATGAACTTAATAAATACTAGCATACTAAATAAAAACTTTCTACTAAATATGAACTTCAAATGAATTTTAAATAAATAAACTTTTATACGAAATAAAAATTATAACAGTTTGTATGGTTTTTCCCCTCCCTCATGGCTTTAACGCTTTCCTCACAGAATTTCCTACGCTGCCAGAACAACAAGACAAACTACAACCTGGTGTGTGAGACACTGCAGTTCTTGGACTGCATCTGTGGGAGCACAACTGGGGGCCTTGGACTTCTGGGTCTGTACATAAACGAGAAAAACGTGGCACTGATCAACCAGACACTGGAAAGTCTGACCGAGTACTGCCAGGGGCCCTGCCACGAGAACCAGGTAATGAATCCAGAGCTTGAAATGCATCCCCTTTCCTCCCCGGGCCCCAGCTCTGCCAGACTGCTGTTGTCTTATAACACTGCCCACTTCACTTGCCCTGCAAGTCTGGGAATTTTTTCCTTTATAAGCTCCTCATAATCAGCTTCTCTTTCTCGAGGAGGAAAAGGAGTTGAACCACTCCAAGCAGTAGAAGTGTTTCTGCTTTGCTAAGATTTGTTTCCTTAGACTGGACAGGCAGGGAGAATGGGGAGTTTCTGTGCTTCATAGAATCCCAGAATGGGGTTTGGGGGGGCCTTAACTGTCATCCCATTCCACCCCTGCCATGGCAGGGACACCTTCCACTGTCCCAGGCTGCTCCCAGCCCCATCCAGCCTGGCCTTGGGCACTGCCAGGGATCCAGGGGCAGCCACAGCTGCTCTGGGCACCCTGTGCCAGCTTCTGCTTATTTTCTCCATTTCCTTATTACTTGAGCCATAATATTGTCCTGAAAGACTGGAATGTGACTTTTCTGTCATTCTTGTGTCTGCCAGAGAATGTGTGAGGCAGTGTGTGCCAGGGAGAACTGTCAGTGTCCCTCTGCTCTCTGGATCAGGTGGAATAAAACCCTTCAGGTGTTTTAGGTGTGGAGTTCCACGACAGAGCAGGGCTCTCTCTGGATTTTGAAGCCAGCAAGCTGCTATTTGTACATTTTAGTTACAGACCACTCCAAAAGCAGGGCTGAAGGTTACAAAATTCCCATTCTTTGTGTAGACAGGGCTGAAGTAGGTGTTGATTGGCACGTTTACAATAGAGAAAAGTCGCCCTAATCTCAGTAAAACACTGTTCCTCCAGCCTGGACACTTTGGCCTGGAAATGCTTCATTTCTCAGCTGTGGTTCTTCGTGCTTCCTGAGGCCGGGGGCTCCAGTAGGACCACGGCTGAGGAGAGGAAAAGCTTGGAACAAAATGCCTTGATGTTTTGTTGTTGCACTGCCCGGAGCTCTCTGTGCAGTTATCCATCTCGGGCAGCCCACGAGGTGATGACAGAGGAGACTCTGCTGCTCTGGCGGGGTCACCAGCCCGGGCTGTGTTTGTAGTGCAGGCAATTAGTGAGGTCTGATGACTTTTCTTTGGACAGAACTGCATTGCTACTCACGAGTCCAACGGCATTGACATCATCACGGCGTTAATTCTCAATGACATCAACCCTCTGGGAAAGAAGAGGATGGACCTCGTGTTGGAGCTGAAGGCAAGTGGATGTTCTGTGAGGCACGTGAACAATGAGGTGAAACATAATTTTGTTGTTGGGATTATGTGGGTGTTTATTATATCCCAATATTCATAAGTGCCCAAAAATTATATCAGTGAGCTGGAGGCAGTGCCCAAAGGTTGTTTGTCACGGGTATTTCATCTTTTAAATGATGACATGGAGCCACCAGTTCTCAGATGGGGGATGCGGGCAGTCAGGATATGCTGAGGAATCCTAAAATGATTTCCTGTAAAAATTTAAAGCTGATGAAAACTGTTCTGTTGTTGCTGTGCTTTTACATGGACAATGGAAGTGAAATTTCTCATGTTGCAACTACTTTCCTAATATTTTATTGGTGTTGTTTAATCGGTTGATGTTAAATCATCAACAATGCTTTAGAGCTGTTCATATTAATGCTGAAATAATTAGCCCTGGTGCTGGTTTCAAAACACAGGAGCAGGTTCCCCTCTAGCAACAGCAGTCCCAGAGCACTCTTGCTTCAGCCTGTGCTTGAGAAATATTTCCTTTCTGACTTATTGCCCTGACTGACACTGCAGTGTCTCCTTGTTTTCCGTTGCCGACTCACACCATTATTATGGGTAATGTGGGTTTTTTATTATTGTAAATAAAAAATGCTTTTAGACTCGATTAGCATTATACTTCAAAATTAAATACTTTTATTGGGGTTTATTGTCAGGCATGATGGATTTTAATCTTAATTGTTCATATTAAAGTAGTCTGGTGCCTTGTGGTAGTTTCCCATTTCCTCCCTGTGTTCCTTGGCGTGAGCAGACTGCAGAGTGATTTCAGTTAAAAGCAGCAAAGCACGTCTGTGTCTTCAGCCCTGGCTGTCCCTTGATTTAATCAGCAGCATCTTCAGCAGAGCTGAGCTGCACCATTTGGGAGCTCAGAGCTTGTGGTGATGCTGCAGCATCTTTCAACCAAACCAAAATAACGCGAGCATGAAACAGCAGCATTTTCAGAAATCTAAACCTTGGCTGGGGTTAACTTGATGTCTGTCAATAAGCAGGATTTGGGGAATAAACTGCTAAAAAATCCTTTGAAGTTGTACAGGGGAGTAATTAGAGGAGAGGTGGGGCTTGGTGAGGTGAGGCTGTGGGAGCCCTGGGCTGGCTGGCACACCCTGCCTGCGGTGGCTGCTGCCCGTGGGACCAGGTCCCTGAAGCCCTTCTAGCAGCACAGTGGTGCCACTCAGGCTGGGTACCCTCAGTTTTTGGCTCCTGGCAGTGATTCCATTGCTTTTCCCTCCCCTCAGAACAATGCTTCCAAGCTGCTCTTGGCCATCATGGAGAGCAGGCACGACAGTGAGAACGCCGAGAGGATCCTCTACAACATGAGGCCCAAGGAGCTGGTGAGTCCCGGGATCACTCCCAAGCTCCTGACTCTGTTCATTTGCACAGGAGGCAGAGAAATGAAAATTCCTGGAGCCCCAAGGGCTGTCCAGTAAACCATAGCAGGGTTTTGGGGCTGGTTAGTGTCTGGACTGGTGAAAACACAAGCAGGGGATCCAAAGCACCACAGACTTGTCCCAGTGCTCGGGGCTGCGTTGGAGCCGGGGTCAGAATGTGACACAGATGCAGACAGGGTGGCCTGGAGTATGTTACCTTCAGGAGAACGTGAGGTTCAGCTTCCTGTGCCAGTGAGCTGGGCTGGAGCTGAGTTCAGTTTATCCTGGACCTTGAGAAACCCACTGACCTTCCTTTGAATGTCCCTGCTGCGCTCCCACTCCCGCTCCCGTCCCTAGGAGTGCCAAGGGTGTGCTGCCCTCAGCACCTCCCGCCCTTTGCCTGAGCCTCCTCTCCTTGCCTCTGTCCCCTTCTCCAGGTGGAAGTGATCAAGAAGGCTTATCTGCAGGGAGAAGTGGAGTTTGAGGATGGAGAGAACGGGGAAGATGTCGCAGCGTCTCCGAGGAACGTGGGACACAACATTTATATCTTGGCTCACCAGGTAGAGTCTCACCACGAGTCACAAACTGGGAAAAGACAGAGTCTGCTTTTCCCTGGAACTGTTTTTGTGGCTCATCTCAGAGAGAAACTCACTGCACGTTCTCTTGTCATCAGAGCAAATCCAAATCTTAATCAGAAACAAAAATAGCGTAATACATGAAAATCTGGGAATTTTCTTTGATAGTGGGAAGCAGGCAGGCTCTGGACCTAGTTCCTGAGGACACGTGGCTCAATTCTTGGCAGCACTGAGCAGCAGTGTATTATTTTTCAGCTGTATCAAAGGTTACTTTATACTCCCAAAGAAAGGCTACTCACAGATCAATTAAAGTGTAATCAGAAATCTCGGTCCTTGCCACATTCTCTCTCTGCTGGAGCCAAGCAGAGCAATTATACTGATACAATGTGTGTTTGAAGGGTAAAAAACCAAAGGGGAAAAAAACATATCTAAATCTACTTAATATATTGATGCTACATCTCACCCTGCATTTAGAGACTTCTTGTTCCTCCAGCATCTGAGCAGACAGACCCTCACTGTGCTGCAGGATGAATTTGGAGCATCCAGCAGTATTTTTGGAGCAGTGCTCTGTGCATCTGCTGCTCAGCTGGTGCAGATTTTCTCTTTGTCCCTGCCTGGATCCTTGGTGATGAGCACACCTTTGGGTTAGGGTGGTGTAGAAGAGCAGACCAAATGTGAACACTCAGAAAGATTCCAGGCAAAGGGTGGGAGAGGATGGGGAAAAGAGGAGTACAACACTGGCATTAAAGAAATACATATTTGAATCATTCTGACTTGCTCCCAAAATAGAGCTGCAGGGTGTCTGGTTGGAACAGAACAAGCCTTCTGTCAACTTTGCCCTTTCCTAGCAGCTGACTGCGTACTATTTCTTTTTTTATGCCAAAAATCAGAAATTTAATATCGCAGAGAGACATCTGGTGTCTCCCACTCCCTGTGCATTCCTTTATTTCAGTTGGCTCGCCACAACAAAGAGCTGCAGAACATGCTGAAGCCGGGGGGTCAGATCGAGGGGGACGAGGCGCTGGAGTTCTACGCCAAGCACACGGCACAGATCGAGGTACCAGGACCCCACAGGGCTGAGCCTCCCGTGAGAGGAGCAGGGAGTGCAGCCCCGGGTGCATTCATGGTGCTGTCACAGCTCTGCCTGTGGACTGTTGTCTCTGATACAGAACATATAGAGGGAGTTATTTATTTAATTCCCTGGCAGTGGCGGGGGGAGCTATTCCTGAGCTGTCATGTGTGGGCTCGGGGATGGAGCTGAGCAGAGCTCTCTTGGCAGGAGGAAGTGTGGCTTCGCTTCTGTTACATTTTGGCCGGTGCTGTTGCTGAATCCAGAAAGTTTGTGATAGCTTTTGCCACTCTTTCTGGATTCAAATGGCAGTTTGGCCTCGTGTGCCATCCAAGAGCTTTATAAAAGTAAAAATGTTCACAAATACGGAGATTTCCCTGAGAAGCTGTGGCTGCCCCTGGATCCCTGGCAGTGCCCAAGGCCAGGTTGGATGGGGCTTGGAGCACCCTGGGACAGTGGGAGGTGTCCCTGCCATGGCACGCGTGGTACTGCATGGGCTTTAAGGTCCCTTCCAACCCAAACCAGTCCATGCTTCTATGACTTCCCAAAACTCTCTAATAAGCCATACAGATATAACTGTTACTGTTTATACTTGCCCATGGCTCAAATTGGCCAGCATTCTTGATCTGGGCCACCACATTGCTCTGAAATCCATCCCAGCTTTCGTGCAGGATTCACTGGGCCCCTTGGAAATCCCAGCTAACACCAGTACTGCCAGAATAAGACCACAGCATAGAAATTACAATTTTGGAGCTAAATGCAGACCTGCTTTGACAGGTAAATTAAATGAAATCTGTGTCGAGCTGCTGTTGTTTGGAAATGTGTCTGTGTGTAGCTGGTTTGAAAGGGGGAGCAAAACAGGCAGAAAACCAAGCAATAAAAGCATTTAAAAAGTGGGAAGCACTGATGAGGCTGCTGTGCAGATCGTCAGGTCGGACCGCACCATGGAGCAGATCGTGTTCCCCGTGCCCAGCATCTGCGAGTTCCTCACCAAGGAGTCCAAGCTGCGCATCTACTACACCACGGAGAGGGACGAGCAGGGCAGCAAGATCAACGACTTCTTCCTCAAGTCCGAAGACCTCTTCAATGAGATGAACTGGCAGAAGAAGCTGCGAGGTGGGTGCTGCTGCTCCGCGCGGGGCGGAGCGCTGGGGTCGGGACTTTGGGGTTTGGAATGTTGTCTGGGGCAGCAGAGGGGTGCCCAGTGTGGCAGCAGCCTCGGGGAGTGTTGGCAAGAGCTGCTCCTCTGCATGATGGTGCTGGGATAAAGGCAGGCTGGATGCTGGAGCAATAAGGAGCCTCTGGAGGGGATCCAGGGCAGAGCGGGAAGGAGCAGCACAGGTCATGCTTTTGGAGATCCAGCAGGAAGGAACAAAGGTGTGGAGGAGGAGCTGAAGTGAGGAGAAGGCAGGGGGAGGACCCAGCTGAAGAGAGCAGTGGCCTGTGCTGGAGGCAAGGAGGAGCAAGGCTGGGGGATGCAGCAAGGTTGGACTTGGTGGTTGGAAAGGTCTCATCCAACCTTAATGATTCTGTGGACTCAGGGCATCTCTAGGAATGAAGATGTTTAAGAACAAGTTAAAGATGGATTTCTCAGTAGTGGTAAAGTATAATTCATCCTTTTTGGCAAGTAGACTCCCTGACAGGTTGATAAGTCCCTTCCATCCCTGTGATGCTAAAATATCTGAAAGCAGGTGTTTCCAAGCACTGATTTTCCCTCTGAGGTTCCTGCTGGCAGCTGGGAAATCCGTTGAAATGATGCTCTGATTCACACAGTGCCACCACGTCCCCTCGTAAACCTTCAGCTCATTTGCTTCATTTTTTTGTTCTTGTTTTGCTGAAGGCCAAGTGCTGCAGCTGAGGCTGAGTGGGCAGCACTGAGCTGACCAGCAGTGACCAGCAGTGACCCTGTGAGATGTGAGATAAGGCAGGTCCTCCCTGCTAAGTCAGCCCCTGCCATCTGATAGCACTGCTGCTCCACTCCAGTTTTTAGTGCAAGAGCAGGACTGCTCTGGAAACCCCTCCTGGAGCAGATGTGGGACTGCTTCCAAAATTCTGAGAGCTCTGCAAGGAATCTGGGACTGTGACATCCTAAACAAATTGCAACTTCAACAGCATCCATATATTCTGTTGTATTTTGTTGTTGGAGTCACTTTGTCTTTGAGGCTGTCTCCAAGTAAGCTGTGAAGGCATTCATCATTAACAACAGACCACAAATTAGCCAAGATCCACCTGCAGAAGTGGAGAATATTTCTTTTTTTTTTTTCTTTAAGAAGTAGGGATCATTTATTCTGTCTCTAATACTCAGGTCTTGTCTGGCCTCTGAGTGATTTTTCATGTTCATACAATTGTTTCTCACATCTTCAGCAGAGTTTGTGTTGGAGCTGTGACCTCTGGCAGCTCTGTGCCTGCTCATGTGATGCCACTTAGAGTTTATTCAAGCCTCAAAAAGACTTCTAAAATAAAGACCCATGTACTTGTCCCTTCAGCTCATGGTGCTGGCCCAAAATCTGAGCACCAGAAGTCTCTTAATTGTTAATTAAGAATGGAAATGAGCTGCCAAAGCCAGGCAGAAGCACTACACAGGCAGAGAGTCAATATCCATCCCCAAAGGAAGGTGTAAAGTTAAAACTTGGCCTTTATAATCACCCTTTATAACAATTTCATGGAAATCAATTCAACCTGCTTACAAATCTTCCAGTTAAAAGGAAATTTGGGAACATTGAGACATTGTGGAATTCTTTACCCCTTTGTTTGCTGGGGGTGTTAGAGGAGGGGATTTGCTGCAGAGAGGTGGTGGCTGCTGCAAGGCCCAGAACTGCTGCATGTCATAAATTACCCTTCAGCCCCAAAGTCTGCATTTCCAGCTCGTTCCTGAATTTTACTGAGAGCTTTTTCTTTGCTCTCTGATATCTAAACATGCCACCACCTTCCACCAGGACAAAACAGTTCTTCCCCTTCTTTGAGAGGATTTTTAATGGATTTTTCCCCTGCTCTAGATTTCAGGAGGACACAATTTGCTGTGCAGTAAGCCTGCAGGAGCTAAAATCAGGGGGATTTTGCCTGGATGCAGAGGGAATTACTGCAAGGCAGCTTCTTGGCTTCCTTGTCAACTTTGGGTTCACGACCACTAAAGCAAAGGAATCTTTCTGCTTTCTGCCTCTTGGTTCTGGCTGCAGGGATTATTAAAATTAGGAGTCTTTTTGAGAAGTATTCCTGTGTCACAGTAAGGATTTAAATGTGCTGTTGGGCTGTACACTGAGCTCAGTGCTGAGTCCTTTGCCCCCAGGGCAGAGGGAAGGCTGAGCAGCTTCACCCCCTGGTTATTCTGGGGCTATTTTGGGCTGTTCTCAGCAGAAAATGAGGTTGCAGGTGGCAGTGTCTGGTGCAGGTGAGCTGCTGGCAGCAGCAGAGCACAAGGGGATGGAGCTCACTGCTCATTTTCCTCCTCCAAATTGTTCTTGGTGTGACTCCGAGTACAAAATATATTATTAGGGGAAGCCTCAGGTGCTTGATCTCTGCAGTTTCTCAGCTTGTTCTCTTGCTGCTGCTAAACCACGTTTGAACCAGGGATCCTTTGCCTTAAAACACCACCCAGGAAACTCAAAGTGCCCCCAAGATGAAGGATAATTAAATAAACTTCAGAATAAGCCACGAATATTATTACTTTTGATGCTGTGCTTTTGGGCAAACTGAAAATAAACTTGTTTTGGTGGTGATAATTTTTTTATAGACACCTCTTATTTTTGCTAAACCTTCCATTAAAAAGAAATAATTTTCTTTTTTGCAGCTCAGCCTTTCCTGTACTGGTGTGCTCGGAACATGTCCTTCTGGAGCAGCATTTCCTTTAACCTGGCTGTCCTCATGAACCTGCTCGTGGCATTTTTCTACCCATTCAAAGGAATCCGAGGAGGTACTGATATTTAACCTACAAAATTATGTGAGCAAATAAGGTGTAATGAGCCAAATGCTGCCCTCCCCACTCGTGTCTGTGCACTGCTGTTTGCATCAGTGAGGGTAGGAGAACAAAATTTGGCTTTTTGAATTGCCACGTTTTAAATTGTGCTGTTCTCTTACTTTCTTGAGGCATTTTTAAGGAAAATGTGGAGCCGTGCTTGTTCCTAGGGGAAAAAATTACCAAAGACAAACATCCACCTTTAATTACTTGACTGCTCCACTTCGGTTTAAAGTTCTGTAATTAAGGATTGAACTAAAAATAAGCAAAATGACGAATGTGTTGTTTTCCTTGAGCTTGCAGTTTATTAATGGCATTTTCCACAGTTTTCCCAGTGCTCCAGGAGGGCTCTGGGGGTGGGTGACATTATCCTGCCTTGGCAGGGGGGAAGTGACCAGTAGGAATCCGTGGAGGATAAGGGATTCCCAGGGTTTCCTGCCCCAGGAGCGTGGGGAGCAGAGGGTTCCCAGGGTGCCAGCCCTGCCCCCTGGCTCCCAGCAGCATTCCTGCCACAGATTCTGGGATAATGCTGTGGGATTTCTCCCTGGGACAGGTCCCCGGGGGCTCCTCTGGTCCCACCCGGGGCTGTGTGACCCTGGTGGCTCTCAGAGCCAGCTCAGTGAGCACTGAGCAGATCCAGCTGCTCCTCCCTGGATCCAGCCTCTCCCCAGAGCTGCTCCCTGGGGCAGGGCAGGGCTGGAGTCCTGTCAGCAGGAATTGGGAAATCTGCAGGGATGTTCTGGGGAATGTCCTGTGCATCACTGCCAGAGTGAAGGGGATGTCTAGGTAGGAGCTTTCTCCTCGTGTGTTTCAGGTTTGCAGCCTGAAAAAGCCTCTCAGAGGGGTATTTTAGGCCAGATTCCAGTGTTCCTGAGAGGGGGAAGAGAAGAGTTTTACCCTCTGCCACCAGGAGCACCAGGCTGTGGCTGCAGCTGCTGCTCCTCTGTGCTACACCCAGTGTCAGCAGAGTGGGGGCAGCCCAGATCCTGGCTGGGAGCTTCTGACAAGCCCAAAGAGCAACTGGATTTCTGTCTCTGGTTGCAAAGATCCCAGGTTAAAAGCTCTGTATTTATGGCTGCCAGGAAAGCTGCTGGTTAAATGAGTTCCCTGAGATTACAAACTGCAAGACTGGGGGGGGAATTGTTTGGCATTTTGAAGATGCCCTACCCTGCATATTTGAAATTCTTTATTTATCAGGTAACATATTTGATAAAAACCTCTTCGTCTCCCAGTTAGAATCCAAAAAGTAAAATAAATAAATACATGTGTATCTTATATTTAGCTTAAAAAAAAAAAAAAGACTCTTCCAAACAGACTGTTTGGGGGAAGTTGTCAGTGTCTTGAATTGCTCAGACACGGTGAACTGAGCAGCTGATGAGCATCTGACAGTAGCAGAAGCTGTAAAACTTCTGACTCGAGGAGCAGAAACAAAACTGGATGCCTGGAATTCGGTGCTGGAATGGTGAGGATTCCAGAGACAGGGAGAACTTCCTGCTGGTTGCACATTCCTCCTGCCTGTGGCTGTGCAGAGACTCCCAGCCAGGCTTTGGGGTCAGGTTGGGTGCAGAAGTCGCTGAGTGACCAACCCTTGGCCAGGACAAGGACACTGCTCCCAGCCTCTCTGTCCCTGGAGAGGGGAGCCTGTGGCCAAGCCCTGCTGTGCCCTGCAGGTGCCACAGCTGGGTCCCCTGAGGTCCTGGCAGTGCCCTCCTGGTGCTGCTGACCAGCCTGGGCTTCTGGGCCAGGCCCAGGTGGGCGTTCCAGGGAACACCTGAGGGCTTCAGTAACTCCAGGGGTTTCTTCAGGCCTGCTGGGAGCTGCTGCAACCCCTGAAAACAAACACATTCCCAGTATATCCCAGCTGGATAAGTCATTCCTAACTGAGCTGCTGCACGTTTCCTGTGTCCCCTCTCTGTGCTGTTGCTTGTCCCCACTCGGTGACTCCGTTCCCAGCTCTGCCCCCTGTGCTGTCACAGCTCTGGTGGCAGCGCTGCTCCGGGAGCCCCAACTCCCCCCAGGCAGCCAAAACAGCTGTTCAACTTCACACTTATTAACTTTTAATTTCCATCCATCCTCTGCTGTCTTTATTAATCTGCAGTGATTTGGAACAAGATTAAATGGCTGCTCGTGGTAGTCAGATGAGAGTAATATTTCCTAAGCTGCCTGAATTTGGGAGCAGGAGGAAAAAGCCCTGAGTGAGCATCTTGCCAGTCAGACACAAGTTCTGTGAGAATGTGCTTGCAGGAGAGCTGCAGAGTGCTCTGAAATTTGGGGGATCTTGCCTTTTTGTCTGTTGAGGAACCACTTGCTTGAAGACAAACATGTTTAATGTCAGCTTTAAGAAAGAGGTGTCTCGCATTCTGCACAAACCCAGGGTAAATGGTGTTTTGGGCTGAAATCTTTTTTATGGCTCTTTCAGGGAAGCATATTTTTAGCTGCACGGGCTTGGTGTTATGTAAGCAGCCAGTCTCATGGGACAGTCTAAATAGACCCAGAAATAGCAAGAGATGACAAAAAAAGGGTACGAGGGTCTGACCAAAAGCACATCAGGAGGCTCTGCCTGGCTCCGGGCGCGGGGAGCATCCTCCCCTGCCCGCTTCCTGCCTCTGCACAGCATGGCTGCAAAGGGCCCTCAGCGCTCAGCTGTACAAGCAGTGAACACCAAAATGAAGATCCTACAGTACTTATCATTTGCATAACGATTTAGTAACAAGTTTGTAATTAAAACCTGCTGAAGGCTTTGGGCTCCGACGTTGCGCTCGCCGCTGTGAAATCGGGGCTGGCCGAACGCAGGGCTGGGTGATGCCCACCAAAGACAGAACAAATGCCAGTGCTTTGGTCAGTTGGGTCATGCAGGACGGGGTTTGTTTTCCCTTTCCCAGGCACGCTGGAGCCCCACTTGTCCGGCCTGCTGTGGACAGCCATGCTCATCTCCCTGGCCATCGTCATCGCCCTGCCCAAGCCCCACGGCATCCGGGCCCTGATCGCCTCCACCATCCTGCGCCTGATCTTCTCCGTGGGGTTGCAGCCTACTTTGTTCCTTCTGGGAGCTTTCAACGTAAGAACCGAGTGGGCTTTTCTGACGTTCTCCTGCCTCTTATGTAAGGGTTCCTTACCTGCGCGTGAAGATGGGCAAAAATAGCCTGGGACATCGTGGTGGGGCTGTGGGAGGAGTAATTCCCTCCTTGGGCTCTTCCTAGCACAAGTGCTCTGTGTTGTCAGCCCTGGTTCCCTGGGCTGCAGGCTGAGCTTTGTGGTTTTGCTCAGTGCAGGAACAGCTCCAGCCTCAGACAGACACGGGGAGGAGTCCCTGTGACCTAAAACACGTGGTTATTCACCCAAACTGCCTCCGTGTTTACAGGATTGTGTGAGGCTCACTAAATAATGCACTGTGAGTCTGATGGGGAGAGGCTGAGGGAGCTGGGAAAGGGGCTCATCCTGGAGAAAAGGGGGCTCAGGGGGGCCCTGGTGGCTCTGCACAAGTCCCTGACAGGAGGGGGCAGAGGGGGGGAGTCCTGTTTCCCCAGGGAACAGGGACAGGAGGAGAGGGAACGGCCTCAGGCTGGGCCAGGGGAGGGGCAGGGTGGACACCAGCAGGAATTTCCCCATGGAAAGGGTGCTCAAGCACTGGCAGGGATTGCCCAGCAAGGTGCCAAGTTATCTCCAGCTTGAAAAACCAGCCTGTTTTCCCTTGAAAAGCTACCTGTTGTAACTGTGGGTGATCTTTCCCTAGGTTTGTAATAAAATCATTTTCCTGATGAGTTTTGTGGGTAACTGCGGAACCTTCACGCGAGGGTACAAGGCCATGATCATGGATGTGGAGTTCCTCTATCACCTGCTGTACCTGCTGATCTGTGCCCTGGGGCTCTTCGTGCACGAGTTCTTTTACAGCCTCTTGGTGGGTGTTTGCTTGGTCCTCAGCACATTTTCTGGTCTGTTTGTGAAGTCCCATCTCAGGCACATCCAGGAAAATTTCTGTCTTTCTGCTGGGAAACTGTTGGACAGACACTGGGAAGAGCCATAGCCTGGAGGTTTTCCTTAGGAGAAGTTACTGTGGGAGACAACAGAACTGCTGCCACATCCCTCCTTCTGATGTGGGACTTCTTGCACAGATAGGGAGAGGACATGGGGGCTTTAAACCAAAAGAGGAGAGATTTAGATTAGATATGAGGAAGAAATCCTTCCCTGTGAGGGTGGGCAGGGGCAGGGGTGCCCAGAGCAGCTGTGGCTGCCCCTGGATCCCTGGCAGTGCCCAAGGCCAGGCTGGACACTGGGGCTTGGAGCAGCCTGGGACAGTGGAAGGTGTCCCTGCCATGGGGTAGAATGAGATGGGCTTTGATGCTTTGCTGTGTTATTAGCAATAGCTGTAACACTGTGTCCGTGCTGTCTGAGCAGCTGGGTGACTCTGGAGTGTCTCCATAGCTGCATCCAGGCTCCAGGGATGGACAGGGAGGATCCCTGGGGCACACGTGTCCCTTCTGTCTGGGGTGGGATTCACCTCACACAGCACAATGCTTCTAAGAATAACACTGGATCGAGTGTTGGTGGAGAAAATGTGTCAGTGTTGAAGCAAACCTGAAATCCCATTCAGAACAGGCTATTTTTGTCCCTTTGGTTGATGTTTGCCACCTCCTCTGGTACCTGAGCTGGTTATTTTCTGTGTTCATGGAGGTCCAATTTAGCAAATACCTGTCCTGTCATCCAGCATAGCCACAACCTGCCCGGGCTCTGCTGTGAGTTGTCCCAAACCCAGAGCAGCGAGGAATGAAGGAAACATCGGCAGAGAAATCTAAACGCAGAATTTGGGAAAAAACACTGCTTCTTTAATTATATGCTCAATAAATCAAGATTTAAAGAAAACAGCAAATTGCAGTTTGAAGTGAGCCGTTTGGAGGCTGTGAGGGGGTAGATAATACTGTACCAGCCTGTGCTGGCAGCTTGGTGTGTGTCTAGCACTGAGGCAGGAACACCTGCCCGCAGCGGGCACGGGCTGCTGGCCAAGCTGCTGCAGAGGGGGGCACAGCTGCCTCAGTTCCTGCTGCTCCCAAATGCGTGGCACAGGACACGCTGCCACCAGTGCAGGTGCTCCATGAGCTGTTGTTGGCTGTCCCCAGCTCTTTGACCTGGTGTACCGGGAGGAGACTCTGCTCAACGTCATCAAGAGCGTCACCCGCAACGGGCGCTCCATCATCCTCACTGCCGTGCTGGCCCTCATCCTGGTCTACCTGTTCTCCATCGTGGGCTACCTCTTCTTCAAGGATGACTTCATCCTGGAAGTGGACAAGCTCCCAAATGAAACGCTTCTGCCAGGTCAGTACCTGTGGGTGGTGTTGGGGGAATAACGGGCTCTTGTTCCCTGGGGCATTGATGGGACAAGGGGAAGGGGCTCCAGCTCTGCCTGGGGAGGCTCAGGGTGGACATCAGCAGGAATTTCTCCATGGAAAGGGTGGTCAGGGCTTGGCAGGGGCTGCCCAGGGAGGTTTGGAGTGCCCATCCCTGGAGATGTCCAAGGAATTCCCAGATGTGGCACTGAGTGCTCTGGGCTGGGGACAAGGTGGGGATCGGCCACGCGGTGAAGAATCTTGGAGGTGTTTTCCAACCTCAGTGAATCTGTGATTCTGACACATAAAAATACTTTTGTGGTTGAATTTAAAACCGTGGAATGTGTGAATGAGTACTGTGCCCTTCTAAACTCCGGGGTAAGATACTGCTCTAAATGCCCTGTAATTGCCCCCTGGCTGCGATGGGGAACCCTCACACCTGAGCAGTCACCTTGCAAGTGTTGAAGCATCCTTTGATGGTTTCAGATCACACAGAGCCCGGTGAGACCATGACTGGCGAGTTCCTCTACTCAGACGTGTGCAAGGCAGGGAGCAGTGAGAACTGCTCCTCCATCATCCCCTCCGACCATAAGTATCGCTCTGGAATTCCAAGCTCACACCCTGAGTTTTCACTCTTTTTCCAGTTAAGCACCTTCAATTAAAGTAATTCCTTAAAAAAAATGCTACGCAATAAATTTGGGAACAAAGCTATCATGAGATTAAATTGAAATAGGATTAATTTAGGCCAACAGCATAAATAACATTTGCTTCATGAAGTGACTAAACCAGAGCAACTTAGAACTAAACCAGACTTCATAAAACACTGCCACACTCTTTAATTTTCTGCATCAATTGGAGAAGGAAGAGATGCAGTTTGCCTCTTTGCAAAGTTTATTATTTTGAAACATTAGGCTATTAAATGTGATCTCAGAGGATAATGCTCTGTGAAATACAGTTTATTGGCAGCATTGTTCTATCTCAAACTAAGGAAACTGTTTTAATAGCATGGCAGGAAGTACTCAGTGGATTAAATAGACAAGGGTAGGTTTGGGGGGTTTGGAGATCAAGAAAGTGAGATATTACCTGGGTATTGAAATATTCCAGTTTTATTTCCTAGAAAATGTAATTTCCTTGAGGGAGATTTACGGTGCTGGCTGGGAGGGGCAGACAGAACATCCCAGTTTCTCTGGGAAGGGGAGCTCTTGCACGGCCATCAAAGGTCAGTGGTGGCCACCAGCCCCTGCTCACAGGAGGAGAGGGCTCTGCTTTGCTCAGGGGTCCTCTCTGAGAAACTAAAATTCAGCCTGGAGTGCAGGAAAAGCTGCTCTTTTCAGTTCCTTCACTCTGGCTGTGGGAAGGAAAACTCAGGGATGTTTTTGGATCACAAATAATCAACATAGTCCCAGGGTCTTGTGTGGCCAGGGATGTTCATGATGCCCCATTTTTGGCCATTGCTGTGGGGTTTGGTTATTTCAGGGTTGCACGGGGACTGGGGCCTTTCCAGGGCTGGCTGTGGGAGGGTGGGATCTGCTCATGAGCCTTTGTGGGATGAAATGAAAGTCGTGAGATTTTTTAATGGGTACAGGGGGAGTGTATGAGGTTAGGGAATGAATTCTAGCAGCTCTGCAAGTGGAACAGTGAAGTTGGTGCCTTGAGCCAAGTGAAGAGAAGGTCAAAAAAAGTGTGTTGCTTTTCTAGCAAAATGCTGTTTCCACAAGCAGTGATATTTTAGCCATTTGAAAGCTCTGAGTGGAAGTTGCCATTTTGAGTGCAGCCCAAAGGCTGTGCAATCTGTCAGGCACCAGGGGAGAGTGGAAGAGGCAACACTTTGTCCTCTGAGCTGTCAAAAAGCTCGGATTCTGTATAAACAGGCATCTGGTGATCTGAGCTGTGCATGCAGGCAGGGATGGAAAGAGATTTCACCGAGTCACAGGCAGCAGTTGGGGCACGAAAGAAAACTGGCAGTGGGGAGAGGAGGGCAGGGAGGAGATCTGCTCACAGGGTGGCTCTGGAGAGAGTCCAGGGGAGGCCTCAGAGGTGATGAGGGGTCTGGAGCATCTCTCTTCTGAGAAGAGACTGTTTAGGGCCTGTTTAGTCCAGGGAAGACTGAGGGGAATCCCATCAATCCATACAACATCCCCAAGGGGTGTCAGAGAATGGTTCCAGACCCTTTCCAGGGGTGCCCAGTGACAGGACAGGAAGCAATGGCCATAAACTAAATCAGGTTTTGCCTCAGCATGAGGAAGAGCTTCTCTCTGTGGTCAGGCAGAGCCCTGGAGCAGCTGCCCAGGGAATCCTGGAGTTTCCATGGAGACACCCCAGACCCACCTGGATGTGTTCCTGTGTCAGCTGCTCCAGCTGACCCTGCCTGGGCAGGGCTGGGCTTGGATGGATGATCTGCAGAGGTGCCTCCAGCCCACACTGTTCTGTGATTATTTGGGGAATGAACCTACAGGGGTTTGCAACACAGGCTGGCAGTCTGAGGGGGGAGAGAGAGCGTACCCAGCAAAGAATGGAGAGGAGGATTTAGAGCTAATCTTGGCTGTGAAACGTGTCTTTGCTTGCTGTGTTCCCAGAGCTGATCACTGAGGAGATGGAGGAAGAGAACAAGGAGCATACGTGCGAGACGCTGCTGATGTGCATTGTTACTGTACTGAGTCACGGGCTCAGGAGCGGGGGTGGAGTAGGTGATGTGCTCAGGAAACCTTCCAAAGAGGTAAATTACCACTGACTGGGGGTGGAGGAGTGATACTGAGCAGGGCTGGGATGTGCTCTGCTGGGGAGAGCGTGTGTGCACTGCTCCAAGCACGGGGAGGAGCAGCCGTGGGGCACCGCGCTCCGCTGCCATCTCTGGGGGTCACACTGAACACCAGGCTTCTGCCCAGGCTTCCGTGGCTTGTGGGCTGTCCAGAGTGGGCCCAGGAGAGCAGGAGAGCCAGCAGCCTGTGTGCTGGGAGCTGAGGAGCTGGAGGAAGGGGATGAGGACAGATTAGTGAGGGAGGAACGCGAGGTGGTGGCACAGGAACGCGCTGTGGTGGCAGCTGCTGGGTGCCAGTGGCACGAGTTTTTGTGGGAGCATCCCTAAGGAGGGGTAACGTGTCAAACGGAAGGGGTGAGAGGACAGGGACCAGGCTGGGGTGGTGGCAGTGTGGGGGAGGAAGGATGGATGTGGTTTGGAGCTGTCAGCAGAGGGAGGACCAGGCTGAGCAGCAGGAGTTTTCCATAGCACCCCTCTGGCTCTCCCCCGGCTGCTGTTGAAGGTGTTTGTGTCCATGATTTAGGAAGGAATCCTTCCCTGTGAGGGTGGGCAGGCCCTAGCCCAGGGTGCCCAGAGCAGCTGTGGCTGCCCCTGGATCCCTGGCAGTGCCCAAGGCCAGGCTGGATGGGCTGGGAGCAGCCTGGGACAGTGGGAGGTGTCCCTGCCATGGCAGGGGTGGCACTGGGTGGAATTCAAGGTCCCTTCCCACCCATTCTGTCATTCTTTGGTGATTCTGTGACCTGAGGCCCAGGCTGTCACTCCCAAAGCCACGTTGGGGAACAATGCTTTTTGTTTTATCTGAAATCTTAAAGTTTTTTCTAATATTTAGCCTTATTTTCAGCTTACGAAATTACATAATTCTTAATGATTTGGCACTTGACTGACAGGATGGTTGTGAAAATGGGGGTTGGATATTTTGGATATTCAGGCCTGCAATAAATATGGAATGTGTACTGAAAAGCCCAGCTTAGTGTTCATGTACATGGTTGTTAAATGCAATTAATGGTATTAAATTCCAGTAAAAGACTTTATGGCCCACACTGATCCTCTGTTGATATACAGCAGATTAATAGAAGGATATAATTTGGAAGGGCTTCAGGGAGGGGTGAGAACAAATTTCAGTGTGTGAGAGAAGAGTTTTTTCTCTTGTAAAGGTGAGAGAAGAAGTCCAAAACCTTGGACACAGGAAGAGCAGCTCTGCAGAGATCCCACCCTGGCAGCTGATTAATTTGGCTTTTCTTTCAGTGATGGTGGATTTTAGTTTTGCATTTTAGTTTCACTGAACGTTTCAAGTTGTGAGTTACCCTCGGAGAGCATCAGCAGTGGAGACTCTGGGGGGAAGGGTGAGATGTGCACCTCTTTGGGCTGTTAATAATTGCAATGTGTGTCTTGCAGGAACCTCTCTTTGCTGCTAGAGTGATCTATGACCTGTTGTTCTTCTTCATGGTCATCATTATTGTCCTGAACCTGATTTTTGGGGTGATCATTGACACTTTTGCTGATTTAAGGAGCGAAAAACAGAAGAAAGAAGAAATTTTAAAAACTACTTGCTTTATTTGTGGTAAGTGTGGAGACACACCTAACAAGAAGGGGTTACTCTGGGTAAGGCAGGGATAGCTGCAAACTCACAGGAAAAAAGTCCTGAATTACTGGCTGTTCCTCCTTGCATTCCTCAGCCAGTTCCAGTTCCTGGGCACCACGTGCACTGGAGCTTGGCAGCAGGAACAGATGGGGAATGCTCAGGACACTGTTTTTCCTCAGGACTTCAGTTCTTATTTCTCCTCCACCTCGAAGAACAGTTTCCTATTGGAATGGGAGAGATTTTATGAACAGTTATTTTTTCCAAGCGTGCAGAGTGGTGCCAGTGGAAGCTTTTCCCACCAGGAGGTTGGGAATGGAGGTGCTGTGGTTGACTGACATGGTCCTGCCATGTTGCATAACACCCAGCCTGACGGGATAACCTTTGCAAGTTTGCTGCAGAGCAAATGCTGCTTTTGCTATCAGTTTGCCTAAAAATAGGAGATGTGTTATGAAATCCAACAAACTGCTTGCTACAGGGTTGCTGCCTTTTTTAACCAAATTTTTCTGTTATGTATAATAAATATAAGCAGTACTTGTTACGCTTTCTATACTCTTTCTCTTCCTCTTTTTCCTCTTCTTTCTCATTTCATCTTTTTTCCTCTTTCTTTTCTCTCATTCTCCCCTTCTTTTCTCTTTCTCCTCTTCTTTCTTTTCTCATTTCTCATTTTTCTCATCTCTCCCTCTCCTCTCTCTTTCTCTTCTTCTCCTCTGCCTGGGCATTTGTCAGATTTTATCCCGTTACTCAGTGTCCATTCCAGAATTTACTGTGGCTTCCAGCAGTGCAGCAGACTTTAGCAATGAGTTTTGTCCCAGAGCTGATTTTCCTGGTTCCCAGCTGGCAAACACTCAGGGTTCTCCCCGTGTCCCTCTGCAGGTTTGGAGAGAGATAAGTTTGACAACAAGACGGTCACCTTTGAAGAGCACATCAAGGAAGAGCACAACATGTGGCACTATTTGTGCTTTATTGTCCTAGTGAAAGTCAAAGATTCCACAGAATACACAGGACCTGAGAGTTACGTGGCAGAAATGATCAAGGTGAGGTTGGAGTTGTGGGATTTTTTTTGTAGATCAGACCAATCCAGTGGAATATTTGGTACAGTGCTCTGTGTTGTATTTATTTTGTAAATGTTCCTGTGACTTCCCAGCCTCCAGGGCACCCTGTGTGTGTGTGCTGGAGCAGGTGACAGTGAGTGCTGACAGCCAGGTGGTCCCCATGGCTTGGATCAGGGGAAGAGAACCTGTTCTGCCTTAAATTCACATTTAGGGAGAGCATTTTCAAGCTGGTGGAAGTGTCTGAAGCACAGCAAACAGGTTATAACCTGTCCTGGTATAAATATCTCCAACTGACTTGTAGGATTTGTTATCATATGATTTGAGCTTCTTATTGTGAAAAACTACAATTAATGTCTACTCAATTGGAAGGGCTTTTAATGAGAGAATTAAAAGCCTCATCTCTGCCAAGCTGCAGGTTCAGAGCTCCTGGAATTAGATCCAAAGCCCAGTCACTAATTTGTGTCTTCTGGCTGGGTAGCAAAAGCTGTTTGATTTATACCATTCCAGCCTGATTTCTTTTAGAGCAGAGCTCTTTCCTGACTCCCCTCCCAGCTCCTCTGCTGTGAAGTGCCACCTCCCTTGGGGTGGGTTTGTAAATCCCCCCGAGCCCTCTCCCAGGTCAAACGTGTTATTTTGGGGTCACCAAAGTGTCCGTCCTACTCCTGGATTTCTCCCTCGGTAATGAGGGCTTAAAGAAATCTTGTGAGCAGTCACCTGACAGAGGATTAGCACCGTGAGATACCCAAGTGCATCACTGCTGCTTTCCAGCCTGGCTGATTATTTTGCTCCCTTCCTTTATCCCCCCGCAGCACGCATGACTTCAGGGGGAAGCACTGCTCTCCTGAAGGGCTTTTGCTTCAAAAAGACAGTTTTGTGTTGTGCTTTTGCTTTTAAAAGATGATTTTGTGTTGCGTTTTCGCTGCTGTTAAAACCAGTTTAAAGGAAGTTTCAGTTGCCAACCAATTCATTATTTCAGATGAACAGTTCGAGTTAGATAAGAACCGAAAATTAGTCACTGAATATGTTTGCATGAAGCACAAAAACTGGAGAACTTTCATGAGAATTCCCATTCATTAAGTGTCAGCAAGGGCTAATTAGTGTGTGGGGATGGGAATAGGGATAAATTATGCATAGCCAGAGTGTCTCATGCAGATGCAATTTTATGTAACCATGTGCTCTAGGTAGAGGTTTGGAGTGTGTCTGTAGTCGGTGGGGTTTTGCATTTCATGAGCTGGTTTTAAATGAAGAGCTGAGAGCAGGGCTCAGTGAGGGCTGCATGAGCCTGGAATGGGAAGGAAATCTGGATTTCTCCTCAGTGCTCTGTCACCACCCTGCCCCAGGCTCGGGCTGCTGTGCCCTGACCCTGCAGTCCATGTATTCCTGAGGAGTCATTTAGCAAAGCTTGCTCTGAAAATCAATGTATTTCCAGTGTCCTTAAGCATTAAAACTTCCTTTTCTGCCCTAAAGTCGGGGTGTAAAACACGATGAATCTGTTTCTTAACCAGACTTGTGTTAAATGCTGCTGTAAGAGTCAGAAGTGGTTTTTTTCCTGTTTAAGGTGTTTTTAGGGGTAATTTGGGTGGGGCCTGGGTCACCTGTTCCTCGAGGTTTCTATCTTCATGGAATCCCAGGCTGGTTTGGGATGGAAGGGACCTTTAGGAGCACCCAGTGCCACCCCTGCCATGGCAGGGACCCTCCCACTGTCCCAGGCTGCTCCCAGCCCCAGTGTCCAGCCTGGCCCTGGGCACTGCCAGGGATCCAGGGGCAGCCTCAGCCTTTTTGGGCAAAGTCCCACGAATGCAGAAGGACAGACCAAGGAAAGCTTTGAATTTGTCCGTGCTTGCCAAGGCAGAGATCCAGCTGGAGGTGCTGCTTTCCCAGGGGCTCCTTCGTGTCTCAGCCACCAGCCTCTCCTGGGAAGCCTCCTCCGGGCAGGGCTGGCTTTTAAAGGGATTTTCCTCCCGTGTTTCCGACTGAAGGTGGCACTGTAACATCTTGGATGGTGGCAGAGATGGGGCACGTCTTCCCCGGGCTGTGTGTGGGACCAGCTGCTGTTTGTCCCCGTTTTTAGGAGCTGGGGTAGGAAGCACCAAGTGTGCTCCAAGTCCTGCTGTGATGGCAGAACACACCTCAAATGTTTCACCTGTGCTCTGCCTCCCAACAAAATATCTTCAGAAAACTCTTGGGTTTCTGCCCTTTGGTAAATGAAAAAAAAAAAGAAAAAAAGAAAATACAATTTTAAAAATTGCCTTTGCCACTTAGTGTTTGTGGGTTGTTCCAACGCTACGGAACAGGGGGAAAAAATAAAGAATTTAGGACATTTAAATTATATCCACTGTCAGTTTGTGAGTTGCTTCCAGTGCTGCTTGTGCAGTGCTTTAAAGATATTTTAAGCACAGTGGTATCAAAAGAATCCTGGACAATTTCATTTATGCAGTTAGTGAATATTCAGGAGCCTTTAAGAGTGATCTTGAATTTTGATGTTTTCTTGTCTAAAAATAATGTGTGTAGAAAGGCAGTTTTGAGGATTCCCACTGTACTGGGTATGGCAGAGCTGGATCTGCCCATAGCATTCATCCTGCACCCTGCAGGAACCTGACCCCACACTGAAAGAAATTGTATCCTTGAAAATCAATGATTAACTGCAATTCTTTAGTGAATTTTATATTTCTTCACAGACAGAAGCTCATTAAGTTCACACACATCACGAGGAAAGAAATCAATAGGTACACTTGGAAACAGAGTTGAGTTTAGAGCACTGAAGACTGATCAAAAAATCAAAATTAAAATAAAAAACCAGCAGGGATCTGACCTGAGCAGCCTGGGCCAGTGGAAGCTGTCCCTGCCCATGGGGCTGCAATGAGCTGAGCTTTAAGGTCCCTTCCAACCCAAACCAGTCTGGGCTCCTGGGATTCTCTAAAACAAGATCTAATAACTGTTCTGAGCGTGCTGCTGTGACTCCCAGCCTCCAGCACTGTCACTCTGCCTCCCACGCCCTGCTCTGGGATGATTTTGGGGCTGTCGGTGGCTCCGGGATCTGGACTGGTTTGGTCGAGTGCCCTGCAGGGCCAGGCTGCCCTGGGCTTGTAGCTGCAGGTCCCGGCTGCTGATGGAGGCTGGAATTCCTCCCGCTGGAAGCAGGGATAACATTCCCTTCCATCCGCGAGGGGAGCGAGTCCCTGCTGCCACGGACGGTGTGAAACTCGGGGGGTTTGAGGAATCCTTGCTGGAGAGGTGTGGGGGAGTGGGGTCGGTGTGGGGCAAGCCGAGCCTGTGCCACCCCACTGCTGCCCCTGCCCAGCCTGGCAGCCTCCCCGATGCCAAATGGGCTTCAGCAGCCCGGCAGGGAGCAGCTCCCCTTGGAAATGCATCCCGGAGCCACCTCCTTCCTAGCAAATGGCACAGACGGTGCTGCGGGATGTGAGAACACATCTCCTGGTCGCAGAGATGATCTTTAATTCCTGGTGCTGGTACAGCTCTCCCGGCCGGAGCAGGGATCTGCCCGGCTCCAGGATGGAGCAGACAGCAGGGCTGGGTCCCTGTCTCCGGAGGAGGATTTGGGGGGATGCTGAGGGTGCTGCAGAGCCGGCAGCCCGGTGCCTGCCGTGATTCCCAGGAACAAAGGCCCGGTTGCTGCGAGGCTCTGCAGTCACCAGGAAGATCAGGTGATGTCTGAATAACACCCTGTGTGTGGGAGGTGGGGGGATCCACTTATCGCCTTGGCCAGACATTGACATCCACACCCGAGTGACTCATGTGAACTCGGTGCAACTCCCTGCAGATTAGTTCATTTAAATGTCTTATCTTCCCATCCTGGCTTGAGAATTCCTCCTGGAGTTCTGTGCCTCTGCCCGCAGTTGCTGTGGCAGCCCCGGCAGCTCAGCTGTCAGCGGGGCCTTGGCAGGGCTCTGCCACAGCCAGCTGTGTGCAGGCATTTCGAGTATGTAAAATCCCTCACTCTGCAGCTCGGCACAGAGAAAACCACGCAGGCACCCGGGGTTTGTGTGCATTCCTGAGCTGTCTGCAGGCAGCTGCATGGGCTGTCACAGCACAGGCAAATATTTGCATGCCCGGCTCCTGCATGCCCTGCTCTGCACCTTGAGCAGTGTGGGTGCGAGCCACGGCTCTCAGGGGTTGTGCATGCAGATGTGCTTATTAAAAAATAAAGGCTGCTCTGGGAAAGATTTTAGCACAGAGCTTCCTCGCTAGCTCCTGCAGTGTCCCCGTGTTTTTAATCCAAGCAGGATCTGTGTTGTTAGCAACCTTTATTAGAGAAATGAGGTAGAGGTGTCAGGGTTGCCCAAGCTCCCACGTCCAGATGGAGGGCACTGAGTTCCAAATCTGGATTGTGTTGTCATTGGAAAGGAACCATTTACAAATAGGAGTGATGGCACAGATATCCTTAAAGGAATTTGGAATGGAAATGAAGGCTACAGATTTCCCTTTGTGCCTTAGTTAACCTCTGTGTGCAAACCTGGGGGTTTAAATGTATTTTTGGGCTTTCTCCTTCGTGTCCTGAGCTCTGTCCTGTAATGGGAAGTGTTTCTGATTCTGGCTTTGAGCGACTTCTGCCAGGGCACAGCCTCCTGTGCAAACACAGTGTTCCATCAGTGTCAGGCTTCTAAACTGCATCCTTCCAGAAGTGCAAGTGTGACTTGAAGCCTTTCCTGGGAGTTACCCAGCAAGGACAGTCACTGTGCTCTGAAATCCAGCAGGAATGTGGGATTCCCAAGTGGTGATGGCTTTGAGCAGTGGCTGTGTCCCAGGCTCTCCATGAAATCCAGTTCAGCTGGAGATGGCCAAGGTGGACTTTGCACTGCAGCACCTGCAGGAATGACAAGGGCAGACCCTGATACATCCAACCCAAAGCATTCCTAAAGGGCCCTAATGATTCCAGCAGCGGTGAAAGACATGTGTACATGACATTACAGGCTGAGAAAGTGTTGGAAACTCAGTGATGTTCATCTGTCACTTGTGCCTGGAAATCCTGTACTTCAGGCAGAGTCAAATAGGAGAGATTTGTCATATCAATATTGAGCAAACCAGCTGCAGACACAGGAGCACGCAGCCCGTGCAAATACCTCGGTTACAGATGGGGAAATTGGGGTTTTGGGGCTACCACTCACCGTGATACTGGTGCAGGCTGGGAGAGGAGGAGGAGGAAGACCAAGGAGGTCAGGATGTGACCTGGAGCTGACAGTGCTCAGTCTGGTGGTAACTTCCCAACAAGCTGCATCTTGAGATAGCTGGCCAGAGTTAGCCGATATAATTACAGGGTTAAACAAGAAATCATGGCAGAGGCGTGGAAGAGGCAGGAGTGTTGGCAGCAGGCCCTGGGCTGCTGGAAACACTGTGTCATAGGCACGGGCTGAGCTTCGTGCTGGCATGGGGAAGGAACTGGATCCACCCTTGGTGCAAACCAAGGAGAAAGGGTTGGTCATCTTCCCCAGCTCTGGCACAGGGTGCCCAGAGCAGCTGTGGCTGCCCCTGGATCCCTGGCAGTGCCCAAGGCCAGGCTGGACGGGGCTTGGAGCAGCCTGGGACAGTGGGAGGTGTCCCTGCCATGGCAGGGGTGGCACTGGATGAGCTTTAAGGTCCCTTCCCACCCAAACCACTCTGGGATTCTCTGGACCCTGGGAGCTGGCTGCCCCATGGTGGGCTGCAGGAAACCCTCCTGCTGCTGGCAGTAGCCTCACGTGGCCCAGTGCTTGGTTTTCCCTGGCAAACCACCTGCTACCCACGCTGGGAACTTCGGGTTGGCATCCCAGCTGACCAGGCAAAGGTTTCCCTTGGGCTGAGCGTGTGTGTGAAGAGGGCCTGGGTGGATGAAAGCAGAAGGAAAGGCTTCCGGCCGGTTCTGGGGAATGGGATGTTTGCATAACGTGCTGGGGTTTGGGCAGGTCGCCGGCAGCGCCGGGGTGGGTGCCGTGTCCTGCGAGAGGGGCAGGGTCCTGCCTGGAAACCATCGGGTGACACGCTGGGAACACAAACCACCGGGAGCAGACAGCCCCGTGGGGCCGTGTGTGCCGAGGAGGTGGCCCAGGGCCCGGGCGAGGCCGCCCTGAGTCACGGCTGTGACCCCGCGGGCGCTCCCGGACAGATGCTTGTGCAAGAGGACGTGGGTGACAGCAGCCACTGCCACCAGCTGTGCTGCTCAGCCTCTGCCGGGGAATTGCTTGTCCTGCCCAGCTGTGGAGGTGTAATGTGCCCTACTTCAGTGGGCATGCAAACAGAGCTGGTGTGGAGAGGTGGCCTCGTCCTTTTGGGAGGCAGGACATGGCCTGCAGGGATCCTGTCCCCGCAGGCCGTCGGGATGGGTGGTGAGAGGCTGGGCTCCAGGGAGTCACCCACAGCAGAGCTGTCTCAGGGTGTAGGGCCATGGTCATCCTCCAGCTTTGGGAATGGTGTCTGTGCTCCGGGTTCCTCCTCTGCACCAGCCCATGTGCCACTTGGGTGTTTAACCTCTGGCAACAGAGAAAAGGAGATTTATTGCACCCTAAACCTTGTGTCATCAGCCTCCTGTGTAACATGGGGCACGTGAGGAGCTGAGAATGTTCTGAGTGTGGCGGGGGGACACTGTCCAAAGTGCTGGTTTTTAAAGAGGGGAGAAGTGCAGCTTTGGTGTGGAAGAAGTGCTGGTGAGCTCTTTGCAGCAGAGAGAGAACCTGATGTGGGGATTTTTCCAGGAAGCTCGAGAAAGACCCAAGAGGAGTCCCATCTCACCACAAACAAACAGATGAATTTTCAAAGTGCTTCACAGAGCTCTTCTGTAGCTGTGTGGGTCTGATTTTTAACTTCCCATGACAGAAACTGAAATTTGCTGCTGCCGCCTTTCCCTGCTTGTGTTCAAGAAGCAACTGGAGGTGGCACTCAGTGCTCTGGGCTGGTGACAAGGTGGGGATCGGGCACAGCTGGGCCTTGGTGATCTTGGAGGTTTTTTCTAACCAAAATAATTCTGTGATTCTGTACCTGATGGGCAGCCCTTTGATGGCAGCTGTAGGGATTTATTTTGGAGAGGGTAACTGAGGCACAGGGGTGGCTGGATAAACGGAGACCCTGGAGAGGAGCAGTGAGAGCCCCAGTCCCTGCCCTGAGGAGCAGAGCTGATGCCTCTCCTGGCACAGCCCGTGCTGAGGTCACCCCTGGGCCTTTCCCAGAACCAACTCTTCGGCAGAAGCCGGGAGGAGCCGGCGCTTCTCAGAATGAATCGCGCGTGCATCACGCAGCACCGCTTCCTCTTCCTCTTCCTCGCCTTTCCAGGCGGGGATGCTCAGCGCCCTCACCCCCGTGTCTGAGGTTCGGCCAGGCTTGCCTTACAGCAGGGACTTTTCCAACTTTACCTAGAAAAGAGCTGCAACCCGAAACCCGGCCCTTGCGGTCAGCCAGCTTCCGCCAGCGGCTGCGCTCGCTCGGGGAGCTGCAGCACGGGGAGCTGGGAACGGGGAGCTGGGGGT
>VYXC01012982.1:300143-342064 GCA_013397175.1 Platysteira castanea | reverse complement strand
GGGCACCCCGGGATCCTGGGAAGAGGGGGCTGGGGGCACCCCGGGATCCTGGGAAGAGGGGGCTGGGGGCACCCCAGGATCCCCGGGCAGAGGGTGCAAAGGGCATCGGTCCGTGGGTGCCGGCAGCTGCCCAGGAGCATGGGCAGCCTCCCCTCTCCCTGCTCACTCAGCGCCTCTAAAACACCTCCAAAGCCCCACGGGGGACACGGGGCCGTATCTAAAGGCCCCCCAGGGCTGAGCTGAAGTTCAGAAGAAACTGGATCATGGAGATATAAATCTTTTATTGACCCCTGAGTGGCAGCGCCAGGAGCTGGGCTGGCCCGGCAGGATCACCATCCCCTGACCTTTCAGCATTCCTGCTCCGTTCCGTTGGCTCCACTTAAATATTTATTTATTTGAAAGAAAACACCCCCACAGTCCCAGCAGGGCCAGGGACGGGCTGTGTGTCAGCAGCCTGGTCACATCCAGCTCCTCTCTGCGGGGCTGGGGGAGGCTGAGGAACAGGCTGAAGGTTTCCCATGTAAATCCAGGATGAAGAGTGTGTGCAGGAGGCAGAGCTGTGCCCTGCTGTGCTGGCAGCTTCCCTCTGTGCTCTCTGGAGAGTCCTGGCACCAGGCTGGGGCAGGAAGCATTCCCTGCTGCCTGCACTCCCTGCATCCTCAGGGATTTCTCTGCACCTCTCTCCCTGTGTTTTCCCAGCCTGTTTGGGTGGACACCCCCTTGTTTCTTGCCAGGTGGCAGCTGGACATGTCCAGATAATTACTGGGTTTGGGTGGTGCTAACGAGCTGCATGAACAGGGAGGCAGGTCAGGGTGGGCACTGGGGTGTCCAGGTCCTTCCCAAAGGCTGTCCCTGCTCAGGGCATCCCTGGGTGCCTGCTGACCCTTCCCCAGGTGGGTCAGTGAGCCCTGTCCTCCAGCTCAGAGACACCCCAGAGGGCTGTGTCTCCTTGTCCTCAGCCTTCCCCTTCCTCAGCCCGTGGAGTTCACGTGGTTTGGTTTTAATCTCTGAACACTGGCATGAGAACTGGAGGTGCTTTGTTGGTTTTTTTTCAAACCAAAGCCAAGATTTACCGACTGAGGGCTGGGGCTTTCGGAAACGCGGCGAGTGTGGAAGCTGTGAGGAGGCTGCAGAAGCTGTGGGTGCTGTTTGATTTCACCTTCCGGGCCTGGAACGATCCAGTCACAGCCTCTGCAGCAGCTGCAGCGTTGGCTTAAATTGCAGAGTAATGTTGGAAAGTGCTTGGGGTATTGGTTATGAAACATTGCAGGCAGGGAAGGCTGGTGCTTCCCTCATCCCTTTCATCTTTCTCAAGGATGGGGCCTGGGAATGCTTTGGGGATGGCCTTACAAATGTTTTGGGAACAAGGAAAATATTTCTGGAGCAAGAAAGGGGCAGGCAGGAGCTTGAGAGTTCCTGTGTCTGCCTGGAAACCTCAGGACATGGCCCTGAGGGTCCGGGCAAACCTGCAAATATAAATCGCATTTTAGTCTGATTTTCCTCGTCCTCTGTCCTGGTTTCTCCCCTGGAGGAACACAGGGACGTGCAGTTGGTGTAGTTTGTTTTCCCTGGGTGGGAGATGCTGCACCCGAGCACAAATGTTGAGCTGCCCCCTCCTCCCTAATGAGGCTTTTACCACAGCTGCAAGAACACAGTGCAGGGTTGCCTGTTCCTGCTATTAAACCTTAATTGTGGGACTGGCGTTTCCTAAAGTCCAAAATATTTTGGCACTCGTCTTGATAAAGGCATATTTTTTTTTGTACATAGATTTTTTTTTCTCTCTTTTATTAGCAGAAACCATCTGCCCTGTAAACAGAGATCAGGAGCAAACAGCCTTCCTGGCAGTTCTGCATCACGTGGGAATGCCGTGGTGCCTGCATGGGAAAGGGCCTGCTTTCTGCCTTCTCATCCTGGCAAAAGGAAACTCCAGGCACATCAGAAGCAGCTAATTTAAGCTGATGAGTCTTGGCATCGCATCTGAATTGCAGAGAGGATGTGACTGGAGCTCTCTGTAGAGGTGCACAGCCCTGATTAAGGATGGATGCTCCTGGGATGGAGGGGAAGCAGGTTGGAGCTGGAGATTTAGGCAGGGAATGACAAAAAGCCAGGAGTTTGCAGTGCTGCAAAAACAAGCTGAGAGCCCAGAGAAGAGCCTGGCTGGCACAGTGGGGCGAGCTTTGGTCGCCGTTAATCAGCAGTGGTGATGGATTTTTGATTAACAGCATCCCTGGGTGTTAATGCAGTCACCCATCACCGTGTCTGGTGTGTTTGAACCTTCCCAGCTGTGTCACCTGGGAGGGCACACACACCCTGAGCTCAGCCAGCCCGAGTTCAGCTCCCATTTCAGAGCAGATCTCCAGCGTGGGAGGAGAACCAGACTAGATGGGAAGCCAGTGTGATGTTGAACTGTGAGGTGTCAGGACGTGGGGTGCACCCCTCCTCCTCTTTTGTGGCTTTCTGTTCCGCTCCTGCCTTTATTTTTAACCTCTCTGGCGTGTACACGAGTGCCTGTGTGAGCCTCTGCATGTGCTCCTCGAGTGTGTCCAGTGACATTCCTGCCAGTAACTCAAACATGGAATATTAAAGAATTCCTATGGCTGAAGGAAAGCTCTCCAACCATCAGTGCGTTGTGACGTATCTGTCCCACGTTTCAGCCTGAACCAGACCATCAAAGTATGATTTTCTTTTTCATTAAAAAGGAAGTATTTCAGCTAGGGAAGAATTTCCAGGTAGAACTTGGTTTCTTTTATCAGAGAGCACAGCCAAGCTTTGCCTGACCAAAAAAAAGCCGAAAATCTTCCTCAAACACAAATTAGAAGATTGTAAGATGGTGGCAGATTCCTGGCACTGGGAAATGCTTGTCCAGACGTGAAATCTGGGCTGGTTTAATGTCCAGAGTTTGTGCATTTATCCTGAAGTGCGTGTGAGGGAGCACGGGCTGGGGGCAGTGAGCAGCTGGAGAGGAAACGCCAGCCCTGGGCAGCCCCAATTCCCAGCAGCGCCTCAGTGCCTCGGGCAGGCACTTTGCAAACTTTCCAGTGAGATGCAAATGCAGATAACTGCAGATAACTGCAGATAACTGCAGAGCTGCTGCATCCGAGGAATGTCCCGTGGTGGCTTTAGAGCTGTGTCAGTGCCCTGCTCTCGGTTTTCACGTGGTAAATGCTAACTGTGCCCTGGTGTGTGATCCTCAGGAGAGAAACCTGGACTGGTTCCCCCGCATGAGGGCCATGTCACTGGTCAGCAGCGACTCGGAGGGAGAGCAGAACGAGCTGAGGAACCTGCAGGAGAAGTTGGAGTCCACCATGAAGCTCGTGACCAACCTCTCTGGGCAGCTCTCAGAGCTCAAGGACCAGGTAAGGAGCGGCCACGCACCGCGACGGGCGGGACACGGCTCCCGCCAGCCCCTCGGACCAGCTGGGGTTCTGCAAACCCCAGGGAGAGCTTTCCCAGAGTAACTCGTGCTGAGGGAAGAAGTGAACAAACCAGATGTCCCTCTGTGCCCCAGCTGACCTGCCTGGTGCTGACCCAGCCGGCATGTTCCAAAGCGCCCACCTCAGAAAGGGAAAACTTGTGTTTAAAAAATCACCAGAGCTAACTTAAATTGGTGCAGGGAGCCTGCGTGTGTTGTTGTTGTTGTTTGGGGTTTTAACCCGAAGAGCTGAGTGCGATCCTGTCAGCCAGAGGGTGTGACACTGATACAAGGGCTGTGTCACTGCGTGCACCTCAAAACCCACCGAGAAACTGGAGAAGCGCCGAGTGGTTACTGGTGGTGCTGGTGCCTCTGTGCTGCTGTGCAGATGGGATTTGGCTGCTGCCACCCTCAGCCTGCAGCACACACATCCCAGGAGGGGTTTGCACTGCACCAAGCGCTGCTGCTGCTCAGCCAGCGAGCGCTCCACACACCTCGGAGCGTTTTCTGGTGCAGCAGCTTCTCTGCAGCAAGAGCTGCTTGGTTTCTGCCTTGGCTGGGCTCGAGGGCACCATGGGGCTGGTCCCCACCCAGCCCCAGCGATGGCTTTGTAAAGACACAGGCAGCAGGGCTTTAGCTCCTTGTGTCCAGGGGGATTCCAGCCTGACTGGAGGGAGCAGGGAAAGCTCTGCTGCCCGCGCTGGCCGGAGCTGTTTGTGGTGGCTGCTTATCTCTGTGCATTAATAACCTGAGCCAGATGGTTCAATTAGTGAGTTTATGTAGGTATTGGCACTGGGTAAGGTTAATTGCTGACTCACACCCGGGTGCTGGATGGAGCTGCCCGGGGCAGGAGTGGCCCAGCAGCTCTGGGTCGGTGCCTCTCCCAGCACCAACCCCATCCCTGCTGGGCTGGCCGGGTTTCTGCAGGAACCATTCCTCTCTCAGGCGTCCCTGGCAGCCAGCACTGCCTGAGATCCGGCTCCTGCCTTCCGACCACGCTCTGCACTGGGGCTGGGCCCTGTCCCGAGCACCCTGCAGAGCTCAAGGAAGGGATTAATGTGGGGAACTGGGAGCTGACCACCCTGCTGCCCCGGGCTGTAATTAGTTCTCAGGCACGGTGCCACAGAGCCCCTTGCTCCGGTTGGTCTGAGGACAGAGGGCAGAGGCTGTTGCTCTTTTGTCTGGGCTTTAATTCTTGCCGGGCAGCGGTTTCGCTGCTCTGCCTGGAAACAATTACCCTGAGCCCTGTGTCTGGTGTCTCCCTGCTGAAGGCTCTGACTCAAAGTGCTCTGCAGTCACAGGAGCCTCCCCACCGGCCGCAGCCAGCGCTGCCTCACGACACATTCCTTGCTGGACACATTCCTTGCTGGAGCTCGCAGCCCTCTTGGCTGACCAAGCACTAAAACCCCTTCTCGCTCTTTGTGAAAATAAGAATGAAGGGTTTAGCTTTTAGAGAGCTATTTGACTGTAAAAGCAAGAGAGGAAACCGGCTTCATTAATGTGGTGATGGCTTTTAGGAATTCCCCTAAGTACCATTATTGAGAGCCCTGCTGAAGATGCAGGATGCTCCAATTATGTGACAAAGCCAGTATATCCCTCCTCCTGATCAGGACCTGTCTCCAGGAAAGGAACTAACTCAGGGAATTTTTATTTGTATTTATTTTCTTGTAATTAAATAAAGGGAAAACCTCTCATTCATTTGCTCTTCAAGCTTGTTAGGTTTCTGGAGACTCTAATTATTAGAAACCGAGCTCCAGCCCGCCTGCCTCCCCAAAGTGCACCAAGAGCCATTAAAATCCTGATCACTTTAATTCTGTGCAAAAAGATTACACCATAATTGTCTGCAGCAGCAGGGGATTAGATGTAATCACCCAGAAATCCTCCCCAGCACCTCCTCCGGTGTCACTGAGCGCGAGCATCGCTCCTGGGGCCGGGCCCTGGCTGGGGACAGCCCCTCTGCCCTCCAGGAGTGGCTCAGGGTGGCTCAGCTGCCAGCAGCCCTGCAGGCAGGTGCTGTGTCCAGTGGGATTCCTGCTCCAGGAATTCCAGGGCCTGTGCCCTGTTCCTCGAGGCAGCTCCAACTCACCACAACCTTTGGAGCCCGGCGGCCTCTGGCAGTCCCAGGCGTTATCGGGGAGCCCAGCCTGGCTCAGCTGAACCTCGGGCCCCTCGGGCTGTGTTTGGATCCTGTCAGCACAATTCCAGGGCCTGGCAGCTCCCTGGGGACTCGCTGTGCATGGTTTTATTGCCTGTTAGCCCAGGTGTGCTGTCACTGGAAAGCTTTTGCAGGAGATTCACTCTCCAGCAAATGTGATGGCAATAAGTTGCTCCCTCCTGCAGCCCTGTGCCCTCCACACAAGCATTAAGGACCGTGCAGGACTAATAATGTTCTGCATTGACACTAAAATTGCATTTCTCCCTCTTATTTATGGTTGGTTGCTTTATTCTCCCCTTTTCTTTAAAGCCACATATTCCATGAACACCTGCACTGGGGTGCACCATCCCTTTTCTACACAGCCTGAAAAATATCTCTTGCAGTCCCTTTTCATTATTGCTCTTTCTTTCCGTTTTTATTCCACGCGTCCCCTGTTTATTGGCAGTGAAATGGTGACTCTTGGTTTGCTCAGTGAAGGTAATTAATGTAAAGGGGCATTTTAAAGCCAAGTCCTCGTGGCCTCTGCATTTCCACTCATGGGTTATCTTAGGAGCAGTTTAACATTCAGGTTCAGCAGGGAGTGGGTTGTGTGTGAGCAGAGAGCTCTGGGAAGACCCCTCTCCTCCTGCTCCCACTCCCCGTGAAGCATTGGGAGCATTTTGTGAAGAGAATTCCAGCAGCTGTGCAGAGGAGCAGGAGGTGTGCCCTGGCCTCGGGAGGCTGCGCTCAGCCCTCGGGAAAGGGAAAGGAGCAGCTCTGCCTTCCCTTGGGCAGGCAGCGAGCACAGAGCTGGGCTGAGGTCAAGGTTAATTAAGGTTTCAAGAGGAATGATGGTGTTTCAGCCCTTTCCTGGTGGTTAAAGGAGGTAAAGGAGTGCCACTGGACCCACAGGGAGGTGTGGGGTGCGCAGCACATCCAGGATGCGGAGGAGCCTTGTGGAGGCTGTCCAGCACTGCCTGTTTGGAGCAATCCCATTCCCCACAGACAACTCCAGACCTGAGATCAGCCCCTGCCTGGCCACCCCGGCGTGCCAGGATACCCTGCACCAGTTGGGAAATCAGTGCTGAAACTGGCAGTTTTAAACAGATGCACTCAAGTGGTTTAGTGGTGACCGTAGTGGTGGGGCTGGGCTGACTGCTGGGTTTGATCTTAGAGGTCTTTCCCAACTTCAACAGTTCCATGATCCCAAGCATGTTACAGACAAACTGCACGTGTACCCACCACCTCCCTTCTCCTGGGGCTGCTGCCACAAGCAGTGACACTGGCTGACATCCATCATCAAACAGCGAAAACTGGAGAAGTGAAATGATGGATGTAGCTGGAAAGAGCAGCAGGAGCAGGATGGGGACGTGAATCTCGTGCCATGGTGTGCTGAGCCCGGAGGGTGTGGGGGCTCCTGGGGGAGCCCGGGTGCCCTGGGCGCTGCAGGGACGCGGCGCTGTCCTGGTGTTCCCTCGCACGTTTCGGCTCCTGCGCAGCTGTGGGATCCAGCTGTTCACTCCCCAGACCCTGCCCAGCCGGAGTCATTCCTTACATGGCTTATGTAACTTGTCAGAAACCTCCCAAAGTTTTAAAAAACCGGAGTGGAGCACTGGATGGTGGCCATTTCCTGCTATCAGTAATTACAAACAGCGATCCACTTTCCGTTCGCGGTTCGCCAGCCAGGGGAAGGTTGTTTAATTACTGGGAAGCAGGTGGGGAATGCTGGGGTTTGGGGTGTCTGGCAGCGAGGTGGTTAAGTCCTGCCCTGGCAGATGGGGAGGGAGGGCTGTTGGCTCACTCCGGATGAGAGCGGGGAGTGCTCAGCTTTTTCCAGCAAAGGCAAGGGTATTCCCAGCCTGACTGCAGGGCTCGCCCCTTTTTCCGCCCTCCCCGTCTCGTCCGCTGGACGGGTTGCAGAGAATTCCCGACGGGGAGGATTCTGCAGGCTGCTCCCCGCACCGATTCCCTGGCAGAGCAGTGTCCGGGCACACAGACGGGCTCGTGGCCACCCCGGGGCAGGCACGGCTGCGGCCGGAGTCACCCCCTGCCCCGGGAGCAGGCACTGGTTGCAGCCAGTGCTTGGGAGCAAACGCCAAGCACAGCAGGCCCTTGGGCGAGCTGACGCACAGGAAGCGCCGAGGCCTAATGAGCAAACTTGTTAATTTTCCAGATGACGGAGCAGAGGAAGCAGAAGCAGCGCATCGGTCTCCTCGGCCACCCCCCGCCCATGAATGTGAACCTGCAGCAGCAGCCGGCCTGAGCCGGGAGGGTCACGGCCCCTCCGGGACATCCCCAGCCATCCCAGCCCGGAGGCTGCTCCCTGTGCATCCTGTAAATACCCTGGTTTTATACTCGATGGATATGACTGCTACTCTATCAAGTTGGGGGCGTGTGGATTGAGATTAGAACTGTTGGCACGGGACGGAGGTTAAACTTTGTGCCAAAACTATCAAAATTGCCTTTTTCTTGGAAGGACTAAAGAGAGCACCTGAATTGCACTTGAAAAGATTATTTGACTATGTGACATGTATTTTGTATTTAAAAAAAAAAAAAAAGAATAGAATAGCTAGTATTTATGTTTTTATACAATTGTGCAATATGAATTATGCAATCACAATATATTTGGAACTCCTGAATGTCCTAAAGGGAGTGCACATCTTTGGATCTGGTGTGTTAGTACAATGTAATAAATGGTATAAAATTACAGGTGTAAATGAGGCTGCTGCAAAATTGTGTAACTGGTGATTTTTTCATACCCTTGGACATTTTTGTACCATGTGTGTAAATATCTTGCAATGCCATATTTGTTGCCTCTTCCTCCCAGGGATGACGCTGGGACTCCGTGAGCTTTTCAATTGGTATCGATTAAAGCAAAACATTATTTTGAAGCTTCCGAGTGAGGAAAGCAGGAGGTATTTTTCAAGAGATTTCTTTCGAGTACTGAGGCTGGAAGAGCTCAGACACCGGGTTTTTTAAACGCTAAGATTTCTTAAAGGGAACTTTTTATGCAAAATGAAGTTTGGAATGAGGATGCATTGCTGGCGAGTCGGTGCCATCTCCCAGGACTGGTGCCGGGGCTGTCCAGGCTTTGCATCCTCAGTGTGTAGGATCCTTTCCTTCTATTTTTTCATTAGAGACCTACGTGCCTGCTAAAGCTTTAGCAAACAGGCACTGCACCGACTGAAACGTGTCCTGTAGCTGAGCACTGATGTGTGTAATGCTTGTGTGAGAGCCACTGGTTTTGAGGCTGCTCTGTCCCACCCCTTCCTCTCCCTGTCCCCTTTCATTCGGTCACTTTCTTTGGTTTCTGATTCTCTAGAGTGTGAAAGGAAACTTGTCGGGTTGTTGGTCTGGTTGGTTTTTTTTTCTCCAATCCGCTGCATAGTTTTATACATGGACCTCATTTTACAGAAGCTGAATTCTCTGCAATACTGTCTACGAAAGGAAAAAAAAAGAAAAAAAAAGCTACAGACAGAGCTATGAAAATTTGTAAATGCATAAATATAGGTATTTAAATAAATGATGCAAAATACTCTACGGTCAGAGGCTGCTGGTGAGTTGTGTCCCCTCCAGGGTGGCGTGTGGCAGTTCTGTCATGCCCACATGTCCTGGGACCCAGCGTCACAGGGACCTGGCAGGTAAGGATGGGCCCTTTCCCAGTGCCCAGAGGGGCAGAGGTTGATTTTTTTAAAACCAGAGCGTGTCCCTCCTCCAGCAGTGAGAGGCACTGACACCCAGGGAGCCTCACCTGCGGTCACTCCAGGCTGGGATACTTCACACTCCCCCCACTGACACTTTAGGCTTGTGGCTGTCACTGGAGTATGTGAGAGTTAAAAACCCCTCCAGCTCCAAGTACCGTGTGCACAGCAGCGTTGCTGATTATGTGGATTTGATTAAGATGCAGCAGGAACTACCCGGTACAATTAATCATCTTTAATCTGGTAGGCGCACAAACTGTCCGAGGCGGGTGCGTGTCCCTAGCTCAGGTCATCAGCAGAGCTCAGCGGGAGGGAGGAAGGAGGGCAGCCTGACCAGCAGTCTCCCAGCCAGATTTACCGGTGAGATTGGGACTCCTTAATCACCCGTATTTCCATATCTATCTCCTGGCAAATCCGTCTCCCCTCTGCAGCGAGGTGTGTGCGGAGGGAGCGCGGCGCTGCGGCTGCCGCCGGCGTGGCGCAGCGGAGGAGCGGGATTTCATTTTCCCCGAGCAGCAGAGACACGAACCTGACTCACTCCTTCCCCTCCCGCCAACCAGGGATAAGCAGACACACAAATTTGTCAGGCTTCCCGGAGCCTCTGCCAGTCAGGTGAGAGGGAGGCGGCTGAGAGGGCACCCCTGAGGATGTGCGGCGTTGCTTCATCTTTGCCTTAAAAAGGCAGAAGCAGCGTGTGCCTCGGCGCTGGCACAGCCCTGCTCTGCTCTGCCACCCGTGTGAAAACCAGCGGGGTGGAACCCGGGGTTCTCACTGCGGTTGTGCCTTCCCAGGAGGTGTGGGGAGATGCAAAAAGGGAGGTTCTGTCCCTCGGGTGCAGCTGCAGCCAGAGAAGCAGAGCACAGCCACCAGCCCGGCCGTGGGGATGCAGTTGTGCAGGGCAGGTGGGTGGTTCCAGGGCTGGCACAGATGGCTCAGGAGCTCGCACTGAGTCCCCAGCCCGAGCAGAGGCTGTGTCAGGTGGTCAGCAGAGGAAGGTGACTCTGTTCCTCCCCTCAGCCCACGAACAGGTCATTCACTTCTGCAGATTCATTTCTGCAGTGACATTTCATGCGTGACCATGACATTTTTCCTTTTTTATTTCTTTCACTCTTGGGTTTTCTAAGCTTTTTTTTTGATTTTGCTTTCTGGCTGAACTCCTCTGCCCATCGTGGGCTGTGCCAGCAGTGGTGGGGAATGGCCAGAACCCTGCTGGGGCTGGTGGTGGTTCTGTCCCTGCAGCTTCCGAGGTCAAATCCATGTTAGGACTTTCCCGTTCTGGACTGAGATCTGGTGCCCCATGACAACTTCCTGATCTCAAAGAAAAGCTGTGTGAGGGACCTGTTTAATTTCCCCATTTGGGGTACTCTTTTCCAAGCTTGAGTATCTCTTGGTATCACAAAAAAGCTTTATTCCCAATTGCTGGACTCTCAAGTGAAACAACCCTCCAAAACCTGAGAGAGGTATTTGTAATATAAGTTTAGGTCTTGCACCGGAGGGAGCTTTTTGGCTCTAAAAACACATCCCTGACATCCAGTAAAATTAATGACTGGCTGACAGACAGATGGCTGTTGGTTTAAGGATTAGATTGAAACCAGGGAGGTTCCACCTGCCTTGCACACACCTGCATTTTCCTCTGGCATCAGGTTTCATTAAGCAGGACTGCTGGATGTTAAGAGTTTGGGACCACCATTACTTTGTCTCTTAAATAAGAACTTCCATTTGGAGGTGGAAATCAAAGTGACCTTCTGAAGAGGAAGGAACAAACCGAATCTACCAATTTTGCTAATAATGGAAAGTCCTAGAGGGGAAGGATCTCCGTGCATTCCTCAATTTGCACGACTGGCTGAGCGTGTGGAGGAGCCTTTTCTGCGCTAACGAAGCAGGTGACATGCTAATCAAGGCAATGCAAATAACTGCTCTGAAAGCACAGCCACGGCCACAATGGCAAATTCAAGCCTCATCCTCAATTTTGCAGCAAATTGGCGCAGGGCAGGACAAAGGAGCCGGGATTGCAGCCTCGGTGCTCGCGGCGGGGCCTCGCGCTGGGGCGCGTGTGATGGAGACCTCGTTACATAATGGGGGCTTGATTGATATGGGGGAAGTCATAATACAGCTCCATAGAACAATTCCCCTCGTCTCCCCGGACGGGAAATGCTCCTACACACACGCCTAATCGGGGTTTAAATTGCCCATTGTATTTCCGAACAAGAGAAACTTATTTGGAGTATTTTCCCTCTCCCGTTTCCAACGTAAGCAGCTGGAGACGCTGCCATGTGTGTGCTGTGTGCTCTGCAGCCCCTCTGGCTGCGTTTCCAGGCACACGTACGGACCCAGAATGGGTCGGGTGGGAAGGGATCACCCGGCCCAGCATCCCTGCTCCATCAGAGCCATCCCAGAGCCCGTGGCAGGAGCGCACAGGAGGCCTCAGGGAATGCCTGTGGAGCCACCCCGTGCCAGAACAGCCAAAGCCAGTTCCACGTCAAGGGCCTGCCCCAGGAGGGGACACAAAGGGGCTGTAAGCTCCCGCTGAGGCCTGGGGTGGCTCCCTGTTTTCATGGGAGACTCCCTGGCTGTGAGCCAGCGTGCCCAGGGTCTCCCACGCCGCGCTGGAAGTTCCGTGCCGAGCTGTGAATTTCCTGGCCCCGGCCAGTGCAGAGCATAACCTTTACACTCAGCACGCTGCATTTGCTTCTACAAACACACTGACCAGGCTTTGAGCTTGCTCAGGACGAGCTGTGGATATTTGGAGTAAAATCAGAACAAATATTCCTTCTCAGTGAAACTGGCATTGTCACTGCGACATAAGGAGTAACTTCTGGAGAGATGCTGTACTTCTCCATCCAATTTTTTATTTACTACCTTTCCAACCTTCTTTCAGACTAAACATGTTAATGAGCTGAATGTCAGAACCACCCACGAGTAAACTGAGCTGTCCCATCCAGTAGGCTGATGTTGGTTTGTTTTTAGTAACTAGCAAGGATGCTGGAAAACCCCTATAAAGATTTCATTTTCAACAAAAAGTACCAAAAACTCCACCAGTTTTGCATCACAAAGTTGTGGTTAAAGTCAAGATTTGAGTCAAGCAGCATGTCTGTGGTTTTTGTGGGTGGATGCATCTCGGAATGACTATCAATCTGTCAGAGGGAGATCTGCATGTCATCTCTGCATATGACAAGCAGAATCTGCAGTGACAAATATCTTTCCAGTACTCGCAGCGCTGAGCCTCGTACCCCTCCTGCCATCCAGAATCGCCAAGTCTTGTCAGCACGTAGCTTGAACCCGCTCTTTTTCTTTTAAACCGAGACCGACAGAGGAAGGAAAAGACAAATATAGAGCAGTGCTCTAGAGATGCCACCGAACACCGCTGCCAAGGTGCTTAGTCACCCCGAAATTGTGACGTGCACGCGGGAGGTGCCACGCCGGACACTTGGATCAGAGCAGCCTGCCCAATCCTGGCTGCTCTGCTGCACTTACGTGTGTGAGGGGGATAGTTGGGATTGAAATTGTGTAAGGAAAAAGAAATTAAATAATAACTTTGGATCAAATCAAAGTAACTCAGGAGATGCAGCTGGAATTGCAGGGAGAAGTTTGCAGGAAAAAAAGTCAACAAAAAACTCCAGAAAATTGGATTGATTTAGAGCTTGACTGCTGGTGTGGAAATGCCCAAATCTTCTCCCTGTGCTCAGGTCTCCATGGGAGAAACAGGAGCACTTTGAGCCAGTGCAGCAGAGGAAAAAGGCCTGAAAAAGCAACAATAAGCAGGAGATGGGAAAAGCACCCCGCGCGGAGCCGAAGTCCCAGTGCGGGGATGCATTCAGAGCCTGTGTGAGAACAGGCTGACAGCTGGATCATTGCCTCCAGGCAGGTGCTGCCCCAGGAGCCCCACGGAGCAGGAACAGCCAGACCCATTTCCAGGCAGCCCTTCCCTCCAGAAGCACTGCCATCCCTCAGACCTGCCTCTCGGCTTCCTCACCCACCAGTGCTCCTCAGCTGGCTCTTCTCACCCTGACACTCGGCCCTTTCTTCCCCCTTTCTCGTCTCGTCTCAGGAATGACTTTGCAGCTCTCGCTTGCCCAGAGCCCTTCCAGTGCCCAGAAATGGTGCCTGGTCCCAAGGGAACGGGCAGGAGCAAAGCCCATTCTGGGCTTCATTGAGGCAATGGGTTTGTTTTCACTTTCCTTTTCTAGCGCTAAGTAAATACACAGAACACCAAATCTGAAGGCAGTGAAGAGTGGAATTCCATCTCTGTTCCATGTGTTCCAATATGACTCCTAAAATAGTGGAGATGCTGTGTTACGATTTCCATTTCACTTGTGTCCATAACACTGTTTTTACGCAGCAGAGATGGAAACACAATCTGTTAAGTCTGTAAGAAACTTTTCCTTATGAATGATGGGTGCAAACATCGTGTACAATCACATTCCAGGAAGAAAATTCTATCCCCTCGGTGTTAGCAACCCCAAAAGGAGCTGAAAACTGCAGTTTGCCTCTATTTACACACCACGGGAGTTTTCACATCTATTGAATCACAGGATGATTCATTATTCACAAACCGAAGAACCGTTATAATCAAGCAGAATCACAGAATTGTTAAGGTTGGAAAAGACCTTTGAGATCATCAAGTCAATGGTCAACCCAGCCCCGCCACCATGTTCACCACTAAACCATGTCCTCAATGCCACTTCCACAGGCTTTTTGGGACACTTACAGGGATGATGACTCCTCCACTTCCTTGGGCAGCCTGTTCTAATGCTTTACAACCCTGCCTGGGAAAAACTTTCCCTAATATCTAATCCAAACCTCCCCTGGTGCAACTTGAGGTTGTGCGGTAGCACAGCTGCCTGCAGGACCCAAATCACAGAGTATCTGCCACTGTCCAACCCAAAAGCGGTGGGAAAACTTCCCCATGTCTTCAACATCGCTGCGTGATGCTAAATTTGGTGTAGGCCTTTGCAATGTGGCCCTGTGACTGATGGCCTTTACTGATAAATGTACTTATTGCCTTTTATTTGCATTTTTGCTGCCAGTGAATCTCATTCCAGCACAAAAGGTCACCTCAGTGGCCAGGAGACTTCTGCAGAGAGCAACCTGGATTGTGTCCACTTAGATCTAGAGCTGATGAGAGAATTAAGCCATTTAAACCCAAAATGCATGGAAATCCAGAGTCACCCTGGAGACGCCCTCAAACCTCCAGCTGCTCCAAGGCTGGAAGAAGCCAGGACTAGGGCTACGGAAAACCTCAAACAGGCAGGGCTGGCCGGGCAGGATGAGTCACCCACAGGGAAATGCTGCTGATGGGCTCGTCCTGAATGTGCTCCCAGACATCCTGCTCTGCTGCGTCAGGAGCCTCTCTCCCAAAGGTGTGTGTCTGTGGTTGGCAACCAGAGCTTGTTCCCTTTTTTCCCTAAAATTAGGAAGTGGGAGGAATAGAAGGAAATGGTGGCCTCCAAAACCTGCTCAATGTAAATGTTGGGAAGAGATGGAAAGGCAGGTTCCTCGCAGCCCTTTGATGTCAGTGCCATCACGGCCGCTCCTAAGTTTCTTCCTGGCCCTGTGAAAATTTCCTGCACGGAGCCAAGGGCAGCAGTGCAAAGGATGTCTGGGATGAATGGATGGCCCCGAAGGAGCCACCTTGTACCACCCCAAAGAGAGCAGCCCATTTATTAAGGGAATTCTCTACCAACAGCTACTCCTGGACACTGGCACAGATGCACAGGGCAGTGGTGGAGTGAACAGAAATCCTTGGCTGCTGCCTGGAGCAGGCACGGACAGCAAGGCTGTGTGCTGCAGGATCCCCTCACCTGGGGAGCAGGCCCGTGTGCCAGGGTTTGAAGGAACCAGTATCCAAGGGGGAATGAAGCAGCTCCTAGCAGGGATATCTTGCTAGTTAGAGCTTTTACCTGGAAGAACAAGATTAAAATCTTCCCTGGGCATTGCTCCTGTTCCCATTTTGGGAATGTTGTGTGGCTCTTCCAGGCCACTGCCCAGTGCACACTGCGGTTTGCTCCCCACCTCGCCCCAGGCAGAGCTCCCAGCTGTGATTCCAGCGTGGAGAAAAGCAGCTGGAAGTGAGCTCCGTGCTGAGCAGAGGCTACATCCCTGTGCCAGAGGTTCTCCTGCCTCCCATATATACCCACCCTTCTCTCCTCACCTCCTGTCTGAGAACTGAGACCCTAAACTTGGGACCTGAGTTGGTACCTACAAGGTAAGAACGTAAACTCTTGGATTTTTTTTTTAAGACTTTTTCCAAGCCTTGCTCCTGGTCTTTTTGTGGGTCTTGTATTCAGTCTGACATGGCAGCGAGGGAAAATCTTGCTCCCTGCCCACACCCTCACCCCAGTTCTGAGCAACTGGAATTGTAAAGCAAGAGGGAAGATTACATGCTCCTACAATACCTACAGTGCTGCCCCCTCCCCTCTCTCCCAGCTCTCTCTAGGAGACCAGGGTCACCTCAACCTCTGCCAAATCCCCCATTTTCTACAGTGGAAAAACAAACAGGCAGAACATTCAATTTTCCTGAACCAAAAGCCCAGAGGTGGTGCATGAACTCGCGCAGGAGCAGGCCGGGCAGACAGCGTGAATCAGAGGTTCGGGTGACTCCAGGGAGCAGGAAAGCCCTGGTGGCAGGCAGCCAGGCTGAGGCACGGCTCCTGCGGCGTGTTCCCGCAGCATCCTGCCCACCCCTGCCAAATCCTTGCAGGCACTGATGAGTAACAGTGGGGAGCTGTGACCATTATCCCGCAGTCGGCGGCTCCTTTGGGGTGACTGTTCAAGGTGCTCTCTGAAAGTGAATGGTCCTTCAATTCAGAGCTGGCTTGTGATTCAAGCCTGTCACCCACGGACAGGAGCTGTGTGTGACAAACAACCCAGAAATATCAGGGTGCCACCTCCAGAGAGGAAAAGCACCTGGTTTCAGTTCTGAGTGCCCTTGAGCACAGGCTCAGCTGCTGGTGGGCAGCAGTGGGTAGGGCCCTTCGCTGCTCCCCGGTGCCGTTGCCACCGTCTCCAGGTGCAGGTTAAATTGGGCTGGTGACGCTGGGCACAGCTGCTGACCTGGCTGCTCACCTTTGTACACCGTGTTTACAATAACCACGGGCTGACTGATGTCTATAAATTATTGCTCTTGCGTTACGCTCAGTCCTTACTACACCTTTTGGGGCACGAACTTAATTTTTAACTCCAAATCGAGACCGAACCGATATAAATCATTAAGCCATCCATCCTGCCTAAATTAATATATTGCAGTCGTTTAACGTATACAGGGATGAGCGTGTGGGAGCTGCCTGGGAGGGGTTTGGGGAGGAAAGGGCATTTCTGCCCTGGCTCTCCCGATGCTGTCCCCCCGCAGCAGCGGTGACCGTAAAGGTTAAGCCTGCCACAGACTATTGTACCCAGCGGCACTGCTTGGCTGGGCTTTGCAGTCTAATTGCCACTGACCCCGTGACAATGAGGTAATGTCTCTGCCTCCCGGGTCAGATAAATACTGCTCATTTTATAACCGCCAGACACGGTACTGAAAAACAGATAGGAAACGACCCAAAGTCCCATGATCGGTGGAATATAAACTCTACTACAGCTGTCGCTCTTGTCCTTCATTTGAATGCTCAGGGGTTTTTCTCCTAACACCCACTCAGAGGCAGAGCCCTTGCCCGAAATCCGGCCGGGGATGCTTCTCCTCAGGTGCCTTCACCCAGGCTAAGAGGGAACGGTAGGAAAGGGCCAGAGTGGAAGGATGTGATTGGTAGGAAACAATGGGGATAAAGGTTGTCTTCTAACAGATTTCTAGACTCCAGCCACCAGAACAACCGGGATGGGAATTCAAGCGAAGAGCTGTGCTGGGGACCGAGAGCCAGCACCCTCACACAGTTCAAGGGAGTGTTCAAAGCCCCCCTGAACACCCCAAGTTCAACGCTGGCCCTAAGCCGCGGGTTGCAGTCCTGCCGGTGCAGCCACGGTTCAGCCCAAAGTCCTCGTTCCCACCTCTCTCCCTCTGCCCCGCTGCAGCTCCCTAAGGACGGGCCTTTGAAGATAAACGCCCGAGTGACGCCCGAGTGACGAGGAGGACTTTGCCCCGCTCCTGCGAGCACCAGCGGGACACAGGACAGCGATAACCCTCCCTCCAAACCCATCCCTGCCCCGAGCCCCGGGCTGAGCCAGCCCCAGCCTCCCTGCTCGCAGAGCGGCCGTGCCACTCCCGGAGCGATGGGCAGGGGGAATGGCACCCAGTGCTGAAGCTGTTTTTCTGGAGTAGCGAAGTTTGTCTCCACAAACTCCCTCCAGCACCGCCCTGCATCCTCCGCGCTGGGAAAAGCAGGGTTAAGATAAACCCTGCAGTCTTAAACCAGAACTCCTGCAGAATGAACCCCAAAATATTTAGAGAAATTAACCCAGAATGACCTAGATAATCATGTCCTTTCATTGATACGTTCTTATTTTACATAAAATCCCCCCAGAGCTGATAGCTGGTTTTGGTGCTATTCAGAATTTTACCCATCTGCTCTGCTGTACCTTTGATTTTAAGAAGTTGAGGGCTTTTTTTTAAGCTGTTGAAAAATACTGAGATGAAAAATATTTTTGCAGTTCCTGACCTGATATTTACAATAATTTGGGCTTTGTAAATGTTTAATTTAAATTGTTTTAAGCATTTCCTATGTTGATGTACTGTTCACTAATTGTACGCTGTGACTGCCATGAAGGAGTGGTTCAAACTCAAAACTCAAAAGCTTTAGAATGATTTTTTTTCTTTCCCTCACGATAGTTTTCAGGTCACATTTTAAATTACCTTTTCTCCCCCCACTCTGGCCATGACTCAGCAGTGTTGATTTGCATCAGGCTGGCGCTTTGCATACAAGCTACAGAGAAGTGATTTAAATACAAAGTGGTCAAATATTTCACAGACCTTCTTTGACCTTCTCCATTACTGCACCACCAATTTCTCCTCTACATGTTTTGTAGATGATGGGAAGGGTGATTCCTGGCATGGGATGTTAGAGATGGTTCCGGGTTTCTCCACTTTCCCATCACCTCTCTGCACCAGCCCTGCTGGGATTTGGATTTGCCATCTCTTGCACTATGGAAAAAGCCTCCTGCTCATTCTGAAGATGCACAGCTGATCTGCTTTTTGGGCAATTAGTAGATTTTAATAGTTTGGTTTTTCTAGCTGCCAGCAGCTCTAGAGCAGGAGTTTTGTATCCTTTGTCCATCCCCAGCCTGGTTTGCTGTGGCAGTGCAGGACTGTTCACTGTGAGTCACGCTGGGGGCTGGAAGGTGCGGGTACCGCGGAGCGGCTGGTGCGAAGGTCAGGGGCAGTGCGGGCACAGCCCTGCCACTTCTGCCCTGCTGCCTTGCGTGTCCCCTACTCAGGGGATGCCAATTCTGCTCCCAGAAAACACATGTGCTATAAAAAGTGGCCACTGAGTAGAAAAATTGGTACGATGAAATCAAAACGCGTTTGGGAAAGTCACTGGTACTTGGGAAAGTCACTGGTACTTGCAGTAACCATTTGCTGATGCACTTCAAAATTTTTTTAAAGTAAGGAGCCCCATGTTTTACTAAACTTATTTTCTAATGGTGTGTATATATATGTGTGTATGTGTGTGTACATATATATATATATATATATATATAAAATGTATGTATAAAACTACCTTGCCTAACCTCTGCTTTCTTTCATGGAAGTTTTAATTGCTACAGTAGTAGGAAGAAGACTCAAACAGCTCCACAAGCTCTGTTTACTCGCAGAATCAGTTACTAATAACTATGTATGGAATTATGTATGGAATTATGAGTATGGAATTATGTATGGAATTATNAGTGCAGGACTGTTCACTGTGAGTCACGCTGGGGGCTGGAAGGTGCGGGTACCGCGGAGCGGCTGGTGCGAAGGTCAGGGGCAGTGCGGGCACAGCCCTGCCACTTCTGCCCTGCTGCCTTGCGTGTCCCCTACTCAGGGGATGCCAATTCTGCTCCCAGAAAACACGTGCTATAAAAAGTGGCCACTGAGTAGAAAAATTGGTACGATGAAATCAAAACGCGTTTGGGAAAGTCACTGGTACTTGGGAAAGTCACTGGTACTTGCAGTAACCATTTGCTGATGCACTTCAAAATTTTTTTAAAGTAAGGAGCCCCATGTTTTACTAAACTTATTTTCTAATGGTGTGTATATATATGTGTGTATGTGTGTGTACATATATATATATATATATATATATAAAATGTATGTATAAAACTACCTTGCCTAACCTCTGCTTTCTTTCATGGAAGTTTTAATTGCTACAGTAGTAGGAAGAAGACTCAAACAGCTCCACAAGCTCTGTTTACTCGCAGAATCAGTTACTAATAACTATGTATGGAATTATGTATGGAATTATGAGTATGGAATTATGTATGGAATTATGTATGGAATTATGAGTATAATCCCCCTGTGAAGCAAACTGAGGGACTGGCCAGCCCCCCGAAGGTCCAGCTGCACGGAGGGGACACCGAGGTGCAGGAGCAGCTCCCAGCCCAGGTCTCTCCCTGCATCCAGCTGGCCAAGGACATCCGCCCTGGAACACCCACGTCTAACCCACAGATGGTCCTGATGCCAGGGCAGGGCAGCAGCAGCTTCTTCAACCCCCTCGAGGTCATGTGAAAATACAGCAGAAAATATGTTCTCTCCTGGCTTGGCACAACCTCTATTTGACTTAAAAAATGACTGTGCTGGGGGTTTTCCTCTTGGTTCTTGTTAACCATCACCACCTTTCCCTCATTACTGGAACAAACACGAATACACTTGGACTACATTTCGTATTGTTTCAAAGAGAGATCACATCTCTCTGTGCCCTGTCAGGGCTCAAGGTTTACTTAAGGCATCACTTATATATTAAGCATATTTTATTTAAGAACAACTGTTTTTTTGCAGGATTATATTGGGGGAATGCAGTACCTGCAGCAGATTAGGAGACACTGAATTTAAAACCCTGAAAGTCTTCTTTCTTCAAGGAAGCAAGACATCGATTGTGCTAAATTACCAGTTTCTGCTGAACCACAATAATGCATCGACCGGGGCAGATGAAGCATTTAAGACCAGCCCGGAATGCCACTAATGGCACTGGCACATCAGACGTGACGTTGCAGCCATAAATTGCCCACTGGGTTCCAGATATATAAGTCCCAACACAATAAAATCTGGAAAATCACATTGTCCTTGCAAGCTCAAGTCAAGTGGATCAGTCGGATCCCAAGTAACTGCAGTTCTGCACTGATAAATAATAAACTGCAAGGTAACAGCCTGAGAAACAGTGTTTTTCTTTTTTTGTATTTTTTTATTAAGTAAAATATTAGTTTCTGGAAAATGAAGTTCTGATTGAACTTTTTTCTTTTAATATTGTGAAAAGTAAAACCGAATGTAATTACAGGGATAACACTTGAATATTATGCAAGTGCATGCTTAGGCCTTTTGGAAAGAACAAGGTCTCACATGTTCTTCTATTTTAAATGCCTGCTGCACCTCCCGAAATCCCCGGGGAATGTGCTTAGCAAAAGGTGAGCTCAACATTTCCAGAGGCACAGAGCCGCTCCGCCGGGCAGGGAATTCGGGAATTCGGGAATCCGGGCACTGGCGCTCGGGCGCGTCCAAGGCTGCGCGGGAGCTCGGGCTCGCTCTGGGGGCTACGGGTGACATTTCTGCCCACGAGGCAGCCCCGGGTTTTGGCTTATAAAAATCCAGCAGTGCTGTGTTTTTATGTTATCTTAGAATGGCTGAGAACAGCCCGGCTGCCGGCGGGCTCAAGGGACGAGCGGTGATGCGCAGCAGCCGCTGCCGCACCCCGTCCGTCCCCAGCCCCTAGCGGGGGTCGGCCGAAAGCGTCGGAGCCCCCGCGGCTGGCGCAGCTCGTGGTTTTGGGGGCTTTTCTCGCCTTCTGGCCCCGCGGTGCAGCCCCCGTGCCGGGCGCGGCGGCGGCGCTGGAAAGCCCCGCGGGGCGGCTGCCAGGCAGCGGCGGGGGCGGCAGGAAGGCGGGCGGACACGGGCCGTGCCCGCGGGGGNAGCCAGGCCGGCCCTGGGGGAGCCACACACCGCTCCCCCCTCACGGACCGTGCCGGGGAAACGCAGTCCTGAGAGCCAGGCCGGCCCCGGGGGAGCCGCACACCGCTCCCCCCTCACGGACCGTGCCGGGGAAACGCGCCCTCACAGCCGGGCCGGCCCCAGGGAGACACACGCCGCTCCCCCCTCACGGACCGTGCCGGGGAAACGCAGTCCTGAGAGCCAGGCCGGCCCCGGGGGAGCCGCACACCGCTCCCCCCTCACGGACCGTGCCGGGGAAACGCGGCCCTGAGAGCCGGCCCTGGGGGAGCCACACACCGCTTACCCCTCACGGACTGCGGCCGGGGAACGCACCCTCATAGCCGGGCCGGCCCCGGGGGAGCCTCACACCGCTCACCGCTCACCTCACCCCGCTCAGCTTCCCACAGACACGGTGTGAATTCCACTCCCCAGGGACACAGTGGATGTCCCGGCCGGGCAGCGATCCTGCTGATGGAAGAACGTGGGAAACGGTGTAAAAGGAATGTGACATTTCCTTCTTCGCACCTACACGTGTGTGTGAGCGTCCTCAGCGCTGCCTCACTGCGTGTTCTGTGCACAAGGGTCACTCACTGTCCTTTGCAAATTCATGGAATCATAGAATGTTAAGGGGTTGGAAGGGACCTTAAAGCCCACCCAGTGCCACCCCTGCCATGGCAGGGACACCTCCCACTGTCCCAGGGTGCTCCAAGCCCCGTCCAAGCTGCCCTTGGACACTTCCAGAGATGGGGCAGCCACAGCTTCTCTGGGCACCCTGTGCCAGGGCCTCAGCACCCTCACAGGGAAGAAATACTTTCTAATATCTAACCTAAATTTTCCGTCTTTCAATTTGTACCCATTATTCCTTGTCCTGTCACTACAGTTCCTGGTGAAGAGTTCCTCTCCAGCTTCCCTGTGGGCCCCTTTCAGGCACTGGAAGGTTGCTATGGGGTCTCCATGCAATCTCTAAATTGCCCTTATGAGTCATTAGTGACTGTCCCTCACCCACCTGTGGTACCTCGATGTCCTCCTGCCACTGGTACCCACCTGGATCTTTTCTTTACTACACAAAAGTGGCTCCTGGGTCTATTTCTCCACACATAAATGTCTCCTTGGTCATTATTGTCCCCGTTTATACCACAACTGGCACAGTGACGCCCCAAATGATTAAAGTACAGACACGAAACATTCCTCAAAGGCCAATTCTGTGGTTGCCAAATCCGGGACTGAAAAGAGATGCCTGTGCAAAATTAATTTGGCTTATCTCTGGTCATGGATTAGAAGCCTTATTAGATATTCATCTCCTGCTTTTTGCACGGAGCCCTGTCTCGCCGGTGAGCAGAGCGGAGGGTGTTTCTTAACGAGCAAGGACTCGGTGTTCTGTTTTACCTGCATAACTTGGGGGGTTGCTGTGGCTGTGAGAGACCCACATGCCCAAAGCCAGCTCTGGGGCAGTCAGCCGTGCTCTCACAGCCTTTTGCACGGGGCCAGAAGGTTTCATGGACACTTGCAGATGGTGGAAGTGCAATGGGAGTTGGAAGACTTAGGATCTGGTCCCAGCTCTGAAAGGGAACTGCCAGACATTAGGCTTGGGCCCATCAGGACTCTGTCCTTCAGCCTGTTCCTCTGCCTTCCCCTCTCATGGCTGCTTGTGTTTACATCCTTGCCTGGCCCCCAATCTCTCTTCCAGCCCTACTGCTCTCTGCCAGTATCTGAAAATAAAAAGAGTTTGTGGGTTTGTGCTAAAGCAAATGGAAGTTTCTCAAATGCAAGTGCAGGTGTTTCCCTCCTGGTGCTCGAGTGGAGCAGCTTCCACCCCCAAAGATCTGTAGGAAAACGAGGCGGTTTAATATCCCATCTTCAGCCTGAGTGCCCAGGGCGAGCCCAGCGCATCTGCAGTTGCAGAGGAGAGCCCGTTGGGCCTCACATGGATGAGATCCTCAGGGAATTCAGCTGGGAGCATCTATCAAACCTCTGCTGAGAAGTGCAACAACTACAGCTTCTCAGAAGCTTATCAGTTATTAGCTTATCAGGTCAATTGCCTCATCGTTAAGATGGCAGAATTCACCCTTCCCTCCACTGCCAGGTTTTGGGTGCAAGCCCAAGGCATGTTGGCATCAGACCTTTCCACAAAAAACAAATTTAGAATTATTTTAGCATGGATAAAATATCCCTGCCCCCTTGGCGTCCTTGGCAGAGAGAGCCTGTAAACCTTTTCAAAGCTGTAATCAACTGAAGACAGGGGCTTTATGGTGGAGAGTGTTGGACAACCTTTGTGATCAGTGTACTGCTCTTGTCTGGAACATTCTTGGAAAAAATAAGAACAGGGTGGCGTGCTAAAGATGCGTGTGGATTATTAAGATAAATGTCTGGAAGGAAAGTTCAATCACGGTGCTTTCTGCAACCTAAGAAATGTTCGTGCCGAGTACCTTGCGGGCAATGACAGGGGTGGTGTGGCAGCCAGGAGAGGCCAGAGTCCACCGGGAACACGTCTGCCAGGGAGGCAGCGCTGCCATGACCTCTGCCCGCGGCACGTCAGCGCCGGACCAGGCACTCTGAACAGAGCAGAGTTGTGGGGCTGAAGTTTGGTGGGACAGGTAGAGAGAGATGCAGCTGTCCCAGCTGGAAAAGGAGCAACGTGGCAGTCTTTGAGCACGTAAATCTGTGTGTCCGTCAATGATTTATGTGCCGGGGTTGGCTGTGCGTTGTGACTCCCCTCACCTGGGCAGGGACCTGAGCCCCAGGCTCACCCAAAGGTCTGTCAAGCAGGTCTGCAAATACATCAGAGTGGGATGGAGCAAATAAATCTTCATACAACCAGCTGTTTTCATATACCAGGATACAGCCACCTCTTCTGTGTCCTCAGCGATGATAAATGAGCTTGTTTGGTTTAAGTTGTGCCCTTCAAAAATCTGTCTTGTGGTGACTGTTACAAGTTTGATTAAAAATCTCATGCTTTTTCTGACAGCATGGCCTGCATAACAAAATAAATGTGACAGACAATTGGCTTGCTAATAAGTGCAATTAAGCAGTATGGGGGCTTGGTTTTATCACAGTTTATTGGTAAAGCCACAGAATATTTTATGAAGCTGGTTTCACGGAAATGAAATCATTGATAGTTTTGTACGGGAATGCCATGGAAATCCTTTTGTGTTCTGGCTCGGAAGACACGCACCATTTTTCAGACTGAAGGAATTCATCTGGCTCTTCTTTGTTACTCACAATTACTTTCAGAACCCTTCACCCAGGGACCTCTGTGGGGTGGTGTCACTTGAAGAACCTCACCACTGGATCAGATAAAGTTTATATCAAAGCCGGTCAAAATACATCTGTTTGTTAATAATGCAGTGAGGGATCAGCCAGGATCCAAGAACAAATAACCATCTTGCTTGACCTGTGGAGTCTGAAAACGCTGTAGTCCCGTGCTGGCGTTGTCCCCAGCCCATGGGAAAATTGTAGCAGGTGTTATAATTCCAAAGAGAGGTTTTCTTTTATTTCTGTGTGGCTGGTGGTCTCCTCACTGGGAATATCTGACCATCTTCAGAGCACTTTGTGTTGATGAACTTATACAAGGACTCCAGCATGCCATTTTTAGGGCACGTTTTCTATTTAAAAGGAAATATTTGCTGGAAATACAGTACCTGTACATTAACTGGAAGATAATTTTGAAGACACAGGGAACCCATAAGGTGTGGTCTCCTCACTGGGAATAAATGGGAGTAATTGGTGAAATAAACCATAGATCACCCCTCTAAAAAGCTGTTCTGTGATCTGTGAATGAACCCAGGCAAGAGCAACAAGCAAGGAATCAGGATGGTTTGCAGGTCATGGATTCATCGGAGGGCACAGCCCAGAGACAGCTGCTAGCACAAAACTGCTGCTGGAACAACCAGATCAGTAATGACCTGGGTGGAAAAGGGAAAGGGGAGGGAGACAACCTTCCCAGGAAAGCAAGCACAGACAGCAGGAGAGAGGAGCAGACAGCTGGTTGGGTTGGGGCTGGTTGTTTTTCAGGAAAAGAAAACTTCATCTAGTAAGAATCATAAAAGGTTGTAAAATCAAAGAGCCAAAGACTGAAAGGGCTTTGGTAAATATTAATAAATAAAGACCTGCATGCTTTGAAAGACTAAATGAAAGGCAGTGGGAGCCTTTGTAGCAATTTGAATGGCTGGAGGCCAGTTCTGAGTGAGGTTACACAGGGCTCATGGCCGAGGGGCATCTGGGTGGGAGCTGGGATCCTTCCTTAGGGCGTGTCAGGGGGCTGCTCCAAGGAAAGGGCTGTGCCAGCAGCATGCCTGTGATGCTGGAGACACCCAGGAGATGCTTCGGAGTGAATCTTCCTGCAAGGGACAACATGGGAGCAAAAAGAGACCCGAGAGGAGTCAGGAGCTCAGAAAGGGTTGTGAGGCTTACCTGGGTGGAGGGGCCCATTCACAAGGGCTGGAAAAAGCATCTCCCACCTCTATGAATGAAGGATTGCCAGTTCCATTTTCGAACTTTGCCCTCCCTTGATGATTTGGCATTTCCTCGGTGGCTGTTTCTGCTTGTCTTCACCTCAGCAGTTATCTCCCAGCAGGTCCGATTATCTCAGGGCAGCGCTCCGTGCCTGCGACATCCCTTAATTAAACTGTGACAGTTGCTAGCTGTGGAAAAGAAAAATACTGGAGGGAAAAAACCCTCACTGCATTCTCATTAGACCACAGTATTCGGGAGACTTTGGGTGCCGCACAGCAGAGCGGTACAAAGGATATTTTTAATGAGCTTCAGTAAAGGTGCCCTTGATTTTGGTTTGCCTCTAATTGTGCGAGCTTTGATCTTGATTTCTTCAAGAGATATTTTACTGTGCACTTAGATAGCACTGAGAGACCTGAACAATTTTTCTTTGTCCAGTTTCTAAGACAGGAAAAATGTTTCTGCTGGAAAATGGTTCCAGGGAAAGTTTCAGTGAGCAGCATCTTCAGGATGTCTCCAAATAGGTCCTGCAGAAGGAAGTGTGCTCAAGTGATATGGAACACGTGCACTGGGACAGGTGAAGTCAAATGCTGACTCCAGGGGTGTGTTTCATGCTTGGCTATCCTGTGCAGGGGGAGGAAAGCTGTAGAAATGCAGGAAAGCAGCTGAGGAATATTGCAAGGCTGTATATCTGCACAAACCCAGCTCGTGGCCTGGGACTTCTTGGCCCATTCACTCTCCCTCACAGCTCCAGTTAAGACTGGAAGCCTCGTGGGAGGGAATTTCTGCATTTATGACTTGGAGTGAGCACCAGGCCTGCCTGAGACTGCTGAAATCTCTTTTCTAATATGAATCATTTAATGTTTTGCTTATTAGTAAAGCAAGAAACAAGCTGCAAACTTGAGGTAATTGTAAAGCTGTTTTTAAATTAATCGTGGCATTTTGCTGCTTGACAAATCCGAAGCCTCTGAAATTATTGCACAGCTGTAACAAATGAAGTTCTTATTCAGGAAAGATCAGTCTGGAGGTTTTTGTGTTTCCAGCCATGGCTTTACAGCTAAGGCTGCCAGGAATTAAGCTTTCTAGAACTAGACTGAGCTCACCCAAGGAAGAGCCTTCACTTCAGAGGGACCTCAGGCTGCCTTAAATTAACACTTGGTTTATTGGAGCCTCAGAATTGAGTATAGGGGTAGCTGGCATTAAGGCAATGCTGGAGAATATCTGTGGTGTAAGAACAGCTGCACTCAGGCTGTGAACCCTCCTCTTCCCAGCAAGAGCACAGGATAAAACCTGCTGAGACATCCTTGGTACCCTGCCACGAGCTCCCTTCTCCGGTGCCTTTTCATCTTCCCCCTTGCATGAATATTAACAGCAGTTGTTTCCCTCTGAAGAGCTGCAGAGCTAAAATCCAGCCAGCTCTGCCTCCTCAGCCGTGGCAGCGCGGGCTCGGCCCCGCTTTGCCGAGAGGTGCCCACTCAGACCCCGCCAGCCGCTGTTCTGCAGCCGAGCCACGGGCATGTAGGACACTTGAGCAATCAAACACGCTGGTGACTTCTTGCCATTATTGAATTAGGCTGGATTTAATCAACAGCCGTGGCGAGCGCGGCATTTCCAGCGCTGCGCCCTCAGCGTCGGGTGCTTGGAGGTCACCGGTGGGAGGGAATGCCAGCCGGGAATCCGGGGCTTCCCTGCCGAAACGCTCACAAAAGGCAGGGGGAAAAGAATTCATCTGAAGCTTCACATGTTCCCTGGGACAAAGTTCCAGCAGAGTGAAAGTTTAGCTGCAGCGTCTGCATGTGTCTGCAGCTCCTTCATCATGACTCAGTGGAAAACCTCCTTTTTATTGGTGTGAGTGAGTGCTGTTAAGGGGCAGGTCTGCAGCTGAGGGAACATCCTGCTCCCAGGTACAACACTAACCTTTAGAGGTGCTGTGAAAGCACTTTTGGCCCGTTGTCTCCTCGATGTTTGTTTGCTCCCTTTTTATTTTTTTGCTTTAGCTATCTGCAGATTCCTCCGACAAAATTACTCGGGGAATAAATCACTGCCCCGTGAAAAGCACCTAATCAAACAGATAAGTCTTGCGTTTCACCCTTGCCTCTCTCACTCCCACACATGACTTTGCATGTGAATCTTTAAGACCTGTATGCCCTATATTTTTTTCACTCTAATGCTGCAATTAATCACATTACATAACCAGCCTACTGCTGTTTCTAATTAATTTTTTTTTTTTGGGGGGGAGGGGAGAGAAGAAAAAACCCTGCATTTAAATACCGTGAAGGGTCTGTCTTGAAATGACAATGCCAGGAAGCGGCGAGGGAAGGCTCCCTCCATCCTCCTCCTCGCACCCCCGTGCGCCGGGAGCTGCGGCGCAGGCCCGGCTTATGCAACATCCCACGCCGGCGTCTGACTCACGCGCACTTACCTCACCCAGGACAGGCTAAAAATAGGGATTCATTCTTAACTCTGCACAGCCGGGCTCTGCCTCGCTCCCGAGAAGACCCTTGACGGGATTAAAATAGAGCGCGGTGTGCGCTGTGTTTCCTGGCGGGGGTGCGCGCCCCGCTCCAGTGCGCTGGGCTCGGCCGGGGAGCGGGCTGGCTCCGGGGGGCTCGGCGAACACCCTCCTCCGGCCGCGGGGTTTTCCAGGCTGTTCCAGACAGGGAGCCACGAGCAGGGACTGGGCAGTGGGGTGGCCAGACGTCGGGAAGCAGCGCTGGAGTAACTGCGCTCCAGCAGCTCCCGCAGCTTTGGGAAGGGACGCCGGGCTGGAGGATGTGAAATCAGCCCTGGGCTGGCTGGGAGGAGGTTGCTGGTCGCGGAGCAGGGATGCACGGGGAACTGGGGGAACAAGCCTCCCTCAGAACTCTCTCTGCAGCGGCAGCTGAGACCAGAGCGCTGCCCCATGTGCCCCCATCCCCACTTAGGGATGCAGACCAGCCCTCTCCCCCATCCCTTCCATCCCTTTTTGGGAATGGCCCAGCACAGGACGGCGCTGACACAGCTCATCGCCCCCAGGACGGGCACTGATGGCACGTCCTTGGCACAGGGATGTTCCCACCTTTGCTGGAGCAGCACTGCCCCGGCTTTGCGAGGCTCACGGCATGTCCAGAGCCCCCGCACCTGGTGGGGGATGTCTCAAGAGCTCTGCTACCAGATTAACACAAAGCAGTTTTCGAGCTGTCGTGGTGGCTACAGAAGGATCCGAAGTGCAGACAAGCGTCTCAATACTCAGAGCAAGAAAACGTCCAGATGAATTAGAAAACATTTTTAAAATTCTGGCAATTGAGACATCACTCCAGTGAATTTACTGGCTGCCCTGAAGAACAAGTCCTGGAGCCTCGGCTTGGTGTAATTGGCACCAGGCTGCTTCCCTTCCCCTCTGCTTTCTCAGCACATGAACCTTTGGCTGAGAGTCATCTGGAGGGGCTGGAGATGTTTTTCCCTACAAATATTACCTTAAACAATTTGAGAATGAAAAAGTCATGTGAAAACCAATACTCATTTTGCTTCCATTGGCCTTTTTGAAAACATCTGTTTCTAGGTTGCCTTATTTTCCCTGGAATTTCAGTTTCCGCCTGTCTTTAACCTGGCAGTCGGGATGAGCAGTGAACCAGAGGCTCTTGTGGCAGCGCTAACCCAGCTGGACACATTCTTCGTAGATTTACCATAACAATGGAATTTCTTAAACACCAATCCTGTACTTGAGGAGATCCACGACGATTCCCCGATTCCGGAGCTAACTTTAAAGTGTATTTGTAAGGAATTTTAATCAGATTATAATGAACATATCTAATTCCTAAAGGCTACGTAAAGATTTGTCTTCTTTAGCTTTCTGCTCCTCCCGGAGGGCACGGGCAGTAGCGGGGCAAGGTACCTGTGTCCCGGTTATTTTGCCTCGGGCATCCGATCCCGCTGAGCCCTAAGCTCAGCCCTCACCCTGTGGCAGTCACCATCATCCGCTTCATTTTTTGCCTCCCAGGAGCAGCGGAGCTGCCCTTGCTGGCCTGAAGAGATGCCCAGGATGAGGTGGCTGCGGTCAGACAGGACGCGGCCCCCGGAGCAGAGCGGTGGCTCACGGCAGTGCCTCACACGCTCTGTCCCCTCGGTGCCGTGTGAATCCGAGCTCCTGCTCCGCCACCCAGAGTTCGGTGGGGTTTGGGGAACGGAGGTGGCAGGAGGCTTTGATGCCATGCGGATGTCTGAGGTGTTTTCCTGATTGCTGCTAAATTGAAATCTCCTGTTTGATGTGATTAGGAAAGAATGCAAATGGCCTTACAGGAAAGCCCGGGGAAGAGGAAGGAGACTGTGAGAAAGAGAAGATGATAAGGAAAGGGAGGAAGGAATAAGAGAGAGAAAGAGAACTATTTAGGGAAGCAGGCACCTTGAGGGGATAAAACAACAACAGAAAAAGTGAGACCAGGGTAAGGGCCAGTAACAAGAAGCAAAAGGTTTAAACAGGCAGGAAGCAAACCTCATAGACCAGAGCACAGAGTGAAGGAGGAAAATGAAAAGAGGGAAGTTGATTTATACACAGATAAACAGCCTGGTGCAGCCTGGGTTTTAACAGCATGGCACGGCACATGTCCTACATCAGTGAGCAGTGCAGGAAAGGGTGTAGCTGAGGGATGCTGCTTTGGAGTGCTGGAGCCTAATTACTACCTCCTGTTATTTGGGACAAGTGTTTTAAATTTGCATCTGCCCTGAGAGGCATTACTCCCTCTAATAATTTCAAGTCTTGGTTTGGAGCTGGGAGAAGGAGATTTCGGAACAGCATCAAAGTAAGGTGTGGGCCTCGGAGGTGGGAGCAGAAGTGGTACAAGTGTGGTAGGAGCCAGGTGCTCGGGTCTGGCATTTCTTCAGTGCTGGCTGCTGGCCAGAGGAGAAACCTCTTCTTGTGCCACCACCTGAATCCAGAGTGGGGAGGGTTGATGGAGGCCTTGCTTCATGTTGAATTTTGATGCTTGTGGGCCATGTTCTGTCGTTTTTCTGTGTTGATGTGCTGCTCTGCGTCGTGTAAAGCAAAGCTGCCCCAGCCAGAGAGTCCCACAGAAGTTTCTGTTTATTAAAAACTAAGAGACGTGTCCTCAATGCTTCCTGCAGTGTCCAGACAGTTTGTTGTGACATAAGGGACAGAAAGTGGGGGAGCAGGGCTGTCAGTGCTAGTAAAGCCTGTGAGTTGGATGTGACAAACTCTGGACTGGTTACAAAGGCTGGAGATGTGGGACCAGCATCCTTGATGGTTTAGAGTAGGTGTTTGGAGACTCTGAGGCTGGTAAGACCCTGGCACAGGGTGCTCAGAGAAGCTGTGGCTGCCCCTGGATCCCTGGAAGTGTCCAAGGGCAGCTTGGATGGGGCTTGGAGCACCCTGGGATAGAGGAAGGTGTCCCTGCCCATGGCAGGGGCCCTTCCAACCTAAACTCTTCTGTGATTCCCCAATTCTGTGGCACAGTTTTCACAGCAATGAGGCAGGAATTGAGGAGGCAAAGCTGTTCCTGTGGGCTGAAGCCCATGGCATGCCATGGAGAAGCCAGGGCTGGGAACCACTGGCCTGAGGTCAGGTTCTGGTTGCCCAGCTCTGTGCACAGCCCTGCTGAAACAGGTGATTTCTCTCACAGAAGGGCAGTGATATTCTCCTGTTTTCTTTGTGAATGGACCATGACCTGATGCTGCACTGGTTGGAGGCCAGAGATTTCCGAGGCGCTTGCGGCAGGTCTTGCTGAGATCCGTGCATATCCCAAGCACAGATCCCACTCTGAGTTTCCTAACTGGGCCATTAAATAAACAAACACAGCATAAATCCAGTGTGGGCAGTAAACTCCTCAAGCTGGAGAGCCCAGAGGCATTGCTTTGCTGTGGGGTTCTTCTGAGGGCGAGGCAGGGAGTTTGAAGTTGATGCAGGAGGGGGGAAAAAGCTGAAAAGGAGGAGGGAGACAAAAGCAGGGAAATACCTTGCATTTCTTTATTACACATTGGACTCCAGAATGCAATTCACCTGTGTTCCATAGGGCAGAACCCAGAGGGACGTGGCTGGGTGGGAAGATGCATGGAGCACCCTCAGTGTGTGGAATCCCCAGCAGCTGCTTTCGGCAGCGGGGCAGCCTCGTGCCAGGGAATGTGGGCAGCAGTGGGGCACCGAGCTCCCCTGGCTGGAGGACACTGTGCCGGGGGTCCCTTCAAACAACAAAGCACAGAACCACAGCTTTCCAGCCCCTCTGTCGCCAGTGCTGTGCTGCAGCCCTCCCGTGGGTGAGGTGGCTCCCCGTGCATGGGGTCCCTGGTCTGTGTGAGCTGTGTGGGCAAACCCCACCAGACAGGGAGGGCAGAGCAGCTGCCAAGGGCTTCATGTGCCCATGGGCTGGTGTTTGGCCCTGTCCTATCCCACTCCAAGGGCTGTGCTGGAGGGTTTGGGACTGTCAGCTGATGGCTTTGTTGCCTGTGGTCTGGTTAAGCAATGTGCTCAGGCGTTCGCTCCGGGCTGGGTAAGGGAGTTTGTGGCGTTACTGTGAGTAGAGGTCTTGTTATAAGCACGGGGGGGAAAGAATAGGCTGAAAACCCTCCAAAAAAAAATTGGTCCTAATTCCCCCAAACTCTGTTCATGACCTGAAGGGAAGGAGGATATCTTGGGAATACCATATGGGCATAAAATCCACCTCTGGCTCACCCTGCTGCTGTCACACACGGAGCTCTGCAGGTCATTCTGCCACCAGCAGAACAGACAAAGTCACCCTGGAGCAAGTTTTACTTAAACCACATGTTCCCAAGGAGTCTTCATTCATTTCTGAGAAGGACATTCAGGGGGAGTTTGCTGCTATTTCTCTGCAGTGTAGCCCATTTTCCCCTTTTGCAGTAACCAGTCACTTTACCCCACAAAGGTGTTTGTCCCTCCAGGAGCTGAGGTTTGACCACACTGGCTGTGATCTGCAGCCGTGTCACCTGGCAGGGAAAAGCCCATCCTACCCCAGGATGGGCTGCCCAAAATCCCAAAGCCTGACGGATTGGCCTTTTCACTTGAGGATTCCTGTCCTGACTTGGAGGCACTAGTCAAGCCATCTGGAAGTGGAGGAAAGTAGTGCTGATTGGTACTGATTTATCTAGGACTGGTGCTTAGTCTGAGAATCCTGCTGGATAGAATTAGGAAGAGCACCTAGCAAAGGAATACTGGGACACATGGCTAGTGAGGGCAAAACCCACCTTTCACTGAGAGTTGAGACGTGGCAACCACAATTGCCAGTCTTTGGCAATTGGTGGAAATTTGAGCCACCCCATCAATCTGAGATATTTAGGAACTTTTTCGGGGAAGTTATTTTGGGATGAGAAGCTGAAAAGTCCTTGACTTAATGTAAACACTGCTCGGCAACAACTAAACCATCAGTGTGTTATCAGCATTACTCTTATCCTAAATCCAAAGCACAGCCCTGTATCAGCTACTGGGAAAAAAAATAAACTCCACCCCAGCCAAAACCAGGACATATGATGGTGAAAGCTTCTTCAGGCAGCACATTGTGTTCATTTAATATCACATGCAAACATAGAAACTGGAATTGGAACCTCAAAAAAACCCCAGAGAAGTATTTCTCTGTCTTTTCCTCATCCTCAGAAGGGTGAATTGGAAGCTGACTGAGGAAGGGGTGCTCAGAGGTTGTAAATTAACTTGTGGAGTCTTCTTTGGATAAGCTCAAACTTCAGCCCACATTTCCAGGTTTTCATGTCTTGAAGAGCCTCTTCTCCCGCTTCCCTGAATTAATCCCTCGAATAAGGAGGTTTGTTCTGCATCAAGTCACACAGATTAGGTTCAGAATGTTTTACTTCCAGTAGCAAAGAGGGAGTACATGGGCATTTCTCTCCTGGCCCTGCCCTGAGACTGTGGCTGGGTGGATTTGGCAGTGCAGGTGCCAGAGCCTGGAGCATTCCTGCCTGGTTTCACCTGCTCCCCTGGGGCTCCCCAGGCACCGGGACTGTCTGGCACTGGTTGCTTGCTCAGCCATTGTGATTCAGCTGTTGATGCTGTAGTTAAACCATCAGTTAATATCTTCCTTCAGAACTTTGATTAAAGAGAAACCCAGCTGATGTGTTGCACGGGCAGAGGAGGCAGTTGGGTGGTCCCAGCCCGGTGTCTCAGGTGGCAGCAGCTGGCCCGGGGCAGCCACCACAGCTCCGGCTGTGGCAGCAGGGCTGGCGTGACTCTCGGAAGTCATCTGGGAGGGTGCAGAGCATGAATCAGTCTGGATTTCTCTGATGGTTTCCTAGCCAGAGTCTTCAGGCAAATATGTACTTTTGCATCATAACAGCTGCTGCCCTTTCTGCCAGTTTCTAGCACTCGCGGTCGCCGGCTTGGCTCTCGCACGTCCTTCCACCCAGTGTAAACAAATCCCACCCATGTTATGTTTGGGAGATGAAAGCAGAGATCAGTGTGCGAGGCGAGGAGCGGCGATGGGAAGCGTGGGATGTGTGCTGCTCAGTCCTATGGTCAGGCGTGCTCATCGGGGAGCACGTGAGCTCCACACCGCACCACCCCTGCTCCCAAACCCAGGGTTAAAGGTTGGTCTTTTCCAACCTAAATGATTCTGGGAAACCCAAACGAGAGGTCTTTAGCAAAAGGGCAGTGTTATTGTTAATGCAAAGTCATCCCTGTTTAAAATAAGGAATTGAGGTGGCTTCATGGTTTAAACATCATAGCTACGGTTTGCCCTAAGTTTTCCTGGGAAAAGCCATCCTTTGTCTCCATACTTCGGGGCCTTGGAGAAACTGTTCTTAGATGCCTTCTGATGTCTTTGTGACTTGAGGGAGCACTAAGCAATTACATCTGTGAGTAATAACTGCTCCAGAGTGTCTGGAGAGAAAAGTATATGGCAGTAACTGGTGAGATACCGAGAGGGGATTGGGAAAGGTCAGGGTGGTGACAGAGCAGATGAGAGAGGGATGCTGCTCCTCTGATCCAGAAACCAGGACAGGAGCTGCCGGGAGCAGGGACTCTGCAGGATCACCACAGCTTCTCCCTGCCCTAAGAGGAGGAGGAATAGAGGAGCTCCTTCTCCTTACCACATGTGTATGAGTTGATCCTGCTTTAATGCTACTCAGTATTTGCACATTGTTTTTCTCTCCAGTAATGCTTTTTTTGCTGTGTAAGGCCTTTAAGTGGGTTAACAGAAAAAAAGTGAAGATCTCCTATATTCTGATTTTGCTGCACAGTGATTTCTGCATCTGCACTGGGGGTTTCATTAATGTTTGTGTCCTGATGGAGCCAGCCCGGAGGTGCCTGCATGAAGGAATATGTTTGAGGAATGACAGTCAAAGCTTTCCTGTGATGGTCCCTGTCCCTTTATCCAAAGGGAATTCCCTGCATTTGGAAAGATTGTTCGGGCTCGGGAGCTGCAGCCAAGATCCTGAGACAGGCAGCAGAGGTCCCGGTAGCTGGGATGGTAATGAAGGAGCAATAGGGACACTCTTTCCCTGGCAGCAGTCCCGAGAGCATTGCCAGATCAATTCCCAGAGAAAAAAAAGGCTTTATACCTCAGAACAAATGGCCTTGGGAGGCAGTAAATGCTGGAAAATCGGCCAAGGCAAAGCTTGCTGATGGGAGGTTGGTGTTGCCACTGTCTGGTCCCAACCTTGGGGAGCAATGGGAATCAGGAGCAAACCAAAACAAGGGAAAGCTGGGGAAGGAAATGTGAGAAAACTAATGGCAGGTCTGTGTAGTGTTTTGCATCATCAAAGGGGTCATTTTGAGCCCTTCTGCATTTTACTTTGGGTTTTTATGCCCCTTGACTCTCCTGTGAGATGCACACCCAACGTGTTTCTGCAGCCCATGGTTACAAGGAAGTTCCAGTGAAACTGTGGCTTGTGCAATCCCTTTGCCATGGGTCTGACCCATCCCGACTCCAGAGAATCACAGAATGGTTTGGGTTGGAAATGAATCACAGAATGGTTTGGTTTTAAAACTTAGCTTGTCCCACTTCCCTGACCTTGGACACTTCCTGTGATGGGGCAAACTGTGCCAGGGCCTCTCTATACCCTCAGAATGAAGAATTTTTCCCCATATCCAATCAAACCCCACCCTCAGTCAGCTTAAGGCCATCCCCCCTTGTCCTGTCACTCCAGACCATTGTCCAAAGCCCCTCTCCAGCTCCCTTGTAGGCCCCCTAACCAAAGGCACGTGCATCCCTGCTGATGGGAGCCTCCAGAGACACGTCTCAAATTCAGCAGAGGTTTTCCAATGACTGGAAAACTTTTTCCCAGAAAATGCTCACTGGTAGAGAAGCAGTGCCTGGCCACCATTAGCAGCACCTTGGAGCCAGCCACAGCCGTTCCCTCGCTCCGGGTGCGTGCTGGAAACACTTGGAGAGACTGGCAAAAGCAAGGAAAATGCTTTTAAAAATGATCTGGACCGCTGGTTTGTTGTGATCCCTCTCTGGTTCAAGAGCAGCAGCAGCAGCAGCCGGCCCGTGGCGCCGTGAAATGTCAGGATGACTCAACTGGTGTGGGGATCTGCTGGGTCAGGAGGGGACGGGTTCACGCCCGGGACACGAGGCTGCTGGAGGTGATGTCCTGGCCAGGAGACAATCCCCTGAGCACCCTCCTGCCCGCCCTGCTCGCTGCACCCAGGACCCCTGAGCCTTTTGGAGGGACATTGGGATAACCCAGGCATCCCAGGGATGTGCTCACCCTCCTCAAAGCCCCCTTTTTGTACCCAAACAGTCAGGTCAGCCTTGGTGAGGCTTCCAGCTGTTGTTTCCCCTTGCTCTGTCTCTTTAATGTAATGCCTTTTTAATTGAATTTTATTTAAATCCAACTCCCGCAAGAGTCGCCCACTAAAATTCTTTGCTGTCCTCTGGATATCCGAGGATCTGTGGGACACCAGGCTTTGCTGGAGTGAGGGTGAGGAGGAGCTTTGAAAGCAGAGCTGTTGATTAAATAATTAAATGGATACAAATGAGCTTTTCTTGGGATTTTGTTTAGCTGGTCCTTGGGTAGAAAAAAAAATGTAGGTGGCCTGAGAAGACCAGTATTGTGCCAGGTCTCATTCCTGTTTGGAAAGGGTCTTTGGAACTTCTCACTGCAGGAAATTGCATTGCCATCAATAATTTATTTCTCTTTAGCAAGGAGACTTTTCCTGTACTGATGCCTGTGTTGGAGGCCAGTCCTGCAGCACACCCAGCTCCCTCCCCAGCCCCGCTGCAGACTTGCCACCAATTCCAGGCTGGGATTTCTCTGATTCCCACTGAAAACAGTGTCAGAGTCCCTCCGTGGTGGGCAGGAACCTGCGGGTCTCGTGGCTCTGCTCCCACTGCAGGTGAACATCCTGCTCAGCCCTTTTCCATGGCAGCCTCATCCCGCTGGGTCTCCGAGGAGGGCAGGGAGCCCTTGGCTCTGCGGGAGTCTGGTTCTCTGTGCAATAATGCAAACATGATCGATGGTAAAAGGATGGATTCGTGCAGCTTTTAGCAGCTTTTGGCGAAGATTTGTGTTTCCTGATGAGGTCTCTGGGTGCCGGGGCAGTGCTGGAGGCACCGCCTCACGTTCTTGGAGATGCTTCAGGAGCCGCTGGGCAGCGGAGGGTCCGTGGAAAAGGTGGATCCCAGCCCTGGCACGCCCCAGCGTGAGCTGGAGCTGTGCTGGTGCTTCCCACAGCCCCAATCTGTGCAGTCCCTCCAGGGCTGGCTCTCAGTTTGGGTTCACCTGTTAAAAAGTGAGACTCAGACACCTCGTGAAATAGGATTGGTTTTGTCTGAACACGCACTGTTTCCTCTCAAGCTTCTTTGGAATCCTGTTTTACCATTAAAAACAGCTAAAATGAGAAAAAAAATTGCAGAGAGATTTCAATATTAAACCAGGGTAATTTTTACTCTCTTTTCACCCTTTTTAATTTTATTTAGAGCTGATGGGAACTGTTTGGGAAAAAAAGAGCTGGCAAAGTTAATCTTTGAATAGCAAACGTCGCTGAAGGGAGAAAGGGGGGAGAAAAAAGGGAGAATGGTCCTTTCAAAGAATCATTGACCTAAATTGCACTTTAATGCACATACCACGCTGTCCACACCACCTACGTGTCTCCAGGAATCCTGCTCAATAACAAGCACTCAATGTTTAGTCATTTCCTGCAGCACGTTTGCAGGAGCCGGTGGCTCCGTGCGATCGCATGTGTCAGTGCTCGGCGGCTCCAACAGTTGCTTTCCATATCAGCAGCTGCTGGCTTTCATCTCCTGTTGGGAAAGGTGCCACGGCGAGCCCAGGTTAATGTTTCAGCCGCCTTCCAGCAGGGGTTCCAGCAAAGCTGAGGTGACGTGGTGACACCTCACCCCAAACCTGGGGTTTTCAGCTCGCTCTGGGAAATCCTGGCTCCAGAACCGAGCGGGCTGCACGGCAGGAGATGGGTTTGTCCTTTCCACAGCAGGGCTTTTAAGGAGGTTTTATTTTTGTGTTTATGAGTCTGGTGAGTTTATGGGCTGGGTGGCAGCGAGTCGTGCAGGGGAAGGCAGGGGCTGCTCCGACCTGCGCAGCCAAAGCGTTAGGAATTTATACAGACAGGTGGGGCTAGGACAAGAGGGAATGGTTTTAAACTAAAAGAGGGGAGATTAAATTAGGAAGAAATTCTTTCCTGTGAGGGTGGTGAGACCCTGGCACACATTTCTCAGAGAAGCTCTCATCCCTGGAAGTGTTCAAGGCCAGGTTGGACAGGGCTTGGAGCAATCTGGGGTGGTGGAAAGTGTCCCTGCCCATGGCACAGGGATGGAAAAATGCAATGAGCTTTAAGGTTCCTTCCAACCCAAACCATCCTGTGATTCTATTAAATTTATAGCCATTAGCTCAGCCTTTGCTCAGCCATGCAGGGAAGATGATCTTGCCCAGAGAGGTTTGCAGTTTGTGCATTGCCCCTCCAGCCGGGCACCGGAGCCGCTTTCTGCCCAAAGAATCGAGGGCTGGATCCTCTCACTTTTTAAAGTGTCTGCCTTCAAAATGGTGGCTGCTTCTCACTTGAAGTTCATGGGAACAGATGGCTGGATCTCAGAGACAGGAGTTACAAGCTATAGGGTGTTTTTCACCACATGTCTTGCTAGTTTCCCTCCTAAAAAAAAAGATCTGTGTGAGAACCCTCCCAACATGCCAGGCCAAATCTGACCGTCTGTTAAGTTCACTTTATATAATCTTTGTTTAGAACTGAGTGCCCTTTAAAAACCCAGGGAGGGCTCCTCGCTGGGAGCTCCCGGAGCCCAGGGCGGGCAGCAGCTGCACCACCACCCCTACCCAGAGCCCAGCAGCCCCTCTGTGCAGATATTCGATTTTTAGCTCTGGAGGAGGTGGGGGGGACCTGCCCAAACCCCCTCCCCAGGGCTGTGCGGGGGCCCCGTGTGCGTGCTCGGGGCACAGGCAGGGCTGGTGGCAGCGTGCACGTCCCACGGGCACATCCAGCAGGAGAACACGCCGGGATCTCACAGCTCCAGGAGCAGCATATGCTCCGGGAGACCTCGCTACATTGCATAAGCCTCCCATCCCAGGAGCTGGCTGAGCACAGCACATGAGTCAACAGCACAGCGAGACTTCTGCCGTGGGAGTCACACCTACTCTTGGCTGCAGAATTATCCAGAGAAGCAGAAGGTTAATAGGAACAAAATAAAGCCTAAGGAAGCCTTAAAGGTTAGTTGCAGGATTCAATTCCGTTGGAAAGAGAGGGGGGAAAATGGGTCAAGACAAGGAGGAGAGAGCAGGGTAATGTAAAGCCATGGTGTCTGTCTCCTAAGGAGACAGTCCAGTTTGGATCAGTAAAAATGTGATCAATAAAACATTTATATTTTCAAATTATCTGCTTCTGGAGAGGGCCGTTATTAATTACAGAAAGAAAAAGTCACTTCACTAATGAGAAAGAATGTGGATTAAAGCTCCAGGAAGCCTAAGAAATATTAACGCTGCACAAAAGCAGGTCTGTAAGATAGGGAATGACTCCCCAAAGTGAGTGAATACAGGCACAGCAAGTACCTGACCCAGAGCATTGGCACCACCAGCACAGTCCTCGGCTTTGCCTCTGCTCCACAGATAATTGCTTCCCCTACAGACCATTATTATAACTTGGGGCAGTTTAGGAATCAGAACCAAAGCGGGAGCAGATCTGTCTGTGGCACCTGAACCCCTGAGCATCCCTGGTCCAGGCAGAGCAGAGCTGGTGCTGCTGCGGCATCCACAGAGGAGGGGCAGCAGGGCTGGGCTCCCCAGTTCCCAGCAGTTTGGCCCCAGTTTGGCCTCAGTGCCCCTCAGGACCTGGGGCTGACTGGTCTGCTGCAGTTTGCAGGGTCAGTCCCCACTGCTCAGCTGACCTGATCCAAATTTCCGAGTGGGCTCTGGGGTGGGGGTGGAAATGGGGATATCCTGAGGAGATGAATTCATAGGATTTCAGTTTATAAAGATGGTCCATTGAGTAAAATTTCTCTTGATATTGAACCCTTACTGTAGGCTTGGGCCAGTTTCCATGTAAATGAATTTGGTTTATTGCATTTGTATTTGTCAGCAATGCAGTGGGGCCTCCCTGGCCTCAGGAGAAGAAAAAGAGGGAATACAGAAAGCTGTGTTTAATTTCCAGGGTGTTTTCTCAGCTTTTTTCCCCCAAAACAAGATTTCCCATGGCCAAAGCTGGTGTTGCTCATGATGCAGGCTTGCCTGCCTGAGGTTCGCCTCAGTCCCAAATCCGTGCTGTAAAAATCGGGGATTACCAAGGTGGGAGTGGAAGCCCTTGGAGGCTCCGAGCTGCCCGGGAATCGTGTCCTTGCTGTGCTGGGTCCTGGCTCCCGGCCACGTCCCAAGGTCTGAGTGGAGCACGTCCGTGGGGGAGGTGTTGGGCAACACAAGGGATGTTTCATCCCTCGCTCCCGGTGCTCTTTCAGGGGGAAAGATCATCTTGTGATCAGGGCACAAGACCAGGAGTCAGGCGATGTGGGTTACGGCAGAGTTGGATTTGCCAGCAGGAGTGAGGAGTCCTGACACCTCCGGAGGCACAGGCGCTCTGGGAATGTGCAGGTTGCCTTCTGCCACAGCGGATTTGGGGGTTTTTGTGCTGGTCTTGTTGGGGAGTAACAGCTCAAGGGATTTAGCAAAATAATGTAAGTGATGAACTCTGCTGTGATGGAGCCAGGGAACACTCAGTGGCCTTGGGCTGGAGTTTGGGAAAAAGGCCCTCAGGATGGAGGATGAGGGTAATGGAGGGAGATGAAGTACGAGTGAACAGTCAGTCTCCACAGGCATCCCAAGTGCGAGGGTGCTCGTCTCACCATAAAACTCCACACTTGAGCTCCTGAAAGTCGCTTCTCTCTCCTGCAGGTCCCAGAATCCCTGTTTCTGATGCAGGAATGTGGGATGCCCTGGGAGCCGTGGCTGTGTGTGAGGTGCTGGGGCCCTGCCCACGTGCAGAGCACGGAGGTGGCCTCGCCTCCTGCCGAGGGCTCTTTGGGCTGGGGGTGTCACCCTGTCCCTGACCCCAGCTGTGGTGGGAAGGGGACAGCACCCCTGGCCAAGCATCTCTCCGAGGTGTAGGGTCCCTCCACAGCCACTGGGCAGTAACAGGACTTCCAGACGTGGTCAGCACCTCTCCTCCCATGCAGACCTGGGCACCCGGCTCGGGTATTTGGGTGCAGAGCCCGAAGGGGTCCCCAGGAGAGCCGAGTGCAGCCTGTGCTGCATCCCTGGCAACGAGCTCTGAGCTCCATCCCTGCTGCTCCCCCAGCATCTGCCATGGGTCCTGGCACAGGAGACTGCTCAGTTTTTCCTAAATCTGGCTGCTCTGTCTCCCGGGAAATGGGAGTCAGCTTGCTCGCGCTCCTGCTTGCATCAGTCCCGGAGTGGCAGGTGGGAAGTCAAAGTCCCTCTTTAGCTGTAGACACACAGAGGAGCTTTCATCCCCAAAATGTGCAGGGTTTGAAATGTTCATGGGGAGAAAAAAGGAATGTTTCCTTATAGGGGAAAAAAGGGATAAAACTCAGTAAATCATCTTGGCTCCTCCATGCCTTCTTTTCAGGTGCAGACTTGAGGAGCTGGAAAAAGGCAGAAAGGAGGGAGAAATCCCAGCTGAAAGGTTCTGTGTGGTGTGTTCAGGTGGTGGGAGCCTGAGCAGAGGTCCCTGCTTGGCTGTGGGCTCCCTGCCTGTGCCACCCGGCTCCAAACCACTGGTCTTGTGATTCCTTTTTTTTCTCCTTTTTTTTT
>VYXC01012982.1:285555-300136 GCA_013397175.1 Platysteira castanea | reverse complement strand
TTTTAATTCTTATTATTTCAGTCCCATGATTTTGTTTTCGCCATTCCTAATTCTTTGCCTTGGGGAAGGGAGGCAGGGAACAGCACAGATTTGTACTGCCGTGGTTTTCTGGGTGTCGTGGGCCATAATGTGACACTGAAGTGATGAGGCACTGCCAGCCAGGCTGCAGAAATCAGATTTTTGATGGAAGGGGGTAGTGCAGTTCTAACAGAGCTATGGGTTTACTTCTATTCAGTATTTCACTTCTTTCCTTACTTTACCCAAGCAGTGAAAATCCATCAATCATGAGCACCAGAGCAGAACCCTGGTGTGGTGTCATCCAGGGCAGGTCCTCAGACACCGTGAGGAGCACAGGGATGTGCTTGGCCAAGGACAGGTAAAGATTAAATCCTGCCTCATGCTGAGGTTCCAGAATTGAAGGGGTGTTATATTATTTCTAGATAATTTCAATGGCACTCAGTTTAAAACTTACACAGGGCTTTTCATCCTAAAGAGTCCCGGAGCAGAGAATTCCATGCAGAAACTGTGCACGGAGATAAAATATGGCAATTGGGTGATAGTGCCAGCAAGGAAAGTAAAGAACAACCTTCTGTTTTGGATGCTGAGGGAGGCGGGCATGCAGACAGCCAGATCTGTCTGATATCTGTGCAGCCACACCACACGCCCTCGTGAGAGACACGAGAACGAGCACTGCTTCCCAAAGCCCAGCTGGAAGCTGGCCCAGCAGTGCCCCTGTGCCCACCTGACCCACTGCCTTCCCCATGCCCCTGCCCCCGTGACCAGGCTGGCCTGGCAGCCCCTGGCCTGAGTCACTGCTGCCCTCGGGGCACGGCCCTGTCAGGCTCCAGGGGTTTTCCACGTCCTGCAGTGGGAAAGAAGCAAGATAGGACAGTGGTGGATCATCAGTGTCCCATGGGGGGTGAGGTGTCTGTCACCTCCTGGTGCCCTGGTTTTTGCTAAAGCCTTCTGTGTATAATATGGAGTCGGAATTCTTTCTCACACAGTTTCATGTAAATAATGGCCAATGTTTACTTAACGGTATTTTCTGTTTGTGATAAGAGAACTTTGATGAGCATCTTTCTTCTCCAGTGGGATCGAGAAGGAAGTGACATGTCCTCCAAGCCCTTGTGGAGTTGGGAATTGAATAAAATGTGACATATGTAAATAATAAAGGGTCTTTCCCCTCCTTTCTGCTGAACGTGGCAGGTGTGAGAGCGTCTTTATTGTGTTTTCCCAGACACAACCTCCTGCCAGCCCTGGTGGCATCACCGTGGCAGCTCTAAGTGTCACACAGGGAAAGCTGTGTGAGATTAAAGGTGCTCCCGAGCCAGCTGGGAGAAGCTCCCCAAAAGGCAGTCCTGGGAGTGTGGGATGGAGGTCAGGCCTTCCTTTGGCCTGTCCTTGGCTGGGAGCTGGAGGAGATCCCTGCTGTGGGAGTGCCGGGTCTGTGTGTGTCCCTGCTCTCCTCACCAGGGATGGAGGCTCTGGCCCGGTGTGCTCTGGCAGGGGTGTCTGTGTGCGTGGGGAAGGTGTGGGGTGCATGTGCACCCAGCCCTGCACAGAACTGCTCCTCTAGTGGAGCCCGGGTGTGTCGGTAGAGGACACAAGAGAAGAGACTCTTGACACCTGCTAGGTTGAGCAGGAAGAGGAAAAAGAAGGGACTTTATTTACATTTCTCGTACTTTATAGGTTTCTCAATTCCACAAGGGATTGGAGAACATGTCACTTCCTCCTCAATCCCACCGGAGAAAAAGGATGCTCATCAAACTTTCTCTTATCACAAAAGGAACGAAAAACAGAAAAGACGGTTAAATAAACATTGGCCATTATTGACATGAACCTCCATGAGAAAATAATTCTGACTCCATATTATACACAGAAGGCTTTAGCAAGACAGAACAACAGCTGGGAGCACCCCCGTGTCCTGCAGCTCAGCAGTGGCCACCGACTGTCCCTGTGGGTGCCCAGCGTGCTGGGGTCATCTCTGAGGAGTCTGCGGGAGCCCAGGGGGAGGCTGCAGCTCTGGCATCTCTGGCTCACCTCCCAAAACCCTCCCCACCCCGTTTCCCAACAAGACACAGAATGGAAACAGAAGCTCCTGCCAGGGAATTTCCACCCCGAATCAGTAACGTTTGAGTGGTGGGAATAAGCCGCCAAAAGAGTTGATTTCTTTTGGTTTTGGTTTTTTAATTTGGTTTTTCTGGGAAGTTGGCTGTGCAGATGCGTGATGTGGTGGTGGGTGTGGTGACCCCAGCAGGGCACAAAGTCTTGCTTCTGAGTGTTGCTAAGTGATGCCTAAATGACAGCCATGGCTGGGGAGAGGCGACAGCACCAGAGCGAGGGCAAGTCAGGCTCCCAAACTGTTTTATGGCTGAAGGAGGTTTCAGAGTTTTCTTTGCAAACCGAAATAGAATTTATCTGTATTTCTAAATCCCTTAAGAAAAATAACCCTGAAGATCTCCCACTAAGTTTCTGAGGAAGTTACTTTCTGATGGAAATAGTTTGGTATCCAAAATACACAAGGCTCGGCGGCTCGGGGGAGGTCACGGCAGGCAGCTGCGCTGGTCCTGTTACTCAGTGCTCTGGGAGGGGGTTGCTGGAAGTCTGGAGGAGGTTTCACGATGGAAGATTGGGCTAAATAAAGGTCTTCCACCTCCATAATTCCGGCAGCTGCGTTTCAGCACAGGATCCAGTCACAGTGTGACACGGCGTCTCGGATGGAGGAGGGAGCTCAAACCTCGCTCAGTCTGGGGGCAGCCAAAGTGATTCGTGGAGCAGCCTCAGCTCAGGTGGGTTGCTCCTCAGGTCCCTGAAGATTATCTGCCCTGAGCCCTGCTGCTGGTGAGCTGGCAGTGATAGCAGTCAGGTTTTATGCTATCTGTCCCCAGAAATGCCTTTTGCTGGGCTGGAGCCTGGCAAAGCCGCAGCACCCGGATGTCCAGCCCAGCCCCGTCATTTCCAGTGAAGCTGGGGTTGTCAGGGGCATTCAGCCAGTCGTGTCATGGTCTGGGCATCCTGACAGCTCCTGGCTGCTGCCTGGGAACAATACCACTGTTCCCAAGGGATGGCAAACCAAAATCAGGGTATTTTAGTATTTCCGATGAGTTTGTAAAGAGTAGCCAAAGTTGACGGCCTTCAGCCAGCTGTTTGTAGAGTCATGGAGTGGTTTGGGTTGGGAGGGACTTTAAAAACCATCCCATTCCACTCCCTGCCATGGGCAGGGACCCCTTCCACTGTCCCAGGCTGCTCCAAGCCCCATCCAACCTGGCCTTGGGCACTGCCAGGGATCCAGGGGCAGCCACAGCTGCTCTGGGCACCCTCTGCCAGGGCCTCCTCACCCTCACAAGGAGGAATTTCTTCTTGATATCCAACCTGAATCTCTCCTCCTTTTAAGTTTAAAACCATCCCCCCTTGTCCTATTGCAACAGGCCCTGCTGAAAGGGGAGTGTGGTGGGATGTTTGGTTTCCATGTGCAGTTCCTCACTCCTGGCTGTCAGGTTGAGTTATCAGTGGGGTCAGCAATCAGCCCCCACTGATCCCCTCAGCTCAGCTGGGGCTCCCCTGGCCGGGCTGTGCAGCTGAGAGCACAGAAGGGGTTAATGAGGGCAACAGGGCTGCTCTGGGAAGGGGCTGCTGTGTGTGGGGGAGAGGAAAGCCCATCTAGGGTGTAGGAAAGCCTTGGAGGTTGTTACTCCCATCAGGAGAGGTCGGGACAGCAGGACAGCAGGACAGCGGGCCAGGTCCCACCTTCTGGCACAGGCCTTCACAGGGAGTTACTTGTGAGGCCAACTTCCTCTGGGAGGAAGAGAAAAAGAGCCATGGAAGCTGTCCAAACCCTCTGCTGAGAAAGAGGGTGAGGCCAGACAGGGCTGATTTGGGACTTTATTTGGGTGTGCTCGGGATTGCCTGTGCCGGGGAAGCGCCGGGAGCCGCAGGACGCAGATAACCTGGCACGGGGTGAATCACCCTCCCACACCTGCACAGAGCACCTTGCAGGGGCAGCGGCGCTGCTGAACTGGGCTTTTTTGGGGATGGGAATAGGAAATGAGCTCTGCAGCCGAGCCTCCGCAGGCCCCGGGGTGCAGAGGGCTCGGCAGGGCGGGAGGAGGCTCGGCCAGCACGGGCACTTCGTTAAAAAGCAAATCTATGTGGCTCCATAGGGTTTGAATAACTCGTGGAAGCAAAGTAGTTTGCTTCCTTTGCTTGCTCTAAATGACTAGAAATAATTGGTTTTATTTCACTTCCAAAGTCATGGAACCCACGTTTCTGTGTAACGCACCTGACTGCGGCTGCCTCGCCAGGAGTGAACCCGGATGCCTCGGCCGTCCCTGGGGCTGGAGCCCACAGACTGTTTTTCCAGGTGTCTGCATGCCTGCACACCTTGTTCTGGCTGGAAAAAGGCTTGGGAAGCCTGAGAGCTGCAGCCTGTGGCTGTGGGAAGGGGCCGTGAGGAAAAGGGGTTGCTGGGGGCTCTGGCAGCTCCTGCCTGCACTGGGAAGGGGCTGTGAGGAAAAGGGATTGCTGGGGGCTCTGGCAGCTCCAGGCTGCTCTGGGCAGAGGCTGGGGTGACACTGAGGGGCTCCAGCAGCTCTGGAAGCCAGCAGGGGCTTGGCCTGTGGCCGCTGTCGTGAGCCAGGGGACCCCTTTCCATGCCACTCCATCATAGGGGGGTGATTCAGCAGCTTTCTAGAAACACAAGGATCTAAAAGAAGTAAAGAGGGAAGTTTTCCTTCTCTGTTTTCCTTCTCTGTCTCATACTACATTAAGAAATAAGGCAACTTGGGTTCTCCCTTCAGGGAACAGGGAAATTTGGCACCAAAAAGCCCCTCCATCCCTTCCCACATCCCTGTACCACATGTCTCCGCTTCACTTCTCACTTGTTTTGACATAAAGTACTTTCCCCACAAAATATTAGTCACAACTTTGGCTTCAACCAGGCAACTCTTTAACCTTCCTCAAAGTGGTTTGCAAGGGGTGACGTTGGTAATGTGTGATGGAGATGGGGACGGGTGGGCGGATTCAGTGTTTCTGGAAGGTTCTACCTCGAGGTTTGGGAGCCCAAAAGCTGCTGCCTGCTGCTCTAAGGGAATCCCAAGGGACCTGCCAGAGATCCAAGGAGCTTTGGTGGGTCCTTGGAATAAGACAAACTGTGAGCTGCAAAACCAGGACATCTGGTGGGGGTGAGATTGTCAATGGAGGCTGAATGAGCAGAGGGATGAGTACGGTGTAAAGCTGACTAATGCGTGTTGAGGGGTGTCAAACTGGAACCAGCTGCCTAAAATCCTGGCTTTGGAGCAACAACAGCTCTATCAAGCAGATCAGCACCAACAGGAAGGAAAAACCCCAAGTGGCATGTGGGAGCAGGTCCGGATTCCCGAGAATTCCTGGGAAGGAAGGAGCGAGGGACGCCTGGGTTGGGCAGAGCTGGGAAATCGTGTTCCAGACCAGCAGCAGCTGCACACGAGGAGCCTGCAGTGGCTGTGGGATCCAGGGTTCCCCGTGCTTCCTCGGGTAATTATCACACCCCTGGCACCCTAATGAGAACCTGCTCCATTTTCTCATCCCTCCACTCATGGCTCTTCCCTCATGGCTGCTCCTTCAGAGCTCTCTGCAAACCCCATCTGCTAAAGGGCTTGGATTTTCTTTTTAAAAGGAGAAATCATTGGAAATTAGTAGTTTCTCTGTGCGTTATTATGCTTATAATCCTGTAATTTGGTAATAGGGCTGTAATCACAGCCGTGCAGGGTGAGGAGCAGAGCCAGCCCGGAAAGGTGCCCTGGGGATTGCCAGGCACAGCAGGCACAGCGTGCCCGGACAGAGCGTGATTCCAGGGCAGGAAAGGCAGGCAGGGAGGGGATGGACCTCCCAGCATTCCCAGTGATGGAAAACCGGAGTCAAACACAGCTCAGGGCTGAGGAACCCTGAAAGAAGGGATGTCAGCATGGGCAGGGCAGACCCTGTGCCCACAGCCTGTGTCTGCAAGCAGCAATTGAGCTTGGCAGCCCCATCCCTCCCCAAAAAGACCAAGGAAAACAACAAATGCCGTCCCTTTGCCAGGGATACTTCCTGCTCGGGAACATTTCTCAGGGCAGGTGAGTTCCCAGGATGCAGAGGAAGGTGTGGGCTGCCAGTGAAGCCCTTCCAGCCCCAAATCACAACCTGCTGCTCCTGGGGCTGCTGCCCAGCCCATTCCCACCGCAGGATTTCCCCCCTTCCAACACTGCAGTGTGAGAAATTGGTGCAAGTCTGCAGCTTGCTGAGGGTAACGTGTGGTGCCCAGCCACACCTGTATAAAAAACCAACCAGGGACTTGCAGGTTATCAGGCTGGAAAGATGAGGGGAGCTAATTGGGATCTGCAGAGCCTGGCTGTCCAGGCAGGAAATCCATCCGTGCTGGGGCTGGCTGGTCAGGCTGCTGCTCATTCCCACATTCTGCAGCCTGTGAAAGGCCTCCCGTTGTGCCACCCCTGCAGACTGCGAGCTGCTGGCAACAGGGACCTCGCTCTCAGCAGAGCTAAACCCTGAGTAAAGCCCTGGTAAGCACCAGGGAAAGGAGACTGGAGCAGCTCTGGCTTATGCTGGAGATGGGTTTTATTCCAAATAATGCTGAAACCCAGTCCCGGTGTAGGAGAGCTGGATGGGAGAGGTTCCCAGGGGCTGAAAGCTCAGCCCTGATGGGCAAACTGGAATCAGGGATGTGTTCACTCAGCACAGCTGGCTCAGCGATCCAGGGGAAGCCCTGAGCCTTGAGAACCAAGGGACTGAAAATGCAGAGCAGGGATGAAAATGATGAAAATGAGACAAAGTCACCACTTCCCAAAACCTTCGCAGTGAAGGAAACACCTCCCACCGTCTGGAGGATCCATGGGAATATTACAATATTTGTTCCAAAAACATGACTGGGTGGATCCAGACTCACTGACGCAGACACAAGCAGCTAATTGAATTCATACGTAGGAACCCTGGACACCATCTGGCCTCAATAAAACGTGGGTCCGGAGCTGTTTCTTAGCAGATGGTTCCTCATTTTCATAATCTGAAATCAAAAGATCATTTTTCTATCTGGAGATCAAAGACACTTAATGTCTCCTTGGTCGAGGGTTACAAAGCGAAACCTCTGTCCTCTGTTTTGGCATTTTGTGCGAGGCAGACGGGGGTTTTCCCCTGAAACCTCTGCTCAGGCTCCGGGCAACCACATCTGGGCAGCAGCTGCAGATGTTCACAGCTCTGCAGGGCTGGGCTTTGTTTCCATGCTAGGGACGTGCAGTTCATAAAACCAGAGCGGACAGCTGTGATGAGCTTGTGTGGCCATTTCTGTTTCCCCAGACCACTGCAGTATAGCCCATGTGAATATTTGGGGATGCAGTGATTCCTTTTCCCTTAGAAGAAGAGCTCAGAGCCCTGTCTGACCTCTCAGAGCCCCCACTCAGCCCTGCAGCCCTGTGAGTGAGGTCAGTGCAGTGCCCACTCTGATGTGGTGGTTGGGGTGTCCTGTGCAGGGCCAGCAGCTGGACTCCATGATCCTTGTGGGCCCCTTCCAGCTCAGGATATCCCCTGATTTTCTGATCCCTGTGGGAGAGCCCTGCAGAGGAACGAGGCCAGCCTGGAGCAAAGGAGGCTCAGGGGGGCCCTGGTGGCTCTGCACAAGTCCCTGACAGGAGGGGGCAGCTGGGGGGGGTCGGGCTCTGCTCCCACAGAACAGGGACAGGAGCAGAGGGAACGGCCTCAATTCAGGAAGAATTTCCCCATGGAAAGGGTGCTCAGGCACTGGAACTGCCCGGGGAGGTTTGGAGTGCCCATCCCTGGAAGAGCCCAAGGAAGGCCTGGACGTGGCACTCCAGGCTGGGGACAAGGTGGGGATGGGGCACAGCTTGGACTCGATCATCTTGGAGACCTTTTCCAGCCTCAGGGATCCTGGGAGTCCGGGCTGCTCCCGGCTGGTGCGGGTGGGCGAGCGCTCGCCTCCCCGGCGACGTCAGCGCGGCTCCGGCGGCAGCGCAGGGGAGGAGAAGGGGGCGAGCTGCGTTTCTGTGGAAAGCACTTCCACACCCACCCAAAAGCCTCCAGGGCAGGCGTGATCTTTGCCACCTAAGAACGAGAGGTGTGTGGTTACTCGGAGCAGGTTGTAACAAATTGAGTCCTGCTCACAAACCTCATTTTCCAGCGGGTACCTGCGGGCTCGGGGCCGTTCTCACCGGCCCAGGGTGGAACCGAGAGGCCCGAGCGCTCTTTGCATCTCGAACGCTGATGCACGAGGTGAATATTTGTGCTGGGATCAGCTCCCAGAGGAGCCGGAGCCCTCCCTGCTGTGCCTGCCGCCTCGCTGCAGTATGGAAATGATGCTCCCGGCAGACAGCTGAGTCCCACCTCGGTTCCCATTCACCTGGAGATGAAAGTGCTCTGCCTGCCAGTGTAGGCGGGGCAAAACTATTTAAAAACCTCATTAGAGAAAGTATTTGGGGAAGACAGCAACACCCTCAGTTGTGGTTTGCTCCAGGACTTCTCAGCCAGATCCCTGCTGATACAGAGGGAAGGGCACTATGAGAGACATTCCTGTCAAATACTGCTCCTCGTAGGGATGCCTTGGGTGTCCTTCTACCTTCTCTCTGTCCTGGTGGGCCGTGTTTTCTACCTAAACACGGGCAGGTGCTGTTTTGGGAGCTGGAGTCAGGGCTCTGTGTGGCACAGAGGGGTCCAGGAGGGGTCCTGCTCCATGCTGGAGGAACACAGTCAGCAGAACTGTGTGTAATCTTGATTAGGCAGAAATCCACCATGACTATTTCCTATTCCATTTAATTCCTGTTTGTGCTTATTTCAGCTGAATTTGCAGCAGGAGAAGTGCCCAAGCCACATCTGGCTCGTGCTGCACATGGGATCAGAGCGGGAGTTTGGGAGGAGGTGGATCTGGATTCAGAGGTTTGGCTTCTTATTTAGAAAATGACGGGTTGCATTCTCCCACGGCTGCTCCAGACTGCCCCAGAGCTCAATGATATTCCTGGCCAAGGGTTTTTTCAGTCTGCCTGATGAGGAAACAATCTCATGTGTATGGCTTGTCTGGCCTCGTGCACCTGCACTTCCCCTTCTGCCTTCGTTTGCTTTGCATCCCATTTATTCCAAGGGGCCGAATGTTCATTAAGGCCTGATGAGTTTGAGTGCCAGGAATCCCTTTTCCTCTCCCAACAGCCACCCACCCACCTCCAGGAGCCCCGGTTAATCCGGACAACTGCAGCCCTCAGCCAGCCAGGGGACATCCCAGGCCCTCCAAGCAGGTGCCCGATCCCACAGGATCACACAGAGACCAGACCAGGCTAAGGAAGGCCTCGTGCAGCACATGGGCTCCTTCTCCCTTGTGTCCAGCCACGGGAGCCAGTGACATCCTGGCAGAAGCCCACCTGGCTTCCCTGTGTGCCCCTTCCCAGAGTCACATGGAATCACAGAATCAGCACGGTTGGAAGAGATCTTCCAGATCATCCAGTCCCACCTTTACCCCAGCACCACCATCACCCCTAAACCTTGTCCCTCGTCCAGACCCCTCTTGAGTACTTGCAGAGGTGGGGACTCCACCAGCCCCCTGGGCAGCACTTCAGCCCCCAGCCCCCCACACTGACCTGCCACACTCTCACCTGTGCCCCGTGCCCTGACCAGCAGCCCCTGCTCACCCCTGTGCTGGTGGCATTGGCAGCTTGAACCAAGCCCCCCTGACCCCACCTTTGGGTGCCTCACACCCCATGAGCAGGGAGGTCACACAGACCTTGTCCCAAAGCCTCGAGTTCAGAGGTCAAGGTTTAACTCATCCATGTCCTCACATGAACCACAGGAGGAGCACACTCACAGGCTCTTCTTCTGCCTGTCCCAGCTTTATTTTATTATTATTTTTAGGGGTGGGTGTGTAATTTTTTTTGACTCAATTAGCAAGTTCAGAATATTCTCTGTGTTAATATTTGACTCAGACATGATGCAGTTCAGCCCCGTGGCTGTTGTTACCTGCATCCCCCGAAAGAACAACATCTCCCCAGACTGGGAGCCTCAGTGGTGTTGATTCCTGCCAGGGTACGTGGGTGCCAGTGGAAAATAAATACCGTGGTATTTTCCAAGTGGCAGATCTGAAGGCACCCTGCTTTCCTTGCTTTGCATACTCACAGAGCACCATCCTCTCTGCTTCCCAGATCTGAAAGCCGAGGCAGAGACATCTGATGGGGCTCCAGCGCTGACTCACTGTTTGATGTGAGGCAGGAGGAGGGATGTGATCAGATCCCATTGTGCAGAGCATCCACCAGACAGCGCCAGCAGCGGGAGGAGAAGTGATTCCTCATCCTCCCTGCCCCTCCAAACCCTGGCTCACCCCTCGCTGTCCCCTGCCCCACCTGCAGCAGGCGGGATGTCACCTCTGAAATGGCTCTTTGGTTGTGGACTCCCATTCCTGGCAGTGTCCAAGGCCAGGCTGGACAGGGCTTGGAGCTGCCTGGGACAGTGGAAGGTGTCCTTGCCCACGGCAGGGGCTTGGAACTGGATAACTCCAAGGTCCCTTCCAAGCCAGCCCATTCCATGAGTCCCTGATTCCGTGATTAGGCCGGTGCAGACGGAGCTGAGGCCGTGCAGCCCTGGGGCGTGCCGGGTGTGCACGCCCGGGGTTCTTTCTCACGAGATGGTGCAAGAGCCGGGGGGGAACTGGTTAAACAGCGTGAGCTGCCGGGGCTTGGCAGGGCAGGATGTCACCGGGAAGCCGGCGTGTTTTATTAAACACACTATCAAAGTGGGCTAAAGTCTCTTATTAATGTCCACAAATTTTGCCACTTCCAAATAGTTTCCACCTACGTGTTCCTCCCACTGCCGCACTGGGTGCTGGCAAACATCTCTGCTCAAAGAGGGGAATGGCTTTCATTTGAATAGTCCTCGGGCGAGTTTCGCTGAGCGATGCCAGCGTCATTCCCGCAGCTCTCACGTGCCCGGCAGCGCTCCAGGGTCGTGCCGGAGGGAGGGCACAGATACAACAGCTCTTGCTGTGTTTTCTCAGTGCTTTATCCAGGCAGAGCCCGTGGCAGCCTAAACCAGTGCAATTAAGCAGCGATGGATGCACATATTTGCAATATGAAATCTCGACTTCTGACTCGTGACGCTTCCCGACGGTTCCGCGGCAGCGAGCGCGGCCAGCTGCGCTATCGAGAGTCACACGCAGCTGAAACCACCCAGCTTCACGCCAAACCGGGCTTTTGCAACTCCCAGAAGGCTGAGGCAGAGCCCTGGTGGGTGTCAAGCTGCTTCCCAGACCCTGCGCTATGAGGTCGCACGGTGTCCCTGGGGACCCGGCCTTGGGCCGAGGGGTGCGGGCTCTCCTGCGCCTTCCTTGGGCACTGCGGGGGGAGATGAGGCGTGCGGGTCTGCTGGGAGCTCCTGGCTGGGTACATCCCACACGGTGCAGGACCACAGAGCCCACGGGGATGGCGGTGCTGTCCCCCCCGGCTGCCTGCACCCTGCTGCCCACCCGAGCCTCCCGTCCGTGCCGGAGGCGGGAGCGGCAGCTGCGGAGCTGCCGGGCTCGGGAGCGGAGCCGTCACGTTTGCTGAGCGCAGGAGAGAACCCCGCTCCCCAGCGCTCTCAGAGACAGCCTGGCTCCCGCAGGAACTTTTCCTTGAGCAGAGAGCACGGGGTGTTCCTGCCGGAGGCTCGGGGCCGAGGATGCCGGGGGCTGAGCGCATCCCGCCCGGCACCGCGCCCGCGTCCAGCCTCGGCAGGGCTGAGCTTTCACCTCCGGTGCCAGTAACCCGAGCCGGGATTGCTGGAAATGGGAGAGAGGGAGAGTCAGCGATTTGATTACAGGCCACAGGCACATGCCTGGCCTTCATGGATATATTAAGTAAGAGACATTTTAAAACAAAACCACCCTCAGTAACCTTATCGTAAGCTCGAATCCACAACCCATCTGTTAACTCCCGGCACTGCCCACATAGGCTTCCATCAGACAGCAGTGCCAGGGATTTTTGGAACGTTTTCCCCCAAATCCCTGCAGTCGGAAGGGGACAGTCCCGGGGAAGGGGCAGATCCTGAGTCTGGGATTCCCAGCCCACCCCCAAACCAGCCCCCAAACTCTCACCTTCTCGCGCCTCTGTAAATAACTGCAAATCCCCTTGGACATGAGCTGTCGCGGCCCTGTGACTCCCAGCCCTGCTGGAGGAGTGCTCAGGAGAGCTGCTGCTCCACGGATGGCTTGAGAGAATTCAGCCTTTTTAAACATTTTGTTGCTGCCTGAGTCGTACGGTGTAAAGGAGCCCTCCATGTAGAAATAATTCAGCAAACACAAGCGAGAAGGAGAATTGATGATTGCATCAGCCCTTGCTTATGAAAACTGATCCCCAGGAAAATGTAACTCAACTCTCGAGCAATCTCACTTGATGCCCAAGAATGTAATAACTTCATTTGGATCCTCCTTTTAGGGGGACTCCTAAATCTTTGGCAACGTCCCTTAAGGTCATGAGCAACTCCTGATATGGAGAATTGTTTGGCAAGCACGAGAACAGTAAAAGGGCTAAATAATTGGGGATTACCTCTGACCCTGATTTGTGGCTCACCACCCACTGCAGGAATGTACCGAATATCTGAAGGAGCATGCAGGAGTCAGACAATCCACGGGCATGAAGCCGTCCACGTACTCTTGGAGCCTGAACTTCAAATGCAGAGCAGGTTGGCCCCAAACCTCATTTTTCATTAGCAAAAGGCTGCAGCAAGCTCTAATTATTTCTGTTGCCTTGGACAAAGGGTCAGTGATGGGACAGATGAAAAATTGCCTGTGTTTTTTCACCCTTTGTTTGGAAAAATAACAGCTTGGGTCTTGGGGGCACGGAGAGAACGAACTGTCTGCTCCAGGGCTCGTTACTGAGGCTGGTTACGGTCCCTGAGCTGCAGGAGGGGACAAACACATCACCCCCAAGCCTTCTGATGGTTATTGCTGAATTTGTTCTGTGCCTGTAGGAAAAACTGGCTCTGCTGTGAGAGGTCACAGCTCGGAGATGTGATGCTGTGGTACTCAGAGCTCCATGCTCAGTCCCCAGCCCTCTCCTCTGTGGTGCACCAGGGCTGCAGCACCACGGAGACCTTCAAGATCAATGGACAGGTCCTGCCCATGGCAGGGGGTTGGAATGGGTTGTCTATAAGGTCTCTTCCAACCCAAACCATTCTGGAATTCCATGATCCTGGCCATAATCACCAGGTTTGCAGGCTCGGATGTCAAACACAGAGGAGACAACGTTGGGTGGGACAAGCCAAACATCTGTTTTGTGGAAGCCCCATGTCACTGACACGGTGCTGTGGTGTTCGCACTGGAGGTGCTGCTGGGAGCTTGTCGAGGAGATTTTGGGGTTTTACAGACCTTACATTTATGGCTAGCATCTTTCTGAGGCTCTGACTTCCCTTGGGATTCTTCCTGGTAACAACAGACACCTTCAGATGGGGGTGAGCCTTAAACAGCCTGTCTCCATCGCCCATAGAAAACCTCTCTGTGCTCTCATGTAACACCTCCTGCCCTCGGATTCCTGCCGAGGTGGAGCAGCCAGGGCTCTGCAGGCAACAGCAGCAGCTCAGCACTGGAGCTCTGCTGCTCCCTTATCTTGGTAACTGCAGCTTTTATCAGCTGAGCCTGCCTCTACTTGCTCAGCACTCAGCAGGGAAGTGACCACGGCCCTTCAGGAGAGCTCTGCCTTGGCAGGTACACACAAACCATTATCACTGCTCGGCGTTGTGCAACTGCTGGCGTCCACGGGCTGGCACGGGCATGGGATGGCATGGAATGGTCTGGGTTGGAGGGGACATTAAAGTTATNAGCAGCAGCTCAGCACTGGAGCTCTGCTGCTCCCTTATCTTGGTAACTGCAGCTTTTATCAGCTGAGCCTGCCTCTACTTGCTCAGCACTCAGCAGGGAAGTGACCACGGCCCTTCAGGAGAGCTCTGCCTTGGCAGGTACACACAAACCATTATCACTGCTCGGCGTTGTGCAACTGCTGGCGTCCACGGGCTGGCACGGGCATGGGATGGCATGGAATGGTCTGGGTTGGAGGGGACATTAAAGTTATCATCATTCCACCCCCTGCCATGCACAGGGACACCTTCCACTGGACCATGCAACACTTCAAGGGATGGGGCGGCCACAGCTTCTCAGGCAACCTGTGCCAGGGCCTCACTACCCTCACAGNTCAGGCAACCTGTGCCAGGGCCTCCCCACCCTCACAGGGAAGAATTTCCTGCTGATCACAGAATCACAGAATGGTTTGGGTCAGAAGGGATCTTAGAGTTATTATCTAGTTCCACCGTTTGTTATGGGCAGGGACACCTTCCACTGGAGCAAGTTGCTGCAAACCCTGTCCAACCTGGCCTTGGACACCCCCAGGGATGGGGTCCTGCCATCCCCAAACTTCCCTGCAGCCCCGCCATTTCCCCAGAACCATACTTTAGCAACTCTCACTTATTTTATCTTCCCCCCCCCACACTTCCAAAGTTCCGCGGCTGCAGGTTTCTCCGGCTCCGTGTTTGTGCCCGTGTCACTTTGGGGGTGGTTTTTTTTTTTATCCTGCCCCCGATCCATGGACGCACC
>VYXC01012982.1:259777-278852 GCA_013397175.1 Platysteira castanea | reverse complement strand
CAGGAGGAGCAGGGCAGTGGCCACTGGTGGTGGTGGCAATGCCACCAGGAGTGCGGGAGGAGCAGGGCAGTGGTCGCTGTAGGGTGATGGTGGTGGTGGCAATGCCACTGTGAGTGCAGGAGGAGCAGGGCAGTGGTCACTCACTGGTGGTGGTGGCAATGCCACCAGGAGTCCGGGAGGAGCAGGGCAGCGGTCACTGCCCGGTGACACAGGGTCAAGCAGACCTAAGACGGGTTTCTCTCCACACCTTTGCTGATACATAGATATTCTTTAAGAAATAAAAGGTAGCTGCTGCTTGGAGCTTTCCATGGCGTACATCTAATAAATAAATTAACCTGCGCCCTTCCTGTAACTTGAGCTGCTAGGCTGGGCCGGCTCGGGAGGAGCTGTCCCCGGGATCACTTCGCTGGTGGCACTGGCTCCAGCCTCTCCCGGCCCTGCTGCAGGTCTCACCGCGTCCCTCGGGAATCACCGCGGTTTTCCCGGCCCGGCTGCTCCCGGCCGGGCGGGTCGGGAGCTCCTCGCCGGAGGGAGCAGTTCAGCCGGAGCCGGCAGCCCCATCCCTGCTGACCGTGCCCCTGACAGTGCCTTTGGGAAATGGAAAGGCCGGGATGTTCAGAGGAGTCGAATCCCGGCAGGGTTTGGGCATCTGGGTTCCTCCTCCTTGGCAAGCCCTGGCCCACGTCCCCGTGCTAAGGAGAGAGGGCTCGGTGGTGACACCTCGGAACTGCGAGGGGCTTTCTCCGCAGAGGAACATCATCTCCAGTTTAGCTTCNTAATAAAATAATTCTTTTCCTGTGGAAGATAAGGGTTTGCCTCCAGTGCTTTGAAATGTTTGAGCAGGGTCATTCCACGTGGCCTGGTCCAGCAGGGGATGACCAGGGGATGGCACAGGGGGGAGCAGGAATTCGGGATGCTGGGAGGAGTGGGGTCGTGGGTTTCAGGGGTAAGGGGGGATCTTGGGGTGCAGGGAGGAGTTGGGAACTCGGGGTGCAGAGGGGAGTGGAGATCCCGGGATGCAGGGGGGACGGGGGATCCCGGGATGCAGGGNCGGCTGCTCCCGGCCGGGCGGGTCGGGAGCTCCTCGCCGGAGGGAGCAGTTCAGCCGGAGCCGGCAGCCCCATCCCTGCTGACCGTGCCCCTGACAGTGCCTTTGGGAAATGGAAAGGCCGGGATGTTCAGAGGAGTCGAATCCCGGCAGGGTTTGGGCATCTGGGTTCCTCCTCCTTGGCAAGCCCTGGCCCACGTCCCCGTGCTAAGGAGAGAGGGCTCGGTGGTGACAACTCGGAACTGCGAGGGGCTTTCTCCGCAGAGGAACATCATCTCCAGTTTAGCTTCTTTTTAATTAAAAAACCCCAAATTTCACTGCAAAAGGCAGTGCTCTTTGGTGGTTTTTTTCTTACTGGTTTTGAGAACTGGTGGCCAGAACCCCTGTCTGGATCCTCATGTCGCCCTCCCGTTGCACCAGCTGTTGAGATGCACTATGCTTGATTGCAGATTGTGTTCTAACGTTTATTTTGTTGTTGGTTTTTTGGGTTTTTTTGGTATACAGTTGTTGCCTTTATTTGTAAAATCCCGTTATAAATATATATATATTATATAAATATATTAAAAGTTAAAACGTTTCAGATGTCTATTATTTGTATAACTACTTGAGNAAAGGAGAAATATGAATGTATTCTTTTTTCTGGGTTGTTTTTTTTTTTTTTTTTTGAAGAGAAGAATATTCCGTTTTTCTCTCGGGAGAGGTACAGTGTTTATATTTTGGAGCCGCCTTCAAGGTGGGATATTGTACATATTTTTATCTTGAGTAAATGTTAAGTAGTTGTTTAAAAATGCTTAATAAAATAATTCTTTTCCTGTGGAAGATAAGGGTTTGCCTCCAGTGCTTTGAAATGTTTGAGCAGGGTCATTCCACGTGGCCTGGTCCAGCAGGGGATGACCAGGGGATGGCACAGGGGGGAGCAGGAATTCGGGATGCTGGGAGGAGTGGGGTCGTGGGTTTCAGGGGTAAGGGGGGATCTTGGGGTGCAGGGAGGAGTTGGGAACTCGGGGTGCAGAGGGGAGTGGAGATCCCGGGATGCAGGGGGGACGGGGGATCCCGGGATGCAGGGAGGATGGGGGATCCCAGGATACAGGGAGGATGAGGGATCCCAGGATACAGGGAGGATGAGGGATCTCAGGGCACAGGGAGGAGCAGGGCTCTCCTTGCTCCCCCCACAGCTCCTCCGCCGTCAGTGCCCGAAGGAGCTCGGGGTCCCATTACCCCTGTCACCAGGGATATTTATTTATTTTAACTCCCTTGGCACCTTGAGGGATTTGTTTCCTTCCAGACTCGAGGGGGTGCCAGGAGAGCCTGGCTGGCTTTCCTGCTCTCTCCTGATGTCACGTTGTGCTCCCTGTGTCTGGCATTTGGCTCCTGGGCCCCAAGCTCTGCGGGGAGGAGGCAGTGCCCCCACAGCCTTTGCCCAGTTCCTGGAGGAAAATGCACTTCTTGCAAACTGGTTTTGCTTTGCCAGTGTCCTTGACCAGTGCCAGAGCTGCCCCAGGACTGCCAGGGATGGTGCCCACCTGGTCCTTGAGGCTGAGAGGTGCAAGGGCCGGGTCCTGCCTTTGCTGGGAGTGATCCCTGCCACCCCCACGTGTCCCTGATTTGGGACTTCCAGCTGGCACTGTGGGTGGTGGAGCAGCCTGGTGCCTCTGCTCCCAGTGCTGCAAAATGAGCCAGAGGGTCCGGTCCCCATCCCAGCACGGGCTCCCTGCCAGCCTCTCCAGCTCCACTGCTGGTTTCTGGCCTCCACACAAACAACAGGGACCCCAAACCTCTCCCCGAGGCTAAAGAGGGGTGAAGTGAAGGGGTGGGTGGCAGGACTCGGTTTCCCAGTGGTGCTGCCTGTGTGTGGATGGGGCATGGGCACTTCTGAGGAGGTATTTTGGATTTTCACTGTGCAGATGAATCATAAAACGTGGGGAATGGTTTAAGTGTCCAACGGGGCCAGCACTGCTCAGTCCCGGGCTGGGCATCTCCAGGACCCCACATGGAGAGGCCGATGCTTCTGTTAGACTGTGGTTAGAACTAAAAAAACCTTAGCTTAAGTAATGCTAGAAAAAAGTGCTGCTTGGTTTAATGTGTTTGGGGCCTCCACACGTCCCAGCATTCATGTTATGTTTGCTTTAATTAGGGCTAAATATTGATCTCACTGAAGCTGGCTGTGACAATCCCATTTGGGGACAGCATTTGGTGCTCAGTGCAGTGGCATCTCCAGCCTCAGGACCCCCTGGATTTCTGGCTCCTTTCCATGGCTTTTGTTCCCCTTTCATCTCCATATTCTGACCCCCCCTGTCCTAGGGTGGGACAACTTGCAGGAGTTCCAGATCCTCTGTCACGGAGGAAAAAAAATTGTGAAAAAAATTGCAAAAAAAAGTGGGAGAGAGAACATTTATTCAGGAAGCAAAAGATTACGATGGGCCGGGATCGTCTCTGCCGCCCTGGCCCGGCGCCAGCAGGACGGGTGAGTTCTGGGGGCACCTGCGGGGGCACCGGGTGGAGACCCCAGGCCGGAGCAGCCCCTCCCTGCCCTGCCCTGCCAGGGCAGCACCTCCCCTGCGCTCCAGCCCGGCCCGGGAGGAGCAGGGGAGGGACGCGGGGATGCGGGGATGCGGGGATGCGGGGATGCGGGGATGCGGGGATGCAGGGATGCAGGGATGGAGGGGCGACCCCCGGCACGGCGCCAGCCCGGGACAGCCCGTGCCGCCCGCCCCGCCGGGGTGTGCTGAGTTCCCGGGACTTGTTTTCATGGTCTCACCCAGCTCTGACCTGCCTCAAATGTTGACACAATGTCACGTTTCCGACTGCAGTCTTTCATGTGCAGCCGGAGGCTAAATACGGCTGCTGGTTCCTGGAAAAAGACGTGCCTGGCACCCTTTCAGCAGAAACCCGATCCCCATGCAGGCTTGGCACAACAGCTGAATAACACGGCAATAACTCTTTCAGCAGCATTTCGACCCATAAATAGGGCTTCCCGAGCGACTCCTTGAAGTCAGACAAGGAGGATACAACGATTTTTAGCCCAAAAAAAAAAAGGAAAAAAAAAAAAGTTACAGTGTGTGAGGAGCGGGCGCGAGAGGCAGTGGGGTCAGGCAGGTCGAAGGGTGTCCCGGAGGTGCTGAGTGAGGTTTGCTGAGCAGGAGCACAGGATTGCCTCAAAAGGAAAGAAATGCTCCTGAATTTTTTAATGTCTCGGTCCTGTTTCATACCAGCCCTGTGGAGGCACGGGGAGAGCCTTCCTGAGAGCCAGGGCCTTTCCTAACCCCGGTGAGGACACACAGACACATAATTTTAGCTTTTCACCACCTGTTTGGAAAGCTCCTGCAGCCGAGCGCTGTGGGACTGGATGGTTTTTACAGGCATGTACCCCGGGAGCTGCTTATTTGCATTATGCATGGACCAGGGCCTAAAATAATCTGCAGTGACGCACATTTTTTGCTGTGATTTCCCCCCCTCTTTTCCAGGACTCCGTTTTTCTGAACGTGCCGTGACTTTTGAGGACCACGCATGGTTACCCGGCCCCGGGGCTGCCGGGGCTCTGATTCAGCACGTCCCCCGTCCCCCGGCCGTGACACACGGAGGGAGAAGTGCCCTTGTGCTCCGCCTTGGCTTTCATCTGCAGAGCGTGTAGCTGCAAGTGCGGCGTGTTTACAAATGCAGGCATTGCAAGATCCCTTGAACTGTGTCCTAGTACAAAAGAGGCTTTGAAACGAGAAACACGTTGTCATGGCATGTTCCAGGCCAGCAGCACCAGACTGAACCAGATAATTGCTGTTTCTGCTTCAGCGTGGAAAAAGCAGCAGGTCTTGAGCAAGCCTTTTTTTTTCCCCCTCAGACATTTCGTGTGATGCTCGGGATGGGAGGAGAGGGTTGGGAATGCCCGGGCAGCGGGGGCAGAGGCGGGATGACCTCGCCAGGGCTGCAGGCAGGGCTCTGCTGGGCTCAGCCCGTGTAACCATAGCCCGTGGGGCTGGTGACACTGACCCTCGCTATGTGACACGGGGTGCCCGTGTTTTGTAACCCTGGCGTGCTGCCGGAGCCGGGAGATGCGGCTCTCACTGCTCCCTCGTGTTCCAGACCTTTCCCACTGCCCTTCTCCGGGCGGTTCATGGCACTTGAGAACTCTCCCGATGCCTCCCGGTGCCAGGCAGGGCTGCTAACTGCAGATTCCTCCTTTGAGCCTGGGCATGAGTGGCCCTGGGCACAGCAGCTCTGCGCTGGGCATGGCTCGGGGGGTGCCTTTTCCCTCGTGCCCACGCTCCTGGGGCACCACGGTGCTGGGGTGTAAGAAATGGAGGATAATATTTCTACCTATTTCAGAATAATTTATTTCTTAGGCATTTGCTTTCTTCCAGGTGTGTTTCTGCCCCAGGCACATCACTCCATGCAGTCAGTTATTGCCATCACGCCCAGTGCCTTTGGAAATGGCCAAACAGGAAAGCTCTGCCTGGGAAGGGTTTTTCACCACATGTGCCTTGTTAAAAACTGCGAATGGAGCAGGCTGGGTAACACCACACAGCTGAGGGAAACAGGAATTCCTGGAAATAAAAGGCAGATCCCCCAGCTCCTCTTATGCTTGGTGCTGCCCTCGGGATAGCAGGAGCTGGCTGGGGGCTGTCCTGGGCTGGGTGCTCCTGGCATCCAACTCTCTACCCGTCTGCAGAGGCAGGTGGGTGTTTGCTGTGGGGTGGCCCCTCGGTCATCTCAGCACTGCCCATGTCCCTGAGTGTCCCTCTGCGGGGGTGACAACGCTGATGGGACAGAGCTGGGTTGGCCATCACAGCCTTGGCTTCTCCCCAGTGCTCCGTGTTACCTCCTCTCTGACCTCTGCTCTTTACTCCAGTACCCAGGATGGGCTCCCACGTTGCTGCTTTCTGAGCACCAGCTCAGCCCAAGGAGTGAGGGCCACAGTGGCTGCCAGGGCTGTCACACAAGAGGAACAATTAGTTTCTCTCTGCAACACAGCTTTATCCTTCCCTCAGCCCGTGGTGCTGCTGGAGGTACAGCAGCATTCTCTGGTCGTCTCTGTGCAGTGGTAGCGAGAGAAAAGGCCGAGATCTATCCTGCTTTGAAAGGACTGATGAATATGCAAACTATTAGGGCTGAAATATTGCTTATCCGCGTCACGGGGTGTGCACGGAGCTCGTGTTTGTGCTGCTGCCTGAGGATGTGTACACCACCAGTGTGCAGCTGAGCAGCTTAGGGAAGATTTAACTCTTATTTCTATTCTTGACACCGAATCATTAATAAGGTTATGACCATGTTGGGGGCCTTTCCCAGCGCCCCCCTCCTGCTGTGGCCGGGCCTGGGGACCTGCTGGTGGGGTTTGACTGCAGCTATTGATCGGGGTGAAGCTCCATCCCCAATGGAAGCAGCCGCTGATGATTATCTCGCGGTATTAGTGCGTGTATTGTGAAATTGGTGTGATTTGAGATGAAATGTGACCTATGGGCATAGGCAACATGCTCTAATGTATTCAGAAATGCCGGGGCTGACGAGCTCTTGCTGCTGGTACCACACTGATGAAACCCCAGCTCGCTCTGCTCCCATTGAAATCGGTGGGAGGTCTGTCATTGCCTTCCGTGAGTGCTGGACTGGATCCAGGCTGCACTTCATGGGATGCATTATTCCACAGGATTAGAGAGGCACAGGGAGTGGGATTCCTCTCTCTCACTGATCTCTGCTGCTTAGATGTTTGCCTTGGAGCTGGCTGGGACACGAAGCACCCGGCCTGGTTTTGGTGTCACCCCAGGGAGGAGATGAGTGGTGTTTGCTCCCGAAGGTTGGCCAGGGCTGGGGTGCTGGGCAGCCCCCCGTGATCCAGAACTCCTGGTGGCGTGGGGACACAGGAGGCAGGGCTCTCATCAGCATTGCCTCTACCAAGTGTTTGACCCACCAGTGCTGGAGTCCTGGTTCAGGAATGAAAAAGCCCAAATCCCCGCCCAGGGAGCCCCAGAGGGGCCCTGGCTCTGCACACGCTGGTCAGGAGGTGGCTGGGGAGGGGTTTTCTCAGCTTCTTGATTTCAGACAAACGTTTGACCTCAAAGAGGTGCTGGCTGCTCCGGGGCTGAATTCCCCTGTGGCGTGGGAGGCTGCTTGGAGCACCTCTCCTGGCCCATCCCAGCCCCACCACACCGGCCCCTGGCCGAGCCTTTGGGTGGAGGATGACTCAGGGCCCCGTGGAGGGAGGGGGTGGCAGTGACCCCCCCAGTGCTGCTGGGGAACTGAAGCAATCTGTTTATCATGGAAAAACTGCTCTTTGCAGCAATTCAAATGGAAACTTCCCAGAATGAGTGTTGCAGAGCTTTCCCCTTGAATCACCGGGCCTCCCAAGAGCCGCTTTCTAAGACGATGCCCTGGGGAAGGAAAGCTGTCACCGGCCTGGCCGTGCGCGGCAGCTCCTCCCGGCAGCACAGCCGCGCTCCATCCCTCCTCGGGCCCATTCCCACGGGAGCAGTGCCTTTCCCCAGGCGGAACAGCTCTGGGACCCCCGGCACAGCTCAGCCCCGCCGGGTGCTGGAAGGCTCTGGCGTGACGGCACCTCCCAGCCTGGGGACCAGCCCGGGGTGGAGGCTCCCACGGCGGCATCCGCCGCCACCTCGCCGGGCCGATTGCCTGTTTTCCCTTCCCTCTGGCTGCCCATCACCCTTTCCATGGCTGAAATGAGCGTCCAAAGGTCACGGGGAATTCAGGCGCTGCCGGGCGCTCACGCGGCCGAGTGAATAAGGAGTGAGTGTGCGACGCCTGACTCGCTCCGCTCCCGGGGCTGCCTCGCATCCCGTGCTGCCCGGCCGCGGCGAGCCCTGCGCTGGTGGGGCACGGGGCCCATGCGGTGCCCACCGGGCCGTGATCGCAGCACAGGCCCTGGCCCGGCACACGGCTCGGCAGGGATGCTCCGGGCAGAGGGCAGGGCAGTGGGCAGGGATGGGCAGGGCAGCGGGCAGGGCAGTGGGGCAGGGATGCTCCGGGCAGCCGGGGCAGGGCAGCGGGCAGGAGAGCGGGCAGGGACGCTCCGGGCAGCCGGGGCAGGGCAGCGGGCAGGGATGCTCCGGGCAGCTGGGGCAGGGATGCTCCGGGCAGCCGGGGCAGGGCAGCCGGGGCAAGGATGGGCAGGGCAGCGGGCAGGGCAGTGGGGCAGGGATGCTCCGGGCAGCGGGCAGGGCAGAGGGGCAGGGCAGCGGGCACGCCGCCTCCGCCGCGGGGCGTTTCCGGGCCAGCGTAACCACAGCCGTGTGTAAGCCCTGAGCTGTCAGCCTGGCAGATTGGGCAAAGATAGGAACGTGTCGCAAGGGGTGGGTGGGAGGCCACCGAGCCAGGCGAGGGGCAGGCAGGGAGGGCAGGCAGCGGCACCGCGGTGATCCCGCTGCCACCCTCGGAGCGAAGAAGCTGCTGGGGATTTTTGTACATTTATTCCTGTCGGCCCCGCGGTGCTTGTCCCCATAGTAACAGAGCAGGCTGGCACTGCGGCGCTCGGTGACATCCCTGGTCCCCAGGGAGAAGCCAAGGACCTGCGCGGTCCGTATCCCCAACCCCTCGGTGATGCGCAGAGCCCGGGGACAGCTCTCCTGCGCTTCAGAGCGCGGCAGGGCTGCACCGTGTCTCTGCAGCCCCGGGAAAACAAAGCATTGTTGGCCAGGAGGGCAGAAGAGGCAGGTGTGGGGCTGGGCCAGGACCTTGCTGGGGTGAGGGCTGGCTGGTGGCAGGTCCTTGTCCCCAGTGACTGCAGCAGCGTCCGGGCATCTGCTGTGGCAGGGCCAGGCCGTGCCGCACGTGTGAGGAGCACGGGCCCGGCTGCTGAGTGCGGGTGAGGCAGGAACCACAGAGGGGTTTTCCGGGCTCCGGCAAGCACCTGGGCACTTGAGGTCAGGAGGCATCTGCAGCACGAGCTTTTTGAACCCAGCAGCGAGGCAAAGGTGTTCTTAAGAAGACCGGCAAGACAGAGATCTCTGTTCAGATCCTGGAGCCACTCGGAAGATGAGTCAAAGGATTCCTGAAACAATTAGAGCTGTGAGGTGCAGCAGCAACAGCACATCCACCGTCAGCAGCTCTGCCAGGCGCCCTCGGCCAGCTGTTCGTGCTTTCCCTTTAATAAGGCATATTAGGCAATTTCCCATTTAAAAATGTTTATGGGAATATATAAATATTCACTTATACGGAACTTGCCTGGCCCTTTGTGCGCAGAGCGGTGGCGAGAGTGACTTGAATGGTTATAAATCTATCAAAAGAGCTTGAGATGGAGCCTTCAGCGTGGTGAGATGGATGTCTCAGAGCCCCTGGGGACTGAGTACTCCAGGTGCCAGGCTGGGACACCTCGCTCCGTGGGACACCGTGCCCCAGCGAGCAGGACGGGGCAGCCACAGGACTGCGTCACGTCCCTCGGTGCCCAGCCACAGGCAGTGTGGGCAGGGTTTTCCCTCGTGTGATTTCCCGATGGCCGCAGGAAGAGCTTGCACAGACCCGATCTGGATTTAATCAAAGGAATTTTTTTTTTGCATTTGCTGTCTTATGCGCTGACCACCAAACCACATCCTTCGAGCCTGAGCCCAGCACAGTGAAACAAAAACTAGCAAAAACTAGGCCAGGGCTTTTTGCTATGTATATTTTTTTTCTTTCTTTTCCTTTAGTGCATCGGGTGGGTGCAAAGCTGGCCACACACCTCTCCTCCAGCCCCTCTGCTCCCACACAGCCCCTTCCCAGGGCAGCCTGGCATTTCCAGCACCCCTGAGCCAGGCACTTGCAGCTCCACGTGAAACCTGGGAACCATCCAGATTATGTGCACTGAGCACAGTGTCAGTGGGGAGCAGATAGAGAGGAATAATGAGTAATGACGTGCTGGCAGACCATGTCGAGGCCTAATAAGGCACAAGGTGGGGACTGTCCTTGGCTCTCACCCGATGCTTTAGGCAGAGGAGGGTGGTGCAGCCTGGCTGTGGGGTCAGAGCAAACCAGAGGGGCCCTGGTGAGCCCCCGGTGCTGGTGGGAGAGGAGGCTGTGGTGTGACACCATCCCTGGCAGCATCCCGCAGTATCCAATGGCAAGGTGCCTGCCTAGGGAAGTTCTCACGTTTACAGAACAGAGAGCAGCTTTATTGTTGTATTTTGCAAACCAAAACCAGCCGGGAGTTTCTGAAGCGTCTGCCATCCCCGCAGAGAGCTGTTTAGTCATGCCTGGTGTGTGTGCATGTGAGACAGTGAGGGGAGGGAGGCTCGAGGACTTTGCAAAGATTAAAGATTTATGCTGACCCTTGAATCTGATCCAAGGCTACTAATCTGCCCTGATCCTATCATCTGCTCAGGGTGGATCTATTTCACTTTCCTTTATGGTACTCCTGACTCATTCTACTCCCACTCCAGGCCAGTCCAGTGGGAATGGGAAGCGCTACCACATATTTGTTTGGGTTTGCATTTAAAGCTCTGGACCTGTAGTGGGTGCAGCTCATAAAGGAAACCAGTGTGGATAAGATATGGGTGAGCTGAATGCTTGGAAACCACTCCCAAACACAAGCTGAAGTGGTTTGAAATCAAGGTGGAGTGATGTACTGAAGGCACAATACTTGGCAGCTACGCCCAGCGTGTGAGAAAGGCATTTAAATCCAAGGTGGTGAGGTAGGCAGGGCATCCCGCGTGCTTCCACGGGACAGCCCGTGCCCTGCAGGGTCTGCAGTGCCAGCTGCAACCTGCCCAGCAGGGAGCTGGGTACCCCCCCTCTGTCTGCCCACCTGCCCTCTCTGGCTCTGTGCTTTGCACCCCGAGCCCCTCCGTGGGCCTGCAGGAAGCTGTGCCAGGGGTTCTGCTCCTGCCCTGGCACTGCTCTGCCTGGGAAAGGGCTCGTTTGTGCTCCATCACCCTGTACTGAAAGGCTCCTGATGGCTGCTGGGGCTTTGGCCTGAAAAACAATGTGTGGAGGAGAGATACAGACCTGATGTTTTGGAGGGCAGAATAAATCTCCTCTGCCTTTGCAATAAAAAATAGTGTGGCAGCAAGAGAAATAGGAGCTTTCCACCCCCCAGCTCTTCCCTGCTGCAGCCACACGTGTCTGGAGGAAGGCTGGGGATGCCACAGCAGCCTGGCCCGCGTGCCAGCCGGGCTGGGATGGATAACACCCACCAGGGGATGGATAACACCCACCAGGGGATGGATAACACCCACCGGGCACCGCCGGCAGCCCCGGAGCCACGGGCAGACAGGCAAACAGGATCAGTCATCCGGGCCTGGCCCGTGGCTGAACTGACCAGGAGATGGAGTGTGGCATATCCTATTTCAGATCCCCTGGGACATCCTGTTCTCCTGATAACTGATGATATGTAAATATAGCAAATGCAAAGCCAGGCACTTTCCTAGGGTGCCCGGCCCAGGCTGCATATAGAACAGGGCTGAGCCCCAGCGGCGCTCTTGGAAACACCCATTGCCACTGCGACGCAGGCATCAGCCTTTATTTTTAGTTTAAAATGAAGTTCCTGTTTGTAAGGCCAGGAGGGTTACAGGAAAAAAAATGATGAAGTGGGATCATTTACTGCTATTTTCTTTTCACGTGTCCTTCCTTCCTTCCTCCCTCCCTCCTGAGAAATGGGATGTAGCACATCGCTATTCCAGGCTGCTGGGGGGGAGCGCTGGTTCCTGCTCCCTCCGAAGAGGCCCATTAAGCCTCGTGTAACAAAAGGCTCCGTCCTCCCAGCCCCGCCAATTACCCCTGATTTCTACGGCTACACGGAGGCGCTTATCTCATGGAAATGAAACCCCGGCCTCGCTGACTCGCACCTCCTTTCTGTCTCAGCAGAATTTTGGGCCGCCCCTGCCAGGAGGGGTGACGGGCAGGGCATGGGGATCCCTCCGTGGCTCATCAGTCCCTCTGCTCCCCGCACCGCTGAGCAGACCCAGCAGCCATGGGACTGAAGGAAACAATGGGAAGTATTCGGTCAGGTCAGCCAAAGGAGCCTCTTTAATGAGCAAAGCCGAGCACTAATTAGTCTGGTGTGCAGCCCCCTGCCCCATCCCGGTCCCTGCGGCTCTCCTTCAGGCGGGGTCACGGCGCAAGGGGAGCCGCAGGGATGAGTTTGGCAGGTGCCCACGTGTTTTCCTCCTTCCCGTGCCCTGTTAGGGAAAGGTAATCCCGAGCTGACAGGAGGGACACGGCGAGCTGCTGACGGGAATTCCCAGCTGAGAGGTTTTGAGAGCAGTGGGAGCTTTGGCGTATGGATTAGGTTGCTTATATATACTATAGTGTGAAGGAAACGGGCGGTTTTGCTAATTCCCTTGCACTTTGGTTTAATAAAGTAGGATTTGTCTGGTGGGAAAGTGTAACAGTGGGATTTAAGCTGTGTGAGTCTCATGACTGGAGCTCGCCTGGCTGGGTGGGAAGCAGGGAAGCATCGCCTGCATTCTGTCTCTCCCGTGTTTTCGTGTTTTTATACATGATTTGAGTGCCCACAGCTTCGGATGAGCTTTATTTGGGATTAGGTTTATTTGAAAAAATCCATATGCAGATACTTGCACTAAATTCTGTTTTTCAGAACTATGTCCTGGGAGAACCAGGACTGCTTGGTTTGTCAGTGCCTTGTGGCATAGACTCAAGTAAACTGGGAAAGGATCAAGAGGGGATGGCCAGTGCACAGAGAGAGAAGAGGCAAGTTAATATCTGGCACAGCCTCTGTAGGGAAACGAGATTCTTTTGCTTCTGGTTTTAATGAGAAAGGCCCCAATGGAAATTTAAAATCTGGATCTGCATCAAATCCTCAAAGTTCAGGGAGTTTAGAACGAGGAGTTCGGTCCATTCCATCACTCATCAGAGCTGTCTGCAAAATTCACATCCCAAAGCTTTTTTCCAATCACAAATTCTGCCAAAGATGCGTGCTTGGATGCGAGATATTTTTCTTCTTTTTCATCCCTTTTGCTAATTTAATTCCCAGATCTAAATCAAGTTTTCCATCTCGGACTTCCAGGAGCTGGGATGCCTTGTCTGCAGCTGGGAAGCTTTGCTGTGCCCTGTGTGGTGTGGTCAGGGCTTGGAAAGGTTCACCTGCCTGCAGAAGACCCAGTGAAGGGGAGGCCTCAGGGTCAGACATGGGGCTGCTTTATTGCCAGAGCCCAAGATTTGGGATGTGCTAGTGAGCAAATCATTACAGTGTTCCTGCCCTTCTTCCCCTCATTATTAAGAGGAAAAAACTCAACCCATTTTTGGGATATGCACAAATATGCTACTGATGAGGGCCCTGAGCAACCAGGCAGATTTTCTGAGCAGCCTTGAAGCAGCAAGGCACTGCAGCCTCATGCTGGGCTCTCCCTTATTCTTATTCTTTTCTGTTTTCTTGGGTGTACAATAAGAGCTAATCAAAGTGATGCTCTCCAGCAGGCTTTTGTGTATGGCATTACAGCAAAATCCTAAATTCCCCTTCCTGCTCATGCATACAAAGCAGGAAGAACTAGGATGGCTGCAGATTATTTTCAGATGATTTAGCCAAGGAGAAAATAACTGGATGGCGGAAAGAAGGAGCATTTGACATGAAATAACCTTGAAGCACAGCTCTGACATGACGGCGTGAGGTGCCCAGCTCCCTGAGATGGCCCTGCTCCATGAAGTGCCAACAGGGAACGTGACTTCCAGAGGAGATGACAAAGGACAATACAGACAAGCAGAGCACCCCCAATCCAATGCAAGAGAGACTGCAGAGCGGGCTGGGTGCTCCCTTCTGCTCCTGGTCTCAGCACTGGCACTCAGGAAGTTCCCCCTGCTCGGTTCAGGGCTTTCACCAGGTGCTGAGGCAACAGGTCGTGTATGTGGCTGGTGTAAACCAGTGCAGCTCAGCTGACTGGGCTCATGGGATGCTGTTTGTACCTGTAGATGTGTTGCTTCTTCCCCCACTAAAGGCAAAGGCATCCCCTGGGATTTGTCCCTCGCACCTGGGGTGAGCTGGATGCTCTCTCACAAGGGGAGAGCGTGGGCAGCAGACAGTGATACCTGAGCAAAAGCTTACCCCTGCCTGGGCAGCATTTCACAGTCCCTGGGCTGCAGCCCCCTCTGTCCCTCCTTCCAAAGTGACAGTCAGCTCCCAGGATTGTCTCCCCCCTGTCCGTGACAACACTGGGGACAGCCCCCCAGAGATGTGAGCTGGGGCTCACACGGGACATTGCTTTGCTGTTCCTGATGTCCATCTCTTGCGAACAGCTCACTGCTGGTAACATCCCTTGCTTTGCATTTATTCTGAAAAACAGAGAGGAAGGTTTGCCGGACTCTGCGGTGCCCGTGTGCCCAGGGAGGGCTGGGTGCGGGGGCTGGCACTGCCAGGCCAGGGGCTGTGCTGTGCAGGGAGCCCAGCCCAGGGTGAGGGTGAGGATGAAGCTCAGGACACGGCTAAAAGCTTTAGGGAAGGAGGACGATTTTGGTGAGGCTGCATCCCCCTCTGCTGGAAAATCCAAGCAAAGGCAGCAGAGCAGCCGCTGGCCGAGGAGAGCACTCGAGAGGAAAAGGGGAAATTCCCGTGCAGAGAACACAAGTGAGGCCCGGGGTACCCGCAGGGACATGGCAGCAGCCAGTCTGGGCTGTACTGGGGTCCATCCCGTGCCCGTCACAATGAGGGGGCTCTTGCTGGGGACAACCTGACCCTCTGCAGAAGCTGGGACCACATCACATTGGTGCCAGGCACAATCCCGCTGCCCATCGTGGGAATGGATAAGTGAGGCAGGGGCAGCACCCGGTGCCGTGGCTCGGGCTGGCCCTGATGATGTGGCAGGGTCTCACAGCAGGCAGAGCATCGTGACTGGAAACAGAATTGCACAGACCAGCTCAGTGCTTTGGGGCTGGGTTCAGAGCTGCCCAGGTGGTGCCCAGGAGCCACGGCTGATGGGCATGAGCTGCAAACCCCTGGGTGGGACTGAAATATGTATGGCAGCTGGGCTGTGGGCACTGGGGTTTGTTGGGAAAGGGCTGCAGCACGCCCTGGATCTCGCCTGGCAGCTGGGAGGGAGCTCTACTTCAAAGCAGAGGCTGGAGAAAATGCCTCCCCTGGCCTGGCACCATGTGCATGGTCCCTGGGTGGGCAGCTCAAGGCTCCATCTAACCAAGGACCTCCCTGCTGTGGCCTTCCCAAGGTGCTGCTCCCTCTGAATCTGGACTCATACAGGTCTCTGTGCAGAGCTGGAGCCCAGGGCTCTGTGCCCCGCTTTCACAGCCTCACTTGGAGGCTGTTGGTGCTTAGACTGGAAGAATGGGTTTGTTTCCTTTTAGATTTAAAATCTAAATTACAGAAAGGGTGAAATGCGGTGACTGAGCTGGCCAAGGCCCTGACTGTGCACTAAATCTGCAAGCATGGGCCTGGCTTTTGTGCAGGGGGCTCTGCAAGTGCCAAGGTCACTGCTAATAAATCTGACTGGAGGACCAGGAGAAAATTTTTTAACTTACTGCTAACAGCAGGCTCCTTTTTAACTACCTTTTTTTCCCCCTGCTCCCTTCTGCTGACTCATGCTCCTGCTTCTTCAGCACTGGGAGATGCCAGCATTCCTGAAGGTCATCACTTGCATGCAGCAGCTCATGCTGGGGAGTGCTTGCCAGCACCTACGAAATCGAAATGCTAAAGCGACTGCCATCATTTATATTTTCCCTGGCAGTGACAGACAATCGTGCAGCTTGCCAGCCGCCGAGCTGCCACGTTCCCAGGCTTGCAGACTACTCCAAGGTGAAGGAGGTGCGTGAAAAGTAATGCCTCCCAATGAACTCGATCCCAGGTCACCTTGAGATCAGGATTTTCACCCGGGCTCACCTGCAGGCAGTCCTCTTAGAGATATGGAAACCTCAGTGTCCATGCACCCCTCTGACTTACACCCAAACCATTCTGTCAGCCTGTGATCCCGTGACTCTGGGAAATGAGATACTGGTGCTCACGTCAGGTTTCACGCAGGAGTCACGCTGCTGCCTGCCCCGGGTCCCTGGGGAAGCAGGGCCGTGCTGCCCTCACTGCCACCTCCCTCCCCTTCTCTGTCTCTCCTCCCCGCTGTGGAGAAGACTTGGTGCTGTCCTGGGCTGCAGAAAGAGGCAGGATTTTATGGCATGCTGGCAGCAGGCAAACATCTCTGAGGAAATAAGTTACGGTTTAATTTTCATGGTGTGTCTCCCTCTTCATAGCAAAGGAATACTTCTGGGTTTAGCTCAAGCAGTAAGAGCACAACTGACATGATTCTTTTTTCAGGAAAAAAGTGAGGCAGACATAGAGAAATCCTTCCTTTGCTTCCTCAGGCTCTTTAGTGACTATTTATAGTGTGGCAGTACCAAAAGTCCTGTGTAAAATGACAGGAAGACTCTGTTACAGGCGGTGGCAGGTTTAGGAACCCGTTATTTAATGTCCATCTCTTTAGTGGTGACCACTAATCTTACACTCTCCTTGAAGAGCCTGTCACATAAGATGACACAGCTCTTGTATCCGCTATCACCTGCCTCCCTTTCTTTTGAGATTATTTTAAGCGGGCCTTGAAAGAGCAGAGCTGGAAAGAGCTTCCAGCTGCCTGCTGCCACTGCAAGGCTCCCGTTTGTCCTCACAGTCCTCAGATTCCCCAGAGCCAAGAGCTTCTCCCTCCCTCGGCAAGGGAGGATCCTGACCTGGGAGGCACCCGCAGTCTCTGGGACGTTTTACCAATACCCAGCTGAATCCCTGGAAGAATATCAGCATCCAAACGATCTGAGGGCACTAACAGGGCACGTGTGTTTGCCTCCTTAACGCAGGGATTGTGGACAAGCAGGAGAGGAGAATCTCAGAGCAATATTGTCCCTATTTTTTGGCTGCAGCTCCTTGCTCGGCAGCAGGGGAGGTGCCACACAGCAGGCGTCTGTAACTCATCAAATCAATTAGTTCCTTTGTCTGCGGGAGGAGTCGTTAGCCAAAGACAAATTAAAGGAAGGTCCAGTAAGATATTCTATTCTGAGAGGAGCTGCCCTATTTTCTCATACTAATGACAGGCTCCGAAATCTGTGCACAACTTAGCTCGTTATTAGAACTAATTGGTGCCAGGCATTCCGTCCTCTCTGATAGGGCTAACCATGGGGATGAAATTTTCCGAGTTAATGAACCAGAGAATGGATTAAGAACTTTCAAAGTGCAGTTCATATCACAGCTTAATTGGAAGGAGTGTATTAGTTGGCTTTTTTATGGATACAAAGGAAAGCCGTGTTTTGGGGTGAAAAAGCACATGCACAAATGCCTTCGCTGCCACTGGGGAGCTGGGAATTTCTAATTTCAGTGTGGCAGAGCCGCGGCATTTGAAGGCAGCACCTTCCCCAGCACCGTGAGCCTGAGGAGGGAGGGAAATGGGCTTTATTCTCTGCCTGCAGCACTCGCTATTCCTCCTGTGCAAGGCCCTGGGGGAGAGGCCAGTTAATGTGGATCTCCCCAGGCCAGGGAGCTGCCGGCAGATCAAGGGCTGGTCTGGGCGTGGTGCATCCTCCTGGTAGATCCACATCCCCCAGACCATCGTGCCCCAGCGCACAGTCAGCTGGTTTTATACCAATCCCATTCTAATTGTTTTTTACACCTGTTTTACTCTGTTCTGAAGAGTAGATTTGTGACACCCATTTTTTACAGCTCAGAAAAATATTTTTTTTTCCTGTGTGATTTAGAACTTTTCCTTCTGCCAGCAGTGGAGAAGGAGAACCCCTTGCAGGAGTCCCAGACACAGCACATAACCTCTGGTCCATATCCAGGCAGCTCAATCCATTCTTCATGCATTTTCTTAGCTCTTTAGTATCTGTAAAATAATTTGAGAGCCATTGCAGCTGGGTGCAAAACAGTAGCACTTTTCCAACCAACTGACAACAACAAATCCTCTCTAACATCCATTAATAGCCCTTAATTCGAGTCATGAAAGTTTTACAGCAACATCATAAGGAATCCTGAGGAAAAAGACTGTGCTTCAGGGGAACAGAAAATATTCCTCAGGCATTCTGTAGATTCCTCATGATTTTTTTTCTGCTACATCTCCATCTGCTCCCGCCTCACCTCGTGCTCCCACCAGGCCCCAGTGCACAAGTCACTGCATAACTCCCCAAAGAGCTGCAAAATTTGTGAATTTGGGCCTAATTTGACTGGGAATTAAAATAACCCCAGTCTCAGTACAAGAACCCTGGTAAATCACCCAAAAAGTCCATGCAAAATGCATGCTATTCCTTAAACTCCATTTGAAAGTGCTTCCTGCTGAAAACTAAAGTGACCTCAACTAAGTTGTGATAAATGCACCTAACGGAATAGTTTGGTCAGTGTCATCTACTTAAACTAATTATTTGGCTCAAGGGGGAAGTCAGTTTATCAAAGTCCATGGAAAAGGCAGGAAAGTCTGGAGAACATCTGGTTGTGTGAGAATAACTGGGAAAAATGAGGTGAAGTGGGCTGTCCCTTTGGTTTTCGAAGTTCTATGAGCACACACAGGGGTTTGTACTTCACTTGCTTAAAACGTACTTGGGCTAACTGGAAATATTACAGTTGATATTTTTTAATCCCTGGTCCTCTGCAGGCTGGGATTGGGTTTGCGGGTGGCCCCGAGGGGCCCTCACAGCACTGCTGTGATGGTGGGTGAGGGGTGTGGGGTTGGCACCCCCTTCACCCCACCACAGCGGGCGAGGGTGAGAGGACCCAGCCTCAGACAGTGCCAGGGGCGTCAGGTTGGACATCACAAGGAATTTCTTCATGGAAAGGGTGGTGAGGCGCTGGCAGGGACTGCCCGGGGAGGTGGTGGAGTCCCCATCCCTGGAGGTGTCCAAGGAAGGCCTGGACGCGGCAGCAAGGTCTGGGTGACAAGGTGCCGGTGGGTCCTAAGTTGGACTCGATGATCTTGGGGGTCTTCCCCAACCTAATGGAGCCTGTGATGGAGTGGACAGGGCAGACCTCGATCCACGGCGGGTTCAGGGGTGTCACCACTGTGTGCCCTGCTCCACGGCGGGCCCAGGGGTGTCACAGTGGTGCCCTGCTCCACGGCGGGCTCAGGGGTGTCACCACTGTGTGCCCTGCTCCACGGCGGGCTCAGGGGTGTCACCACTGTGTGCCCTGCTCCA
>VYXC01012982.1:224381-259032 GCA_013397175.1 Platysteira castanea | reverse complement strand
GGGGATGGAGCGGGGCCGCCGGGCCGGGGCACGGGGAGCAGCGGGTGAGCCCTCGCTGGGTGGGATGGCCGAGCCCTGGGGGCTGCCGTGCCTCCATAAACCTTCGCGTGCTGATGGGACCGCAGGGACACTGACCCCACCGCAGGGCACGGCCCCACAGCGAGCTCTGAAGGCGCCTTTCGGTCAGGGTGTCGGTGTGGCGGGGCTTGCGTTAGCAGATGTGGAGATAACATTGTGTGTCTTCAGCTGCCGCCTCCCTTTGACTGTTTTTCGGTAGTCCTAAATGATTTAAGTGTCAGCACCCACTCACGATTCTCCTCTCAGATATTTGCTTATCGATTGCTGAGACCCATATCAAATAATCTCCTTTCTCTTAAGGTACATCTTACCTAAGAAATACAACTCACAAGCCCATCAGCAGCAAACTGCTGCACTCGGGCCTGCTGATCTGGTGATGTGCCTGGAGCAGGTGAAGGAAGGGTGTGGGAATACTCCTACACGAAGCTTTTCCATTGTTGCACGAGATAAAGAGTGGCTTTGCCTAAATGGCGTGTTCAGCTTCATCAGTGTCCTGCTCTGCTGATGAATGTGATGGAAAACATTCCAGGAGACAAGCTGGACTTTGGGAACTCCTGAAATGGGCAGCCTGGGTCACCTTTTGGTTTTTCAGGGAGTGTGAGTGACCTGAGTGCAGTGCACCTAGAATGAGAAAGCTGATGTCTCCAGCTTTAGAGTGAGCACACCTTCAGCTTGTCTTTTGGTTTTTGAGGCTGTGTCCTTAACAGTACGGAATATTTTTAAGAATATATTTATTTAAGTGCCAGTTGAATGAGTTACTGGCTGGGAAAAGGACTTCCATTCTTCTGCAGTTATACATCATCCTTGCACACTGACAAACACCCTGGTAAAACATAACCAAGCCCTTGTGTAGCTCAGGTGTGAGCACCCAGTGGGCTTCCTGATAATCATGGAAAATGGGCTACTTCATAAAAGGTAACTCTTCTCTGACTAGTTGTTAGCTGAAAGTTGCTGGAGTAACCCAGGAATGTCAGAAGCCTTTTCTTTCATGCTCTGCCAATACCTCTGAGCTTGGATTTGTAGACATGGAGCTCTGAAATTGTTGAACAGCCTCGATCTGTGGCTGCTGAGCTGATACTGCTTGGGGAGTGTTTCTGCAGCTGGGGGCTCTGCAGGCTTTTCATCCTCTGGAGTCCTCCTGGTCATGGCACTTGACAGAGAACTGCTTTGCTTCAGTCTGTACAGTACCAGCAGCACGTGTTTGGGGAGTTACCTGTGAAACCAGCTGCAGATACGTGCAGCAGTTCAGAGCTGTAGGAGCTGCACAGCAGCTTAGTCCATCTAAGTTGTCTCAAGTGGGAGAAGTTTTCCTAAGTAAAGCTGGAGTCTGTTTCCAGCCTCCTCTGCGGGGGTTGAATCTTGCAAGGTTTCAACCACATGTTAGGATCACACCCAGGCATTTATCTCAGCGAGTGCCATTCAAAGAGCCTTGCAAAACCGAGGGGCAGGAGGAAGTTATTGTGCATGCTGACACAGCCTCCTTAGCTGGTTTAGTTTGGAAGCATCAAGTCACATTTCTGAAGCTTTAAATTAGGAAATCTGGTGAGTCTTTACACCAGAAAAAACAGAGGGAGGGGGTTTGCTCAGGTTTTTAGTATTGGTTTTAAAAGAATAATAGCATAAGCTTCAGTTACCAGCACAAGATCACTTTTTAGAGAAGTAGTACAGTCCATGGTGTGCAGAGCTGTCTTCTTACTTGCTTCCTTGACAGACTTTAGTTCAGACTGCATTTGGGAATGAGAGCAGGAAAAGAACAACTGCTCTCTGCAGGCCATTTAATGGTTTGGGTGGATGAGGCTGTTGGGATTCCTCAAGACTAAAATGAAAGGAATGACACAGCAAGATGTCCTGTAGGATAGCTCTAAAAGCTGGAGTGCACACCAGGAACTTGCTGTGGCTTAGAAGGTTGTGTGCTGTCTAACAAAGGGCTGTTGGCAATCTCGACAACGGTGAGTTTAATCCAATATAAATCTCTAATGTAATCTCTGCCCATCAAATCAGGCATATGGAATTAGAGGGAAAACTCCACCAGTTACACAGGAAGCTTGGTACAAGGCCTGACTGCTGCTGAAGTGGACAGGCCATGAGAGGCAGACAGTCTGGTTCTAGAATAATCCTTTTCTAGGTTGGTAGCGGGTTTGGATCACGTTTATTCCTCCAGTGTAAACAAACACTTGATTTGTAATCAGACTACACAAGGGCCTGGAGAGACAGGACAAGAGGGAATGGCTTTGAACTGAGAGATAGGGAGATTAGATTAGATATTAGGGATAAATCCTTCCCTGTGGAGGTGGGGAGGCCCTGGCACAGGGTGCCCAGAGCAGCTGTGACTGCCCCTGGATCCCTGGAAGTGCCCAAGGCCAGGTTGGATGGGGCCTGGAGCAGCCTAGGACAGTGGAAGGTGTCCCTGCCAAGGGCAAGGGGTGGCACTGGATGGGCTTTAAGGTCCCTTCCCACCCAAACCCTCCTGTGATCAGTTTGATTAGAAGGTTTAAAACCCAATGTTAGCAGTGAAATCTCATTAGAGCTGGATTCAGCTAATGCAGCTTCTGCTTTTCTAAGGCTCTGCATTAGTCACTGTCTCTAATTAGATATTAAGCATAAGTTTTCCATGTGCGTGAGTAAACTTGCTCACAAGGGAGGATATCATTTCTTCCTGGTCCTAATTTCCCTAATGTGGATGGCCTGTGGCTCTTATTCACAGAACCTGCGTGTCATCCTGGGATCGCATCTGGAATTGTCAGCTCCTGATCCCAGCCCTGGAAATGCCCATTATTTACAGACTCTGCAGGATCTTGTGGCGTTTGCAGCTCGTGGCATTTCCCGGCCTTCCCTCAGCCTGGCAGCTGGAGCTGCTGTGGGCAGCACGAGAGGCGAGGGGCTGCTGGGGCCGTGTGACACAGCTGAAACATGACTCAAGTAAACTGACCCTGCTCCCGGCCCCGGCAGCATGTGCTGCTGGAGAACGGGGCACTCGTGCAGCCTCAGCAGCGTATTTCATGCAAGAGTGGCATACCCTGGGGTTTCTTTAGAACTTCTGCTTGACGCCTGGTAGGTTGATTGTTGATCCAGGTATTTGGCACTGGAACACTGAAGCTCTTTAGCCTGATAACGAGCAGAGATCTGGAGGAGTAGGAGGAAGTTGGACTTTTCTGATAGTTATCAGGTTCAAGAGCTAAACTCAACCTGTTTGTGGTGACAGGGTAAATAAGGTCCCTTTTTAGGATTTGTGTCAGAGCCTGAATTAGTGTGGTTTGGTTTTTACTTAGGAATATCTGGCAAGTGTTGGAATGAGACCGTGGTTTCTAGAGAGAGGCAATTCCTGAAGTGCCTCTCAACAAAAGATTCGTTTGGCCAGATGGGAGCTGCAACTTCCTCCTGTTCTTGTGACAGTTACTAGTAAATTTGACTTGAAGAAGCCACACCAGGGAAATGCAGAAAAGTATTGCTCTAAAGAGCTTCACTGCTGTTTTAGTGCCTTTTGAACCACCCAGGTAGGCCATAAATCCTGTGTGTTGTCACTTCATACACACCGTAGCTAAGGGAGAAGGGTGATAACATCTGAAGTGTTTCTTAATGGCAGAAGTCTCTTGAAATGCATTGCATCACTTCATTAGCTAATAAAGGTCCTAAGAGGTGACTCAGACCCTTTCTTTGAGGTCCTGCTTGCTGTACCCCAGCTGGGCTGAAACAGGTGACTGAAATAGAATCTACTTTTTCCATCTTGGTCCTGAGTTCCTATAGAACACTTTGTCAGCAATGGCAGAGCTTTAAATGATAACACCTGGATAAAGACACTTTCTTGACTATCAAAAACATGAAATGTCCTGAGCTCTTACATGACTGACTTCCAGACAGACATATGCCTTTTTTATGGTAGATATTTGCTAAGCAGTCCATGTCCTTTGAAATATTCATTTGAAGTCAGGGGTGGGGAAATAAAAATGCCTTTTCTTGTCATATACCACTGTTTTGGTTTCTGCAGCAATCATTCCTGGAAATGCTGTTGGGAAGCCTTTCAGGGATTGAAGCTTCTAAACTGGGGTTCAGGCTTCTGATCATGATCACAAATAGCTGGAACACTGAAGTATATCCTAAAGAAGGAAGCTGGACTATAGAAAGTTGATTTGTCCATTTATGATGCACTACTTGGTAGAGGCTATGAGTGTTGAAGAGGAGGCTTAGTGTAGGGGTAGCTTGATATAATGCTAAAATTGCACTGCTTTTTAAATAATTTTTTAAGAAGACATTTTGGAGGCATGCAGCATTTTTTCTTAGTGCAAAAAGAAAGAAATCTTTAGGGATGAACGGCAGGGTTTAATGTAATACTCTGGTTCAGGTGGACTGGGAGTGTCCTGGCTGGATTCCATACTCCAGTGGTGTTGTCTCCTAGTTGGTCAAGCTTGTTTGTGATCTCATCTAGCTGGATGAAAAATGTTATGATTAAAGATAAAACAATCTTTGCTGGGTGGTCACAAAGTCTGTATGAAGAAATTGGTCCTATAACAGTAGTGAATCATGTCAGCTTTATGAGATGCAAACTAAAGGTTGCCCTGACCTTTTCTGATGATAAAAAGAATGTCCTTGTGCAGGCTGTGGAGTCAAAATCGAGCTGCTTAGGGGTCTCGGTGCTGACAGTCTGGTGAGGGTTGTACAAGGCCAGGCTGGAACGGGGCTTGGAGCAACCTGGAAGATGCCCCTGCCCATGGCAGGGGGTGGCACTGGATGGTCTTGGAGGTTCCTCCCAACTGAAACCACGCTGTCGTTCCATAACTCCCTGGAATTTGAGTTTCTGGCTGTAGCTTATGGATATGGAGAGGCAGATGAAGTAGCCAGAATGTGGTTTTGTTTGGTTTAGGTTTTTTTGACTCAAGACAGCTGGAAATGGTAGGTTTAACAAGCTTGCTGTAATATTAATTAAATTATAAAAGAAACTAAACTCACATCCTTTGTACACTTCTGGAATGTCAGGTGATGGCAAGTTAAACACTTGTCCTAAGTTTTCCTCTGGGAAATGAACTGTGCCTGTAGCTGGCTTGTTCAGAAATGCTGCAGTCTGTGAGTTAGTGCTGGTACTGATACAAGGTGAGCTGACCCCAAACTGATGCCTGGAATAAAGTCCCTTAGTTCAGTCTGGAAGCAGTTTTGCTGTGCTGAATAATCCTTATCCAACATAAGTACTCATCCTGGTAAATGGGTTCAGGCTGCACTAAAATCACCTGTTTGGGTTCTCCAGGAGCTCTGAGTATCCAGAAGGGAGCATCTCTTAAACCAGAAGGCTTAAAGATCAGTCCTGTGGGTTCTTTGTGCATGTAGCCTCTGCAGTTGGCTCTGTTTAGTCTCCCTGTCCCTTATCTCCCACACGGGCTGGAGCTAACTTTGTTTGGTGACCTTCAGTTTGTGCTGGTGCTTTGTGGTCTGTGTGGCCTCGGGGCCTCGGCTTCCATCAGAATCCCTGCTGGGACAGCTCCTGCCCTTCCAGGAGCCCCGCAGGGAGTTCAGGGTGTGCCTGGTGGGATGGGCACCAGTGCTGAAAACAAAGCATTGCGGGGTTTGTCAGCAGCTACTCCTGCTGTCCTTGATGAGTGTTTGAGCAATGCTGCTGTGTGTGACAACAGCCAAAGGCTTTCCCATCAGGAACTGAAAATATTGCTGTGCATGTCAAACTTATTATAAGGCTGGTGTTTTAGAAGGAGAAAGCATCTTATTGTCAGCACACAGTGACAGCACCGAGTACTCTGCTTTGGGAGGGAAGGCTGATTCAAATGAAGTGCCTGCTAGTAAAAGTATATTCCTTTTGCTCTGCTCTTCGAGTAGCTTTTACATATGAATACTCTAAGTTGAAGCTGAATTCCTGGCTTTTTTCCTCTGAGGAGGTAGTAAACAAAAGTTCTCTAAATTCTGAATTCAGAGAACTGTTTCTGGGCCAAGACAGTTGAATGTGGTAGCAGAATCCATCAAAGGAGATCACTGTCTGCTGCTAAAATCCTTTACAATCATTTTAACCAATTTTTTGACCTGTCTTAAAAAAGGAGGTGAGTGCCAGGAGCTTTCTTTGGGTCCACTGCCTGTGAGCAGAGGAACACCCACACTCACATCAGAGGAAGGTCTTTCAAGTGAAGACCTGAGCTGACCAATATGTTCATGTCAGCTCTGGATTGTCCCTCTGCAAAGCAGAGAACAGGCAGCTGAAACTCAGCTGAGCCACTGCAGTTTTAAGGTTTTGAGGTTTTAAGCAAGTCAAAACAAGTTTGGGGATGTGCAGCGTGGGTAGAGAGCACTTGGGAAGGAATAAGATGCAGCAGCTTTCCTGAGGATTCTGTAAAAGTTTCCCTGTGGTGGGTCACAGTAATTTCAATGTTACATTAAAGATGTGGCAAATGAAGTGCTGCTCCAATCTGCAGGAATCTGTATCCTAAAAGAGCAGTGGGAGAACATGAAATTGGTCCTGAACACGCTGCAATTAGTGGGATGACTGGCACAGTGAGTGCTGCAAGGGAGGGCTGTAAACTCCTCCCAGGGATGGTCAGGGAAGCAGAGGTGTGGGATAGGCCTGAGGGACAGGGAATGTTTGGACAGTCTGGAGCTTGATGAGGGTCACAATAAGGTTGTTTATGGGTAAGAATCAGGGGGAGGCCAACAAGGCAGATATCCTGGTGGGAGTCTCTTCTAGACCACCTGGCCCAGGATGAAGAGGCACCAGAATCCTCCTTAGGCAGCTGGGAGAAGTCTCACCATGGCTAGGCTTTGTTCTCATAGCGGTCCTCAACTTCCCACATGACTTCTGGAAATAAACCCAGCAGGGAGGTGATGAGTCCAGGAGGTTCCTGGGATGCGTGTTCCTATTGATAAGAACAGCTCTCGAGAGAAGGATCTGGAAGGATCTGAGTGGGAATAGTTGGCAGCATCTGGGGTAACAGTCAGCAGCGCAGAGATGGAGGCTCAGGGAGTGCTTGGGAGACGCTGGGATAGGAGCTGTGGGTGTGGGGTGTGACTGTGGAGGCAGGAATGTGGAGGCAGGAATGCTGTGGTGCTTGAGCAGTGTGGCAAGTGACCCTTCAGAGGCAAGATAGGTTTGAGGAGCTGAACTGAGCTGCCTCAGCCATGGCAGCAGAGCTGACCATCAGCTCTGAGCTGTGCTGATCACTCTGGCTGTGATGGGCATTGGCATTTCGCGCAGGAATGGGCAGCTACTGGACTGGCAGTCCCATTGGCCACCCACCTTGCTAAGTTAGAAGGGGCAGAGTGGCTTCTCAAGCAGTGCTGCAGGGTCTGACCCAAGCTCCTCGTGCAGCCCTGGTCCTGCTGGCCACACTGTTCCTGAAACAAGCCAGGAGCTGTTGGTGTTCATGGCCACCTGGTCAGTCTTAGTTGCTCCTTCCAGCTTGTGGGCAGTGAGGCCCTAACTCTGGGGTGGTGTCTGCTTCAGAGATCCCAAAGGGCTTTGAACCCCGGGGAACTTCCCTGGGCAGTGTCAGGGGAGAGATGCAGACTTTGCTGCTGTGATACCAAACCCTAATTAAACAACTGAATGCTTTGGGATCAACCCTAATTTTTCCAAATGTGCTTGACTGTCTGGTTCTATTACACATAATGGATGTAGTGAGCTTCATAATGGCCACTGTGGCTGATTCACCTTCTGCCAAACAGCCAAGGGAGAAATCTGTGGTAGCATTGAGAACTCTTGTTATGGGTCCTGGGTTGGCTGCAGGAGGTAGTTGGGAACTTGGCTCTCAAGCTGCTGCAGACTGAAGTGTTACAGGCAGTAAAACATCTGCCACTGGAGAGCCTCTCCAGTGCAGTGCTGTTTGCAGCAGTTCTGTCCCGGCTTGGAGTGGTGCTGAGTGTCTGCTGGAAACAGGTCGGATACTCTGGAGTTGCATTTGCCACTGCTGAACACGTTGGACACTGCAGCCTGGCAGGAAGCTGATCCGTCAGGTCCTTCCACTTTCCAGCCTTTAACACTCCTCAAGGAGTCACCCCATACCTGTGGGTTGGAGGCTTCCTTCACAAGAGTGATTTATTACTGCAAATGCTGGCCAGAGAGCAGCTTGCATCAGAGGAAGCCCTTCTGGATATTTCTAGCTCCCAGGTAACTGGGAGATCCTGACGTGTAGACCTTGGCTCCAGCAGAAGTAGGTGAATGGCTCTTTTGCTACTCTTGCCCTGGCTGTCCATCTGTTAAGCTGTGCAAAGCACTTTCCCGGGTAACTTTGCTCCCCTGGCTGCCTCAAGGCTTGAAAAACTATTTCAGTGATTGTAAGAAATGAGTTGTTTGACTTCACACAAGCTCCAGTACACACAGATTTAACATCCGTGACTTCTTGGCTGTAAAACCTTCAGTTGGAAGGCAAACGGTTAGGAAAAGCTTGTGATGTTTTACTATGTAAACCAGCTGTGTCAGATAAGCACTAAATTGAACTTTCTCTTTTTTCTTCCAGTCAGGTCAATTCAGTGAAGATATGATTCCTACTGTGGGCTTCAACATGAGGAAAGTTACAAAGGGTAATGTTACAATAAAGGTATGTTGCCATTGTTGACTGTTTTCTTTAGCTTCTAGTTTAAAATTTATGTGTTTGCTCTGTTTTGCTTCCAGCCTTGGGACAAATATAGAAAACTGAAGAGGCTCAGCTAAATCTGTCGAGTAGCTTAAGAAGACATTTATGTTTATTTATGGAGTTTCTGAAATGAGACTCTGTGTGTGATTCCCAGGTTCATGGACTAGTTACAGCACTGTTGTGATAATGCTGTCTGGCTTAGATCTGAGTGTTTGAGGCCCAGAGATGCTGCTTTACTGCTCATCAGTTTGCTTAAGGGAAGATTTACATCAAAGCAAAGCTTTAAGTGAATACATTTTATTTTCTTGTGTACCTCAGTGTGTAACCTTCATACACAGGAGTGTTCTTGCATCTGATGCAAGGTGCTCCAGTTTGCATCTCTGGCTGTTGGGCCCTAAGCTCTGAGCAGCTGTGCAAGGGATTATTCCTGTTGTAACACGGGTGAGGTCCAGCAGCTGCTTAAGGAGAAAGGAAAAACTGTTGTGATTTCTTGTCTTATCTTTGCCTGACATGTTTAAACACAGTGCATGGCTAAATTGTCTTTCTCCCCTTGCCTTAAGATTTGGGATATAGGAGGGCAGCCCCGATTCCGAAGCATGTGGGAGCGATATTGCAGAGGAGTTAATGCTATTGTGTAAGTGTTCTTCCTTCAGCTCTGCTTCCTTCACATGTGCTCCTCTTCTCCTGGAGCCTTTCTAACACTGCATGCCTGACTCTGTAGTTCTCCTTGTGATTCTGAACCTGTACAGCAACCACATTGACCTTTTTCACCTTTAAGTTCAGGGCTCAGGATGGGTTATTTCTTATCAGTGTGTGATCTGGAGTACTAACTCCTCCCTGTCTGGACTGGGTGGCAGTGCTGTCTAACTCAAAGCATCTTCCTTCTACTGTGCTCTTAGAGAATTTTTTTTAAAAGAACCAAATTCTTTGCTCAGAAGTCCTCGCTTTGTATAAAGCCTTGTTGAATGTTCTCAAACCTGGCAGTGTAAAGGAAAGAGTGGTGTTTCTGCAGGAGCTCAGTGGCACTGACCTAACCTGAAATTCTCTTTAAAGCTACATGGTAGATGCTGCAGATCGTGACAAAATAGAAGCCTCTCGAAATGAGCTGCACAATCTTCTAGATAAGCCCCAGTTACAAGGAATCCCTGTAAGTAACATCACCTCAAATAGCATTAAATGTCTCTGAGGAATGTGCATCACTTGAGCAACTCTGCAGTCTGCCTTGAAATCTTAATTGTCAGGCCCAACCTTACTGGTCAGTATAAGCATGAACAATACCTGCCTCCAGTGCCTAAAACTGTTCAGTGATCTTACTTCATTCAGTGCTCACAAAACATGATGAATGCAATTGAAACAGTAGTTTAGAGGATTCCACAGTGTGAGTTTGAGCTCTTGGCTAAAGGTTAACCACAGTGTAGTACAGAGGTGTAGAGTAAGTTTGGGGAATCTCAGATGACTGTGCTGCAAATGTTCTCAGATTTATCAGCTGATGTATTCTTGTGCTTGCTCTTTGCACAGAACAGTTTATTTGTACCCCTCTTTCCCTGGGACTAGGTCTTGATCTGGTTTAAAAGTGAATATCTCATTCCATTAGATTTAACAGGCAGATGCAGACTGCTCATGAGAGTCCCTTATGTTTGTTGGTTTTCTGGTTTTGGTTGGGGTTTTTGTCTGTTTGTTTGGGTTTTTTTAAGCAAAGCTACAACCATTTCCTTCTCTGGATTTCAGGTTCTAGTCCTTGGAAATAAGAGAGACCTTCCTAATGCTTTGGATGAGAAACAGCTTATTGAAAAGATGTAAGTCTAACCCTTTCTAAGAAACATTTCTCTTACTCAATAAATTCATGTACATAGGGTTGTTATTAGATCAGGAAGCTCGCATTCATGAGTGGAAAACCCAGCAACAGGAGGTAACTGAACATTGTACAGAACAAGTTGTGTGGGGAGGGGGAAGAGGAACAGTTCAGATTGTCAGAGTCCTTGTGTCAGTGAAATGTCTGCTGAAATGTTCTCTCTTTCCTAGGAACCTTGCTGCTATTCAGGACAGAGAAATCTGCTGCTACTCAATTTCTTGCAAAGAGAAAGATAATATAGGTAACTATTACCCTAAAATGCTGAGAATTATGAAGTGCTGTCAAAGGATGGATTGGGGAGATTTTAAGTTCTTAAACACAAGCTTCCTGTCTTCAGGAAACCAGGAACAAATCGAACACCAGAGTGTGAGTGCACTGGTTAAATTCCACATAACTCCTGATGGCAGTGAGGAAGCCTGACTGGTGTTAAAGTTGTAGGGGTTGTAGTTACCAAAACATGTCAGTCCCTGTGAAGTCTGCTCCTTTCTTCAGTTTGTTTGCAGGAAATAGCTGACTAGTCCATTAGCCTGACCTAAATGATTTTATACTTCTGTCGGGTGCTCTCACCTCTCCCTCACTTGGTGAGGATACCAAGTACGTGCAGCAAGTTTTTCCTCAAGTCATTCCCTTGAAATAATCACCTTCCCTTGCTGTCTTATCAGAGCAGTTTGTGTTGTGGCATCTGCCAGTCCTGTTCCCTGCAGCCAAAAAGTGCCTTTTTCTGGCACAGAACCAAATGCTTTAGAACTTGTGGGTTCAGAGGCAGAAACCATGTCCTGTGTAACACCTGGTATTTGCCATAAGCTCTGTAAGTAAACTGAGTCGTCTCAGCTGAGTGAAAACAGAGTTTAACAACACTTTCCATCCTTCTCCTGATGCCTTCCATGGCTGCCATGGGATTAACACTGGTGCATTGCCAGGGTAACAGGAGTTTACTGATGAGGAAACTTCAGGGTGATGCTCCCAGGATGAGCTCTAGAGGATACCAGGATGACTTTATATTAAGGAATCAGCTTCTTTCTAGGAAAACGAAATAGTCTGTGGAACAGTTGTGGTTTCCAAGAAGCCCCTGTCACCTGAGCATCAGTTAGAGGTTCAGACATGATGGATGGAAGCAGAGACTCCCTTCTCTGGAGATGCACGCAAGGCTCCCAGCACAGCTGAGCATCACTGAGGCTCTGGGGAAGGAGTTGCTGCAGGGAAGCCAGGGCCTTTCCCTTCCTTAGGAGAGCCTCTTCCAGGCAGGGAGGAGCATGATGCCTTGTACCACAGGGCTAAACTAGCTTTGCTCTCATCAGGTGAGGAGCTGCAGCCTGGCTGAACAGAGCAATGCTGGTCTAAAACTAATTATTGGAGCCATAGTGAGTGCCAGATGAAGGGATGTCTTTTTCCTAGAGGTGGCCAGAACTGAGGAACCAGGATGTGTGGGGCAGTGCCTGTCATTGTCACTTCAAGGATGCTGGGCAGGTACAGGATCAAAGCACAGACAGCAGGCATCCTAAAAAATCATTCTGTTCATCTGCCCTGGGCCATCCTCTAGAGAAGGGCTTGGATATTCCTGTCCTGTGTTTGGGGACACTGGAATACCAGAGCCTTGCCACTTATACCAAGATAGACACTTGAACATGGAACTTCTCTTCTCTCTCCCTGTAGATATCACGCTTCAGTGGCTTATTCAGCATTCAAAATCTAGAAGAAGCTGAAGTCTTCCTGGAATCTCCAGTACCAGTTGGCCATAATCTCAATTGTCCACTTCCCTCCATAATGAGATACTACCCAAAAATCCTGTATCAAGAATCTGCCTTTTCACAGTTCATTTCTCATGTGCACTGCTGAAGACTTGTATTCCTATTCTGTCACGAAACAACTAGAGTTGTCATGATAAAGTCAGCACAAATATTTATTTTACAACCATCTGTGGTGGGAGGGTTGTCGGGGGGGCTTTTTAAGAAAATATCTCTACCATGTTAACTACGATGGTACACTCTGTTCTGGTTTTTCAGGGCCAGGTTTTTATATGATTTTCAGCAAGTGTTTTATTTCTAGTGTTTAGTGGCTTGAAGATGCTGATGCTTGACAGCATTAAGATTCTGTAAGATGCCACATACAGTTGTTAGAAAACATTTAAGCGTGAGTTGTGGGATACTGATTGATCTCACAAATGCATGTGATGTGTGTATGTAAGCAGAGAAATGGAAGCTGTTTGCAGAGGGGAGCACAAGGCATAGATCAGCATCACTAATCTACAGCTGAGATCCTGTCACTTGAAAAAGAAAACTCTCTTGATGAATTAGGAAACTCATCTGGTTAAAATCATTCTGTTGCTTCTGTTTACCATTTATGTGGGGGATGGGAATGGACTGTTCTGTCAAACTTTCAAAAATTGGAGTATTCCAGCATGAAAACAAAATTGCTAGGAACATCAGGCTTTGTTCAAATACATTTTTCTCTCTCCAGATACTCGTGGTCTCTCTCTGAAACCAGAACATGCATTCTGAGCAGCTGCATGACACCCAAATTACTGATGCTCTTGTATCGAGGCAGTTGTTGGCCTTTAGCACAATCTGTGTGTAATTGTCAGTGTCTCTCCTGCTCCTGGAATGGCTGGGCACAGTTTCACCTGGTGCTATGGAATACCTGGGCTCTTGTGACAACTCCAGACCCGCCTGCTTTCTCGATGTACCCATGTGCAAAGCCTGTCAGATGCAATGAAACGTTCTGCTGTGTCAAAGCACAAGAGAGCCCATGAATTGATCCTGTCTCTTGACTAGCTCCTGCGGCTTAGGGAAGTGTGTATAAACTCCAGATTGTAACGTTTCTGTAGCTTTACTTTCTCCGTGACTTCAGCATATTTAAAGGGACAGCCTTGTTAAGACTGGTTTGTCCATCCAGCAGTGTCAGTGTAGCTACTCGTGCGTGCAGATCCATGGTGCAGCTGCTTGTGTTGCCTCACACTGTGTGTGATTCCTCACCTCCGTGTGGTTTGCATCCCGTGGGAGCCTTGGGCTGGGTTCAGTCCCTCAGTTCTGACAAGCCAGTGTTAACTCAGACTGCCACGGCCTTGCTGTCGTGTCCCAGCTCTGGCACTGTTGCACAGACACTACACGCTGCCTGCCTTCAGTCTGAAGTTGCATTTTAACTTTCTGTCCCCTTTCAGTTCTCTGAAGCATGATTTCAATTAATCCATACTCTGGTGCTGTAGAGGAGAGGGTGTATTACCTTGCTACTGTAGTCCCGAGTTCGCCAGAACTGCTACAGTTACTTTTATTTAGCAAACTTGCTTGTGCCTATAATAAGGAAACTAAACTAGAATGTGTGAATCTTTGTGGGGGACCAGGTCACTGTTTAGTTAACTGGCCTATAGCTAAACTCGATGTGTTTGGTGTTTATCTACTTCACTGCTTTCAGCGTTTATGGCATCCAAACACTACCAGTTGTTAACCTGTGCATTACTCTCTGCATGTGAACAACTTATACAATTACTGAACTTTGTAAATACGTGAATTTTTTTTATTTAGGTGGATGCATATGTTGGTTTACTGCTCTTCAGCTTTATTCAATAAACTTATGTTTTGAGGGTTGTATTGACACTTAACTGCCTGACTTGAGTTGATGTGGCTGAGCTCATGGAAAAACATGATGGGATGTCTGTCTCCTCTGCCAGAGATTACAGTGGGGGAAGGAGGATTGGTTTGATCTGATTTATATTTTGTGGTTCAACTATTCCAGTGAAATGCTCACAAAACTATATTTGAGGCCTGGGGCTTGCTCACCTTACCTGAGCAAGCTCAGATAGTCAGTCTGAGCAGATTTCAGGGCTTTTTTGTGTGTGTGAAAAGCACTGGTCAGTGAAGGGTCTGAAGTAGGGGCAGCCTTCTGCAGCTCTGTTTTCAGGAGAGAAATGCATGTCTGCAAGCTTGGTTCTTGTGTCAAGCCTAGAGTAAAACCTTTGTTTTCCTAGCACAAGTGTCAGATCTTGCAGTGCCTGATCCTTCACTGCCAGTTGAAGCAGAAGGATTCTTATCTCAGTGGAAAGTGAGGCTTTTGTTGACTGAAGTCTTGAAACAAAATCTTTGCTGTGAATTTAATCTGAAATTTCACTGACTGTTCTTCCCAAAGGTTTTTGTCGCATCAATTTCTCTGAGGACACTGATTAAATTGTAGGACTGTCTGTCAGCATCTTCCAATTAATGGTAACAAATTGGATGTCTTGTTTCAGGCTTGTCTCCATGTAAGCTTTCAAACTTGCTGAGCTGTATCAGGTTAGTTTTTAGTCCTGGGTGCAGGTCTTCGAGCATCCTTCACGTGTAACTCAGCTGGTGGGAAGGACTAGTAAACTGTTAAAGTTCATGTGCATATTTCTTTGGGAGTTCCTGCATGCAAAACCAGCTCCCTGCAGTTCATAGTCAAAGTAAGATGCCTCTGGACACAAATCTGAGACCAGTGTTAGTGCACTGAGCCTTGCCAGCCTGGCTGGTGTGATACCTGTACCAATCATAAATCAGCTGTGGTGTGAACTGGCCCACAGCTCTTTGCTTGATGTGTGTCCTGGTTTGAGACAACAGCTTGTCCATCGACCAAGTTTCAACCCACTACAGCGTGGTATTTCAGTCACAGTTTCTGTTTCTATGTGTAAATAGCAGGCAGAGACCCAGGGCCCCCTATGACGTGTGTGCTCTAAAAGGTACATTTGCAATACTCCCCAAAATGCCCCCAGCTGTTCCACAGCTGTTCTGGTACTGCTCTGCCAAATGCTCTTGGTTACTGCTGGAGCAGGAAGGAGACCTCAGAGTGGCTGTTTGATTCCAGGGTTGCACTTGTTCTGTTTCTGGGCTCCAGTAACTTGCCAGATACCTTTCCTTTGAAACAAGGGAAGTGTAGGAAGTGTTTCCTTTTCGACACCTTCCAGCCTTGGACTGAAAACAATACTCATCTGGCACATTATGTCTAAGGTTAAATCTTTTCTGTCCTAAGAAAGGTGTGGAGCCCAGGACAGGCATTAGCAGTGGTGTTTGCTGAGCTTGGATGCTGTAGCTGTGTTCTAGAAATGTAATCTCGCCGTGATTACTTGTCTCAGGCTCTGTAGTGAGCATGGACTGTAAAAAGAGGCTGATTAAATTTCCCATTCTCTTAACAAAAGTTGCTTTTGGGGATGCATTTTAGTTTCATAAATTAGTGCACTTGACATCAATAGCCATAGTCCTGAAACTCTCCTCTGATGCAGGTCTTGACTGTTGGCATATTAAGAAGAGCAGCTCTTGAGAAAAGGCAGATAGTGAGCCAGAGAGAACTCGTGATGGTGAATACATGAAGTTAGAGAGCAGTCCTACCTTTGTGACCTCATGGGGTTGGTCATTGTGTGCTGTCCTGGGGTTTGAAATCAGCTCTCAGTCCTTGGTGGTGGCTCTGTTCAGTGCAAGTGCTCCTGGAGCAGCAGGGATGAGATGAGGACTGTCTGTGCTTGCCCCCACAGCTCTGGCTGCGTGAGAGTTTTCCTTGGAGCGTCCATGTCCTCCCAGCTTCGGTGTGGATGGTGGTTCCTTAAAGTGCAATTACAGAGCAGGGGAGTTCTCATCACCCAGGGACAGCTGAGGGGCTGGGCAGCTGCACAGAGCAGGTCTGTCCCACCTCTTGGCAACAGGAAAGATGCACAAATGTGGAGCTGTTCCATGATCCATGGAACAATAATCCAGTTTCTCAGTGATTTACCTTTTCTCTTTGCATCTTGATGGAAACAGGTTGGAAAGATTTTGGGTGCTGACATATCAAACTGCGTAATCTTCACTTTCTGGTAGAAGAAAAGGCCAAAGGAAATGCCTTAAACAGTCTCTCCGTTGAATCTAGGAATGTTGTGCAGGGATCTGTAATAACCTGAGGTATGGCTTAGCAGGATTATCAAGCTTTTAACTTCCCTGAGGTTTCCTTTGTCGTCGCCGTGGCTGTGCAGTGGCACGTCCTGGTTTGCTTTGTGCAGGAACTGTGCTCCCCCAGCATGCCCAGCTCTGCTCCCCTGCCTTGCTCCTGCACTGACCCTGACGAGTGTGGATTCCAAAAAGGGGTGGAAAGCAGGATATTTAAAGCTGTGTTTCTAAGCTGACATGGACAGTGAATCGTGTTAAAGGAGAAGCAATGTGTGAGTGCCTGAGCTTCAGGGCTTTAGTTCCCAAAAAGTGAGTGTAGAGCAACTTGTCTCACCAGCCCACAACCCTTCAGAGAGTGCTCTGCTGCTTCAGGGCTGCAGATGTTGAGGTGTGTCTTGGTGAAACACAGGAGTTTCTCTTACGTGTCACTCCAGTGGCAAACACAGAATGGCACTCAGAGGGGCTTTGCACATACTCTTTAAAAGGAGAAGTGAAATACTTGGTGTTTTTATTTCCCTCCCCGTGGAAGGTGGGTAAGTAGACCTTTGTGCCAGGATTAGTGCCTTTTAATTACGACATGACAGGTTTTATTCTGTTAAAGGCAACATCTATCATTGTGATAATTTTGAAGTGCTTCAATAAAGTGTTGTTGGAAACCATTTTTTTTTTGCATACTCATCTGTAGTAGGACAGCTGCTTTGATTATTGTTAGAAATATCTAAGAACCCTCATTACCTAATTGTGGGAGACATCTGGGTAGCTGTAACTACATAACTTCATCTGGAGAGTGACTGTAAACCTTGTGCTCAGTGGGGGCAACTTGGAGAGGCCAGGCTGTGAAATTCCTGTGTCTGATTATTTTTGCTCTGCTACTGGAAGCATTGGTTGGTCTCATTTGTGTTTCTCTCTGAAAATACTCATTGGGTTGAAGTTCCTGAACCATATTATTCAACAAACAAAGCAAATACATCAGTAGAGAAAGAAAATGTTGTGATGTGTGAAATTTAAAGCTGAACTTGATTCTCACAAGAGTCTCAAGAGTAAGTAAACTGTTAAGGTGCTTTTGTGTAATTGTGTTAACTTGGGTATGGATACTTCAGCCTTTGCAACAAGGAGGAATTTTCCTCATTTTTTAGAGTCAATAATGAATCCCCTTCTTGGTTTGAATAACATTTAAAGGATCCATGAATTCTGCGGACTGAGGAAGGGAACTGATTGACCAGGCTAGAGGATTTTGCCAAAAAGTCGGCATACAGAAGTCTGGATGGACCAGTGAGTTGTGATACTTGTTTTGGTTTGCATTTATTCATTCTAATGTTTTTGTTACAATAATTGGAGAACAAAGATCTGACTTCCAAACAACTCTAAAATACAGGCTGAAGACAGATCATTATTGTCTGGTTGTCTGTCTATGCATAATAAGTCCTTTATTTTTTCCCCTGTGTGGGCATTTCTGATATTCTGTCCCATTTCCTTGTAACAAATCAGGCACTTTGGTAAAAGGATGCAACACCAGAGTGAACAGGGCAGCTCAGATCAGTGACGAGTGCCCCGTTCACAGCCAGTTACTCAGATGCTGTTGAGGCTGCTCGGGTAGCTCATGCTGGGCCTCCTCTTTACATCCCCCAGCTGTGGCTTCTTTCTGTTCTTTTGCTTATCTTCAAGGGGTTTGGTTTTACCAGCACTGCTGGAGTGTGTTCACTTTCACACCTACACCTGGCATCTGTCAGCTCTTCTCTTGCTGCAGCTCTCGGAGCTGCTCCGCTCTGCCCGAGCCCGTCACACCTGCTGCTCAGCTTGCCACGCTGTTGTCCCGTCCCTTCTGGCGCTGTGCCATGGAAATCCCTGTGTCCATCTCCTCCACGATCCTGGCCCGGGAGCGCGGCTTGGCTTCTCTCTCCCTCGGCAATTCCCTGGTGCACGGGGAACGCCGCTCCTGCCCTGGCCGGGGGTTCCGTGGGCCCAGGGCAGGCCCGAGAGCCTCCTGGTGCCTGGGCTGCAGGAGCTGCGGGTCACGCGTGTCACAGAATCCCAGGATCTCTGAGGCTGGAAAAGGCCTCCAGGATCATCGAGTCGAACCTGTGCCCGATCCCACCTTGTCCCCAGCCCAGAGCTCTGAGTGCCACGTCCAGGCCTTCCCTGGGCACCTCCAGGGATGGGGACTCCAACCCTCCCTGGGCAGCCCCTGCCAAGGCCCGACCTCCCTTTCCATGGAGGAATTCCTCCTGCTGTCCAGCCGCTGTCACCGGCACCCCGGGGCGTTTCCAAGCTCTCCAGCCGCTCTGCCCCAGGCCGGAGGTGGTTGTGACCGCAGGGCAGGGCCCGGTACGGGCGCGGGGCCCATCGGCCCGGCCCTGTGCGGGGGGGCCGCGCCGCTGTCCGGCCCCGCCCCGACCCCGTGAGCCGTGCCACGACAGTCGCGCGCCGCCACGCCCCTTTAACGCCACCGGGCGCTGCCCTTGAGTGACACTCCGCGCGCCCTATTGCCGGCTGCCGCTCCCGCTTCCGCTCCGGCTCCACCAATAGCAGCACGGCGGGGGCGGGCCTTGCTCCGCTCCTAACCCGTGTTTCCCTTCCGCTCTTAAAGGGGCCGCGGCGCGGCGCGGGCGGTGCCGCTGCGCTATGCGCGGGCGGCCATGCGATGGCGGTCGGTGGTGCTGGGGCTGCTGCTGCTGCGGCTCGGGCTGCAGGCGCTGCTAGCGNGAGCTCGACCCGCTGCACTGCCGCGGCCGCGGGCCCGACCGCCGCGACCCGTGAGTGCGGCCGGGGCGCGATTCCTCCTGCTGTCGGGGTGCGCGGGGCTGCGGGGTGGGCACGGGCACGGGGCTGGCATCGCGCCGGGTGTGTCTCCCGGGGTCAGGCTGGGCCCAGCCTCCTCCCAGCGCTGCCCAGCCACAGCAGAGTTGGTAATGGGCATAAGCTAAAATACAAGAAGTTCTACCTCTGTGTGAGTCACGGGATGGTTTGGGGAAGGGACCTTAAAGCCCATCCAGTGCCATTCTCTTCCGCGGGCAGGGACACCTTCCACTATCTCAGGGTGCTCCAACCCTATCCAGCCTGGCCTTGGGCACTGCCAGGGATCCAGGGACAGCCACAGCTGCTCTGGGCACCCTGTGCCAGGGCCTCCCCACCCTCACAGGGAAGAACTCCCTGCTGATAACCAGTGTAAACCTACTTCCCTTAAGTTTTAAGCCAGTTCCTTTTGTCCTGTCACTCCAGTGCCCCTCTGTACTTCTTGTAGTCTCCCTTCAAGTACTGGAATGAACTTCTTTCCATGGTGGGGCAGAGCCATGGAACAGCTCCCCAAGCAGGCGTGGAGCCTCCCCCTTTGGAGACATCCCAAACCCACCTGGACACGTTCCTGTGTCACCTGCTCCAGGTGGCCCTGCCTGGGCAGGGGGTTGGACTGGATGATCTGCACAGATCTCTTCCAACCCTAACAATTCTGTGATTCTGCTCTTCCAGCTCCAACCTGAACATCAATGATGTGCTGGGGAACTACTCCCTGACGCTGATCGATGCGCTGGACACGCTGGCGGTGAGTCCTTGTGGTGGGGACACTGCCCTGGTCACCCTGGGACGTGCCCTGCTCACCCCAGGACCTGCCTGAGCTGGGGGTGCTCCCCAAGGCTTGGCAAGGTGGTGCTAACAGCTGGATCATGAGCTAAAACAGCTGGATCATGAGCTAACAGCTGGATCACAAACCAGCAGTGTCACACAGGGGTGGGAGAATGAGAGTAGTTGGAGATGTCAGCAGAGCTTTCCAGAAGAGACAGAGGAAAGTTTAGAGCTCTTTCCCAAGGTTCAGACGAGATCTCTTTTGGGATATGCCGTCAGTCTGGTGCTCAGGATGGGTGGATTTGGACTGGGACTGCTGTGAGTTGCTGAGAGGTCCATCAGGAGGAGGGCTCACTGTGTACACAATAACTGGAAGAGCTCTGGTTGTTTCACTTGGCAGAGAGGGCCTGACTGACACATGGATCTGTGTGAAGAGTGGTGAAAGGAGGGAGGGGAAAACCTGTAAAGCTGCTTCTCCCCTGCATTTCTGATAAAACTGGAGGGTACTGTGAGGAGCAGCTCAGATTTCTGTTGGTACCAGGGAATGGGGTCATGAGGAAGAGCCCCCTCCTTGGGCATACCCAGAGACCCCAGCAGGTTTCATTATTGTCACCTGTGCAGCTGGGGCAGGTTTTGTGCCTTCTGGAGTGTCGGGGCTCACTGTGTGTCTCCTCTGGTGCTTTGTGCACTTTGGGATCTCAAACCCTTCCCATTCTGTCCTGGGACTGCAGCAGTGGTGAGGAGCTGCTTGAGCAGGGCAGCTCTGAGCAGAACTGAAAGCAGAAGTGAGGGGAAGGTTGGGTTTCACTGAAAGAGAAGTTTGGGATCTGTGCTGCGAGGCTGCTAACGGTGCCTTCCTGTCCACCACTGCAATGCATAACTTCTTTTCTCAAATATAAAGGTTTTAGTTGCTGAAGTATCTTGTGTTTGAGAAGCTGCTGCATGGGGGAAGCCTGTTCTGCTCCTCATTGCTCAGATCAAACACTTGATGCTTCCCCACTGGGTCTGGGTAATGGGGAGAGCTGGCACCTGGTGCTTTGGGTAAAAATCTGGATATGGTCCCTGTAAACCAAGCATTTTCATGACCTCAGGCAAGCAGGAATCTGTGTTTTCCTTCCACACTGCTGCTCCCTTAAAGCTCAGGCTGAATTTACGTCTGTGGATGCAGTGGAAATCCCTTCCAAGGTTAGACCTGTAGGGAGCAGGCACAAGGGAACTCCTGGATGTGCAGTGTTGGGTCAGGAACCTGGAAGGGTGGACACACCTTTGGTCAAATAAACATCAAATCAGACTTCATTGTTCTGCAAGTCGTGTTATGCTTTAAGCTAAACTTAACTCTTGAACTGATAGTTCAGGCAGTTTGAACACTCAGTGTGTTAAATCTGACTGCTGGTCTAAGACGTGACCTTGCCACTCTCTTCCCCAACCCTCTTCTGAAGCAACAATCATACAAAATAGGTTTGTTTTTCTGTAAAAGGTAATGGGAAACTCTTCAGAATTCCAGAAGGCAGTGAAGTTGGTGATTGACACAGTTTCATTTGACAAAGACTCAACAGTCCAAGTTTTCGAGGCGACAATCAGGTATGTGGTGCTGAGTTTGTGTCTTTAAAGCAGTAACAAGGTTAAAGACCTGGTGTGTGTAATTCAAAGTGAAATCATTGAGTAGGAGGTCTTTGGCAGGCTTTATTCCATAATTGTTCCTCAAGTAAGCTGTTTCTTAGTCTTCTATGAAAATATTCCATCCTTTCCTACTGGAAACAGTTCTAATCAGTCCCGTGTGCCCTGGAGCAGTGGGACAGTGGTTGTCTCTGTGCTCGCAGACTCTGCTTTTTTGTTGTTGCTCTTGCAGCAGAGACTCAGATCTGTGCACAGCAAACAATCTCAGGACAGCTTTTCCCTGGTTTGTTTTTGTTTCGTGGACTCCTGCTCACTTTCACTTTCGTTTTAGATGCAGAACAGACCCATCTGATTTGGAAACGGGTTTAGATACTGTCTGATTTTAAAGGGTTTCATTTTCTGAGTGTCTCAAACAGTGTTTATTCCTGCTTCACTTGGCTAGGCTTTCTTTTTTCTGAGTACCAAGTGTATGTAACACCCTTCCTGCCACTTGCAGGGACAAGGAGGTGTTCACTCCTAAACAGACTCGTTACAAGAACTCCTGGCTTGGGTAAATTTTGCAGAACCAGGTTTTGGGATACTGTGACTGACAACAGCATGACTTCTACATGTTTTCACTGCTGGTGGGGGAAAACCAGATCATTTTCTGTAGTGCCTGTAAGGACCACGAAGTAATAATTCTGTCAGACATGATACCACTAAGGTGTTTAGGTGAAGAATGAGGTTCAGAACAGACTGAAAATCTGAATTTTCCTTTTCCCACAGGGTTTTGGGAAGCCTGCTGTCTGCCCACATCATAATCACGGACACCAAGCAGCCCTTTGGTGACATGACCATTAAGGATTATGACAATGAGCTGCTGCATTTGGCTCATGACCTGGCAGTGAGGCTGCTGCCAGCCTTTGAGAACACCAAAACTGGCATTCCCTACCCTCGGGTGAGTGGACACAGCAGCCCTGGGGGGGAAATAGGCTCAAAGCAGTTTTTCACCTGTCCTACAATTTAAATTTTGGGCCCTTTTACGTGCACTTGGGGTATTGAGCCTGCTCTATGTTATTTTAAAATGACACAGGGGAAACTGCCCGAAGTTTTGGTGACGTGGGCAATACAGAAGTTGTTCCTTCTGTCTAGTAAATGTTTTCCCTGGGCTGATTTTTCACTGTGTTTATTGTTCCCTGTGGGTCAGGAGTCGTTTGGTTCTGTGCTGTTTGGCTGGAGCATTCCCTGCCCCGTGTCACACGGCAGCAAACAATACTGGCATTAACAAGAAATACTGTAAAGGCAAACAGCTGAGGAAAGTGACTTTACTGGTGACTTGCTACTAAAACAATTGTATTAGAATAAAACTCTTCTGAAATATTTATCATACTGGGCTTGGAATTTATAATTTTCCTGAATACTGCTCAGTGGGTACTCAATACTTTGGGATTCCTGGATGCTGCAGCCTCTTGTTTTAAGCAGATGTAGTTGGCAAGGAGAAGTCACTTCTACTGGAGCAACCCTAAACTGCAAAACTATAATTAGCTCTTGCCTGGCTGCTCTTAATTTCTAGAGACAGCAGCACTGCTTTTCCTCCAGACCTGTCAGGCTGTAGAAACATGAATTTTCACTTCTGTTCAGGGCCTGGTGAAGCAGCTGAGGGTGGTGTAACTTCCCTTCAGCACTGTGTTCTGTGGGGAAGGGGAGGAGCATCCACTGAGGAGGCTCTTGGCTTCAAGAGCACAAACTGAGGGGCACAAAAGAAGGAAAAGCCTGAATGTTTAGTGGAAAGCATGAAAAAGTGGAGTGAAGTTTGCAAGGGTTAGCAAGAGAGAAATGAGGATGGCCCACTTTAAGCGTGATGCTGTAAAGCTGGAAGAAGAATTTCAGGAATTCTCCAGGAAAGCTTTCCAAGCAGCACTGGGCTGGTTTTGTGTCTCTGGGCACATCCCGTGCTGCACATTGTGCAAAAACCACCCAGCAAACAATCTCATAAGTGTGAGGGTGCAGCTGTGAGCACAGCTGGCTGAGGGCCAGCCTGCCTGTCCCCGTTGGCACTGTCCCTGTTCACAGGTGAACCTGAAGAAGGGGGTTCCTCCAGACAGCCACAATGAAACCTGCACAGCAGGAGCTGGATCCTTGCTGGTGGAGTTTGGGATCCTCAGCAGGCTGCTTGGTGATTCCACGTTCGAATGGGTGGCCAGGAGAGCTGTGAAAGCCCTGTGGAGCCTCAGGAGCAATAACACTGGACTGCTGGGTAATGTCTGGGTGCTGCTGTGCCCACTGGCTGCTCGTTCAGCCTGCCTCAGGCTGTGCCATCAGCCTGCAGTTCCTTCACACGTCCTAAACTTTGTCTTTCTGCTCCGTCTGTAGCTGTTCAGTCACGTCCTCCTCGTGCACCCAGGGGCTGTGTTGAACAAGTGGCACTGTGGGGTTCTGTAAGGAAAATGGAGCCTCTGAGTGACTCCTTAGGGCACAGGTTTTCAAATCGAATTTTTCACAAAACTGGGAAATGAAATAAGGCCCTGATTTGTGTCCCCATTAATATAATTCAGATTGGCAGATGACTGAAAGTACTTAAAATAACTGCATGTGTGTGGGTGTTCCTCAGATGAATCCACCACGGTAACTCTTTATCTGATGTTAATCTTTGATTCTTCCTCCTTGGGAATTTCTGAATGTGTAATATTCCTCAGTCTTGACTGGATTGTTTTCCTCTGATGTACTCAGCAACCTCCGACTAAACTTCTTGTTTGTTCTGAAAGGAAATGTTGTGAATATCCAGACTGGTCACTGGGTTGGAAAGCAGAGCGGACTGGGAGCAGGGTCAGATTCCTTCTATGAGTACCTGCTGAAGTCTTACATCCTCTTTGGGGAAAAGGAAGACCTGGAGATGTTCAACGCTGCCTATCAGAACATTCAGAACCACTTGAGGAGAGGGTATGTGATTTGTGTCAGCATCAATTCCCAGAGCAGTGAATCCTCCAGCAAGATCTGAAGCACTGCTTGTAGTGCTTTGTGTCATGCCCCAGAAAATCTGTTCTCCTTTTTACTTCAAGAAGCAAAATCTCATTTCCATGGTAGCCTCCTCACTCCTCAGCAACTGATGGGGTGCCGAGAAGCCAAACTGGTTCCTCTCCCATTTATAAATGTTAAGGCTGAGAAAAGTCTGGCACTGCAAAGGAAATGTATTAGATTGGCTGCTTTGTTCTTCTGAAGGCCTGATCATGCCTAGCAGGACGTTTTGGTAGGGATTCTGCTGGCAGAGCTCTTAGATAGCATACATCCCTTTACGAATTAACTTCTCTGAGAGCATGACTGATGTTCTGCTTCCTTTCAAAACGAGCCCAGCACAGCAAAGCAGTGGCTGCTTTGCTGGTGGCAGTGCTCTCCTGAAGCAGAGGCATTTCCATGTTGCTGTTGTTCCCTGGCAGGCGAGAGGCCTGCAATGAAGGAGAGGGTGACCCTCCCCTGTACGTGAACGTGAACATGTACACGGGCCAGCTGATGAACACCTGGATCGACTCTCTGCAGGCCTTCTTCCCCGGGCTGCAGGTAAGCTTTCCTTCTGGTGGAGGCCAGCTAGAAAGGCTCATCCTGATGCTGGGCTGGGAAGGAGTCTGAGCAGTTCTGAGCTGAGCTCCCACCTGTGGGTTTGCTCTGATAAGGGTTCAGTTCAGCTCTGCATTAACACACAAGGTGGGGAGGCCTGGCCAGCTCTCTGCTAGATCTGAGAGCTTCCCTCTTTTAACCTCAGATTTGTATTCTGTGCTGTGAGGCTGAGCTCTGCTGAAGCTTTTGCTGCAAAGAATGAATACATTAGTACTTTCTTGGGGGGTTATTTCTGTGTGTTTTATGAGGGGAGATGTGTCTGGGAAAACATAATAAAGATGCTCTCACACCTGCTAGGTTCAGCAGAAAGGAGGGAAAAGAGCAACTTTATTTACATATGTCACATCTTATAGAATTCTCAGCTCCACAAGGGATTGGAGAACATGTCACTTCCTTCTCAATCCCACTGGAGAAAAAAGATGCTCATCAAAGTTCTTTTATCACAAAAGGAATGAAAACCAGAAAATACCGTTAAGTAAACATTGGCCATTATTTACATGAAACTGTGTGAGAAAGAATTCTGACTCTAAGGTTAAAACAGAAGGCTTTAGCAAAAATCCAGGGCAACAGGGAGAGTTGTGTTAGATGCCACGTTCTCATCTTGGCTGGCTTGCAGCATTAAGTGTGCGTGTCTCTGGCTGCTCCTGTGCCCAGGTGCTGATAGGAGATGTGGAAGATGCCATCTGCCTCCATGCCTTCTATTATGCCATATGGAAACGCTATGGGGCTCTCCCAGAGAGGTACAACTGGCAGCTGCAGGCCCCAGATGTTCCCTTCTATCCGCTGAGGCCGGAGCTGGTGGAGTCCACATATCTCCTCTATCAGGTACTTGACTTCCCTGAGTCACAGACCACGGCTTGGCCAAAATGGTTTTGTTCAGAAAGTCACTTTTCCCCCCCTGACCTCCAGCCAGCTGAAGTTTGGCAGCCCTGGAGCTGCCTGCTGGCCTGTGGAGGTGTCTGGGCAGGCACTGTGGTGTTGTGCAATGTTGTTGCTCTGGTTCAAAAAAAAAGCCTTTTGCTTCAAAAAAAGCCTTTTTTATAAGGCAGGCAAAACCAACACTAAACAACCTTTTCTAAAAGCTGCAGGCAGATTTTTGCAAGGCAGAGAGTTGTGACTGCTTGACCAAAATTGTTGTAGTAAAATATAACAGCTTTCCTTGCAATGCTGTCCAGGCACAGATAGAATAAACTAAAATAAGTGCCTGCCTACAAGGAAGGTGTCAGAGAGTTTGGATTTACTGCAGGTTTTACTGGGATTTGCACTAAAGCAAATGTGAGAAGCTTGCACAGGCTAATCCAAGTCATGCTCCTGTAAAGATAAGTTTGCTGTGATACACAAGACTCTGGTACCAATAGGCCTTTGTTGTGTTATTTTTACAGGATTTCAAAATTGCTGACTCTAACTCTTGTCTGTCTTCCTTATTTAGGCCACAAAGAACCCGTTTTACCTTCATGTGGGAATGGATATTCTGCAGAGTTTGGAAAAATATACAAAAGCAAAGTCAGTCTTCAATGTTTTTTTCTTCTCTCAGTGCTATATACCTACATTTTATTATACAAATAATATATAGAATCCAGTCTGCCACATGTAGGTAAACCAGAAAACCCAACCCTCCTTGAAAGCCACAAGTGATGATTTACTTACTGAGCACTTCCTTCTTTCCCATCTGAAAATGAAATTACAGTCCAGGGGCAACTTTATACCTTCAGAATTTTGTAACTGCCTTTCAAAGTATATTATTGATGATCAGCTGCTAGAAACTGCTGAAAATAGTAGTTGGGATTTTTCCTAGGGGTGCTGCATTTCTCACCTCGTGGTGTTCAGCTGAACTGAGGGATGGCCCCAAGCTGTTGCATTTCAGCTTCCAGTTCAAGACAGCAGCAGTGAATCCTGACTTTAATACTTATTAGCTGAATTTCTTGCAAGACTCAGGGGGAAGACAGTGAATTTTTATTGCTCGTTATTAACTGACTCATTTTGTAACAATTGTGTGATGGTTGGCCAGGTAGGTCCAACATTGCAGCTGAGTGGGGTTCAGGTGATCACAGACCCCTCAGGACCCCAGACCCAATAAGCAGAGAGTGCTTGCACAACACAGTTGTTCCCTTGAGCTTCACCCCTGGCAGCTGGAATGGTCTGGAGTAAAGGAATATCTGGGGAGCCCTTTGGCAGCAGGACAGCTGGGAGTTAAACCCAAACCACTGCTCCCTGTTGCAGGTGTGGCTATGCCACGTTGCACCACGTGGTGGAGAAGACCAAGGAGGATCGGATGGAGAGCTTTTTTCTCAGTGAAACCTGTAAATATTTGTACCTGGTACGTGTGTGTTCCTCCTTGCCAAGACACTGTGCACAGACATGCTAGAGTGAGGAGGTGGGAGGTTATTGATTATTAATTATTAATTAAACTGTGTTGGGTTGGGGGTGGGACATCATTAACTACAACCTGCTGGGCTCTGGGGGTTGTGTGTAGGAGTGATTCAGGCTGAGCTCCTCTGCTGTGCCCTCAGCCCAGTCCCTGAGGTGGGGCAGCTGCCCAGCTGTGCTTCCTGAACCTGGAGAGCTGGGAAGGAGAGGGGACAGGGCTGCAGGAAGCTGCTGCTCAGCCCTGAGCTGATTGCTGCTTGTAGCCCTCCTGCCTGGAGCAGCCTCTGCTTCCTCCCCGCTGGGCTCTGGCACTGCCAGGAGAAAGCATTTGGGCTGACATTGCCTAAGCCCCTGTTCTCAGTCTCCTTTAGTGCAGAAAACCAAATAACTCCGTGGCTGAGTGGATGCCAGCCTAGAAATGCCTCACAGAGCAGCTTAGAAAAATAAGGGCACTTCAAGTTGTGTCAGAAGTTTTCCTTCTGCTCCCCTCTTTGAACTGCTCAGATCAATCCCGTGCTATAAGACTATTTATTTCCATTTGCTCCAGCGTTATTTAGCACTAAAAAGTATTTTTGTGTGACCCTTTGAAGCGTGAGTACCTGTTTCCAGCTCCTCGTGGCTGGGAGATGGAGGATGCTGCACACCTACAACGACTGTCTCTCCCATCTCTCCTGCAGTTGTTTGATGAAGAGAATCCAGTGCACAAATCTGGGAATAAGTTCATGTTTACTACTGAGGGCCACATCGTGTCTGTGGACGGGCGCTTCCGGAGCTCGCTGTGGGAGGACATCCTCCCTGGGGAGGAGGACAGCGCCCACAAAGCCAAACCCACCGAGCTGAAGGCAGCCAACTTCAGCTCCAACGTAAGGAATGCCCAGGAATTCCCTGCCTCGGGGAGGGAGGAGGGACAGGCAGGACTCAAAGAGCCCTTTGGAAGTGGTGCTGTAGAGTATTTCCTTCAGGAATGTTAAGTATCTGAGAAGCTCCCCTGAGAAGCACTTGCAGCAGCAGCAAAAAAAGGGGTCATGTGAGGGGTTATGGGGAAGGTGAAACCTGTCCCCTCTCAAGTATTTTGCACCAATTTTTTGGGTCTTCGTTAATTTACTTCCAATTATTTTTCCTTTCCCCTTTTCTTTGCCTTTAAAACTCTCCAGCACTGCTGTCAGGGGGAAAGGGAGAAGCAGAGGGTTATTTAAACCAAGCTTTGTCTTCTCAGAGGGTTTTGGGGGTGTAAAGGGGACCTTTCTTAGCAAGGCCTCAGCTGAGCCCAGCGCTGTGTCTCCAGTGCCCATCACCACCCAGAACAGATCTGGTTCTAATCACAGAATCACAGAATGGTTTGAGTTGAAAGGACTTTAAAAATCATCTCAATCCACCCCGTGGGCTGGGACACCTCCCACTAGAGCAGTTACAGAACAATGTTTTCAAACCTCTGCTGGGAGGTTCTGGTGTGGCTCCTTCCCTCCCTCTCCCAAAGCTCCAGAAAAAGAGCGTTCTTTGAAACATTCACAGTTGTCATAGTGAAGGAAATCCCAGTTGCACAGCAAGCTGTGCTGTGTGTTTGGAAGCTGAAGCCTGCACCCAGGAAACACTTGCTGCTCATTTATGGGATTTGTGCTGGAAGTCTGCAAAGAATGAGGGAAGGTCGGGGTAAAAAGTGTAATTTGGTACAATTTTCTGTACTGGGAGGATCTGAAAGGGGGTGGGATTGCCCGGGTTTGGATTTGAGTTTTTAAAAATACTTAAATTTTCCTGACAGTGTAACAGAGTCCCTGATGAGAGGAGGTACCTGCTGCCCCTGAAGAGCAACTACATGCGGCAGATCGACAGGATGGTGGGGCTGATCTGAGGGGCTCTCCAGGGAAACTCTGCAGGAGCCTGGGATTCCTCTGCAGACATTCCTCCCCCTTCAGCTGCTCCCTGCACAGGCTGAGCCCCCCGGGTGTGCCCCGGGCCTGTGGACAGCGAGGAGATGGAGCTCAGTGCTGGGGGTCACCTCCTGTGCCACCCCAACACAGCTCTCGTTTCAAAACTTCCTAGGAAAAATGTTGCATATGAAGGCTGAGTATATTTTCAAAGAAAAAGAATTGGCCTGTGCCACTTAGCTACCTCTTTGTGGCTGTGTTAGAAATGCCCCTCTAGGGAAGGGTCTGGTATTTAATTTGAAATGATCTCGGGGCTTGGGGAAGGAGTGGGAAAGTGCAATTTTTTACACCAAGTTGAATTACTGAATTTTTCTGACTAGCAATACACAACCTTAAGGTCTACTCAGGTAGGAACCCGCTGGGTTTGCTGAAACAAAACTGCTCTACCTACTCTTGAAGAGATAACTGTGGTGGTGTAAAAGCTGTTGGTGGAGTCTGAGATCCCTCACACACACAGCCGATGGAACTTGCAGGGTTGTGAGAGCCTGTAGCTGCAGAAACCAGTGATCAAACCAATCCAGGTGCCTTTTTGGAAGGGGATGGGGGGGAATTGCAAAGCCACTCAGGCAGAAGTTCCCAAAGTTTCCTCGTTTGCCATGTTTTAGTGCCTTTTCAGGAGAGATGCTGCTAAGAACTGGTGTCACAGTACACGAAGAACAAACTTATTTCACATTCCTGACAGGATTCATGTGTTAGTGCCTTAAGTTCTCTTCACTAGCAGAGAAAACTGAGCTTCCTTGGGAAGATGGAAAAGTATTTTCAATGAGCTTGTTGCAAAATACAGTGGAGCCCAAAGTCACTTAAAAAGAGATTATTTCTCTTTTTTTCTTCTAAGATACTGGAAGAATATCTGTCTGTGAACTTTGAGGAAGAATGCAGTTAAGGGCTTGAGGGATGACAACAAACTGAGGCCAAAACAACTTTCTTAAATATAACAAGTTGGGTTTTTTTTTCTGTGGTTTCCCATTGCTTAGATACTTCTAACTTCTGACTACAGTTGAAGTCGTAGAATGTTATTTTTGGGTAAATGACTTTTAAATTGAGGCATAAATACCAGGGCAACTTGATCTGCTGTATTTTCACCTTCTTACAACAACATCGGTTTTCATAAACCACGTGTTGCAACTCAAAGCATTTCTAATAAATATGAAGTTTGTGCTGGAGAGGTTACGTTGGAATCTTTTAATGTAGAGATGCATCTCAGGGACTTTGTTGTAGAATTTTCTGTTCCATAATAGTTGAATCTTGTATTCAGGCAAAAAAAAAAAAAAAAAAGAATCATCAAGTCTTCTTAGTCTGACTGTGTGTGCTTGAAGGGGTGGAGGGTTGGAGGGGGAGAGGGAAATAGGTGAAAACAGGCTGTGTGAATTTGGGGAGGGGCAGGGGTCTGGGACGGGCAGGGTTCAGGGATGGGCAGCACACAGGAAGGACAGGACACCAGGACAGACACACCCCAGTGTGCTGGTGCCTTCTCCTGGTCCTGGTTGGTCCCTGGCTCCCAGCTGAGCTCCCTGGATGTTGCACCCTCACCACTCTCCCTCCCTGTGTTTGTCACTTCTGAGCTCCGGAACCCAGGGGAGGCTCCCAGCCCAGGCTTGTGCACAGAATCCACTCCAGAGTTTTCCAGAGAGAATTCCACGGCTGTGAGGAAGTTGCACAACTGTTTTGCCGGGTGTTTTCCCCTGTGATTGCCAGGAGCAGTGAAAGGTGGCTGAGAATGGCAGCAGCCCAGACAGGAATTGCAGCCTTGCAGCCCAGCACGGTCAGCCTCCCTTGGGAATGCTCTGGGGTTTCTGTTGCCAGGTGATGTCACAGTCATTTTTCCACAGAAATGCTCTTTATCCTCAAGGAAGCTGGTGGTAAAAGCCTGTTCCTTCAGGAGCCAACTTTTCTCCCTCTTTGCTCTAAAACTGCTTGGATATGTTTTTACTCTGTAAGGACAGGGCACCTGTTATGCACTAAAATGAGAGTTCTTGTACAAGTCAGTGGCACCAAAATGGGACTGATAACAGTGCTGGAATCACTTGCTGAAATAGACTCTTGTATTCCTCGGTATCATGTGCAATATCAAGTTTTCCTGACTAAAAGTGCCATGTATGCTTAGTTGTTATTTATCCATGAAGTATTTAACTGAGGACGGGAAACTTAGGAGAGGACCAAATGTGCTTTCATGAACTGTCCTGAGTTTTCCACACTTGGCTTGCATTTGGCAATTCTGCATTAAAAAACTGCGTTTGACTGCTCTGCTGTGTGTTTGTCTTGTAGGGTGGTTCTTGCAAGGCTTGCAGGGGATCTCCCTGCACCTTCTGGACACTGGGATTTCCTCTGGTTAGAGCTGGGGTGGCTCCTTCCTGCAGGGGAATAAACCCACCCCACCCCAGAACAGCAGGGCTCCTTCTTCTCCCTCTGCTCCCCTTTCCATGAGGATTTGGGGGCAGCTGAGAGCAGGGGTGGATGTGGGGTGAGTGAAGTGTGGCAGCACCCACAGGGTGAGCAGGGCCTGACCCCTGCACTGATTCCCAATCCTTTTTGCATGGAAAACCTGGTTTGGGTGGGAATTCTGCACCAAGAACCTTGCAGGGCTCTCTGCAGCCCGTGGGTGAGCACCCAGGGACACAGCTCGTGCTGGGTTTGGGAGCAGGGATGTGGAAATGAGCTGTCTGACCATCACTTTGTTTTGTTTTTGCTGCTTTTTCCTCCTGGATTTGTTTTCTCTCCGACTGGCTTTATCTCTGGTGGTGTTCCCTGGTTTGTAGTCCTGGTTCAAAGGCTGCTGGAGCTGGAGTTTGCTGTGTCTCCTGATCAAACTCCACGTTCCAAGGAAATGTCTGTTCAACATCAGTGATGGGAATTCTGCAGTGGTTTTCAAGTTCCTCTAAATTTTTGGATAGTGAGATCTCTGCCTTTTGTTATTTTTGCTGCATCCAGACTTCTAAGTGTCAGTTCTAAAAGGGGCTGGAGCCCTGATTTTGGGGCAAGCACCCCAGCTCTGATGTTTTCACTGTGGTTGCACATTTACCCGTGCAGTCACTGCCCCGGGCTGCTGTTTGCTGTCCTTCCTTATCTTGTCTTGCTGCCTTATCTGCTCCCGGAGGGTTGCTCAGCTCTGAGGTGGGACTGAGTGCTTTGACTGCAGCTTTCCCAGCCCACATTTAACAAATTACCTCCAAAAAAAAGCCATTGTCGCTTTCCTGGGAGATTGGAGTGTAGTAAGACGTTTGCGAGCCAAGACTTAAAATCCAAAAACGTGCATAAAACCTTCACTTTTTGGGGGTAAGAGGCATGGGACTGACTCGGATTTGGAGCAGAGGAGCCCCGGGGAAGCTGAGGACGGAGCTGTGCGGGGCTGTAGCTCCGGGATGCTCCCAGCAGAGCCCTCCCTTGTGCCGCGCTCGGAGCTTGGGCCGCGCCGCAGCCGCGGGGACACCTCGGGGACCGCCCGGAAAAGCGGCGTCACAGCTTTTTGGGAAAGGGGATTATCCCTGCCGAGCGTCACCGAGTGGGAAAGGGGGAATGGCACTTCTCCTTGCCAGAGATGCTGGCCTTTACCCGGGCTTGGCGCTGCTTTTAGGGAGGGATTTGGTGTCACTGAGCGCCTCTTGTGTGGTTTAATTCACCTAAAAGGCACCAAAAACCTTCCCTGGGCGCTGCTTTGTGCCCCTCCAGCCTCGTTTGTCCCCCCCTGTCCCCCGCACTGAGGAGAGGCCATCGGTTTGGAACCACTGAGCAGAGATTTTGGGGGGAACTCCCTGGATTTTGGAGACTGTGCAGAGAATTCCCTTGGCTTTTGGAGGTCATAGGGAGAACTCCCTTGCCTTTTCCACACTCGAGGCAGGTGCTCTAAAAACACAAAAACCCCAGACAAATTAAATGGTGGTGGGGGGAGAAAAAAGAATATTTCAGTTTATTAATACTTTTGAATAATTGAAATTAATCGCTGGGTAAGGCCCAGAGGCTTTCCAATAATGGCAATCTGCATACTGTTAATTATTTATAGTGTTCATTTGGGCTAAGTCATTGCTAACATGAACAGCTCTTGGAAAGCTCCATGAATCACCATCCTCGTGGTGTGGCAGCAGTGGCAGCACTGTCACGGAGCTGTGTTTTGTTAACTTCACATGGAACACAAAATCTGTGAAAAAACCTTGCTTTTCCCCCTCCTCTGTTCCAGAGATGTTTTTTTTACAGCAGCCTTCAGGAGGAAAAATTAACTCAAGAAGGAGTATTTAAATAAGCATTTTTAATAGATCAAATATCCCCGTGCTCGCAGACGCTGCTTAATGAGAAAACAAATTACGTGGGAGCTACAGTCTCTTTTTTTAATATTTATGTGCAAATGATTCCCTCTCCTTCCCTTTTGCTTCCCTCCCTGCAGCCGAGTGCATGGATACACCACGGCAGAGCCGGGATCTGGGGGAGCTGGTGGAGAGTAGGAAGGAGAATTATCCCTAATTTGGTGGCAGAAAAATCAGATTCAACGGAGTTGGGGCTGTTTGGGTGGGGGGGGTTTTCCCCCTTTTTTTTCCTTTTTCTCTTTGCTTTATTTTCCTTCTTTTCTTCCCTTCTTTCCTCCCTTCTTTTCTTCCCTTCTTTCCCCCCTTCCTTTTTCCCTCTTTTTTTCCCTTTCTTTTTTTTTCCCCCCTTTATTTCCTGGCTGGGAATGTGTGACAAGGAGAAGGAAAGGGGATCTGATGTCAGATCTGAGACTCCCTGGAATTCAGGCCGTTTGTGTGTGAGGGGAAATCACGGAGATTTTGGGATAATCCCGTGTCCCAGTCCTGCTTTATCATCCTGGGAATGTGGGGATGGAACACGGGGGCAGAGCAGGGATGGGTCCCTGGGAGGGGGTTTAGAAGGTACGTTTAAAACCTCAGAAATGCCGTTAAAAATGTTTAACCCATTATTTTAATGGTGTAATTTTGTCAGCTGGGCTGGTCACCATCATCAGAATCAGAGTTTGGGGGAGAAAACCACGCTCAGCCCATCCTTCCCCTTCCTTTTCCAGCTTTCCCTCCAGCTTTACCCTGGAATGATTTCTCCTCAGTGCAGAGGAATGCTTCAGCTCCGTGATTAATTAGTATTACTATTAATACAAGATGCAATTGCATTGGATTAATCTATCTTATTGGTCAGGCTTTAATTAATTAGGTAATAAAAGCAACCCTAAAAAAACCCCTCTTTGAACGTTGGTTAATGAAACCCAGGGATCTGCTTATTAAGAATTAAAACCTTTCTCTCTTTGAT